>NC_061167.1:15258408-15300908 GCF_022113875.1 Hydra vulgaris | reverse complement strand
CTCATTATGCAGAAGTTATTAATTATTGATACAAAAATAATATCTTTTAGGCAATAAATCAGAAAAAAGAAATTCTTGTGTGAATTTTATCTTTTATTATACATAAAAGTTGCACTAAACTTAAGAAAAAGATGTTACTGAAGAAAGTAATGAACAGAAAAAAGATTTTTTCATTAACTAATATCTAATATAAATCAAGGTAAAAAAAAGTCCTATACATAAGATTTTATACATTCTAATAATAAACAATAAAAAAACATTTTAGGGATAAATACTTTAGAATTGTCAGTGACTAATATTTTTTAAAACTTGACTTATTGAGAAGATTTATGTTTTTATTATTATTTAATTTATCTATATGTAAAATTTATATTTTTATTATTATTTAATTTATCTATATGTAAAATGGGCAGAACAGCTTAAAAATGGAAGCTAATGGGACAGAAGAACAAAACAAAACAAAAAAAATACAGATAAGTTGAGGTACATATACCTGTTGAAGCCCCCACATAAAGGGATTTACCACAAAGACAGCTTCCGTTAGTGGAATAGTTAAATAGTTTAAACATAGTTATATTTTAAAATAACTTAAATTTTTTTTCCTAGTTATAATAATGTTGGTTGCAAGCTGACAGTCAAAATCCAAGAAACTGGATTGTGAAACTGGCGTTAGTATAGATCCAGAAGACTCCTGTTTTGGTATCAGCTGGTAAAAGAAAGCTTGGATCACTTAAATTTTTCTATTCTGCTAAAAAAATTAGCACCAATTGTTTTTGACGCTTTTAATACCATATATTTGCCTGATAACAATCAGAAATGACAGCTTTAATAACTCTAAAACTTTAACATTAGTAACCCTATTAACCATGAAACCTAGTGATACCCTAAAGATATTTTAGTAAAAAAGTGATTTTAGTGAAAAAAATAATATATTTATATAGTTGGATACAAAATAATTATAGAAAATTTTATGTATATATATATATATATATATATATATATATATATATATATATATATATATATATATATATATATATATATATATATACATATATACATATATATATATATATATATATATATATATATATATATATATATATATATATATATATATATATATATATATATATATATATTATAAATGCTAAATATGTTATGGTATATTTTATTTATACTTTTAAACATACACAAAAAAATGTATTCGTATATGGTTAGCCTAGAGGGAGAAAAAAATTAAAAAAAGTAGTCATGTACAGAAAAAAAGTCAAACTGAAGGCTTGGGTATCAAAACCAATTGTTACCATTTCCCTTAATGAACTTAATTTGTTACTTGGAAATCATTTGTTCAAATATCTCATCACTCTTAGAGTTAAAACAAAACTTGGTTCTTTTTCTCACATGAATAAAAAATATAAAATGTTAAATGCAATATATAGCAATGGCTAAAAGTCCTAATGAGAAATACCATGTAATTGTTAAAAAATACGCAAAGAATTGCATATTTATATACAGCTAGAAGAAAAAGAATGGCCAACATCACAACTTAACCCTTTTCAATCGAACCATAATGGATTCTTTGATAAAAATTATTGCATGAAACATTTGAGAGAATTATACAAAGTATAACTGCTCTCTGAAAGAAAAAGTGTCAATCAAGCTTTTGCATTCATACAGAACCCTAAACTGTTCAAGAGTTTGGTTGCATTATGCTCTGGTAACAAGGTGGAACCTTACTTTAAAATAAAGAATCATATAAACTTACATTAGTATCCCTGACTCTGTCACTTCAAGTACATGGAATATTCTGCAAGAACCTTGATTTATTAAAATGAAGAAAACACTGCAAGCAAGCAACCAATAATCTTCATTTAAATTTCAAACTGAGAGAGTTACAAAAAAGAATAAACCCAGACTTCTTAAATCAGGTTCTTAAACACACAGTTAATTACAACAGCAAGAAAAAAAAAACATTAACCACAAAAGTATCTTGTCGAGGAGTTAAAATTTCCTTCAGTGGACTGGGGAGAGATTTACATTTTTTTATAACTTATTAATCATTTTTTTACCAAAATTTATAAAACACTTTTTAAATCATAAAAATTAAAAACACTAAATTGCTCCTAGATAATGTTAGCCAAATAAGTATATAATTCATATCAGTTCAACACAATTTGTTGCAACATTTAACTAGTTAAAAATAATTTGCTTTAAAAAATTTATATAAAAAAAAAGATTATAAAAAAAATATTAAAGTTAATCATTAAAAGACTTTAATCATTATTGTTAAATTTTAATACCGAACATTAACTATAAAAATGAATGATTTGATGCTGTTTTTATGTTTTGATAGCATATTGCTAATTGTAATAAACTAAAGTGTTTAAAAATGTAGTTTTCGCTTTTAAGTGGATATTTTACACTAACTTGATACATATGAGAATTATTTCAATTTCGAGACATAAACATTACCACATACCCAGATGATGAAAGTTCTGCATGATATGAAAAAGATATCAAGACATGCTTTATTGTGTTTTGGCTTTTTTCTTGCCTGTTTAAAATTTAATAAAAGTTTAAATTTAGAAATAAATTGCAGAACTCCAATTCATCAAAAGTGTTGATCTTAACTAAATCTTCATTTCAAATTTTTAATCAATTAGATTGAATATTTTTTGCAAGCAAATATAAATTTTTTATTAGAACTTAATTTTATTTTTCTGGTTCCTCAATGTTTAAGGGTATTATTAATGAGTCTGTAAAATATATGCAAAATTTAGCATCACATTAATCTAAACTACTATGTTTTTAAAATAAAATTTCAGTGAAAAGGTGAAACCAAAGGGCGAATTAAATAATTACAAACTGAAAATTCGGGAAAAATTTCTGGTTTTCAAATTTTCAGTTTCTTGAAAACCATCTACATTTTTTTCGCACCATTTAGTAACATAAACTTTTAAAATTAAACAAATGATACCATTTGTTTAATTTTAAAAGTTTATGTTACTAAATGAAGTTTTCTGAAGTTTAGTAGTTTTTCTAGATTAATTTCAATTAATATTTAGGATTTATTTTGAATTGTTTAATTATGTTTATAAATTTAAAAATGTAAATTATAAAAACTTTTGCGTTATGATAAATATATTATTGTTAAAACAGTTTGCAATTATAAATATCTTTAGCAATCTTTTTTTTTTGTCAATTTTATCATGGTTTATTTCACAATTATTTGTATTATTATTTTTTATTTATTTATGTAATTTTTTATGAAACATTAAAAAAAAATGTGGTTGCTTAAGTCTCATATTATAAAAAATAACAATTACAACTTTGCCAAACCATATACATGTTTATTTTATTTTTATAACTTTTATGTTTTTATGAACTTTAAAGGCATTTTGGTGACAGACATTAAAAAGCATAGTTTATTAATAAATCAGAAAAATTTTAATTTAAAAAATAAAGGAAAATAAGTTTATACATCAGATTTATCACTTTCACTTTCACTTTCTAAATCTGATATTGTCAATACAGATAAGTCAACGATACAATTTGCATTATTAGGTTGCTTTTTTTTTTCTTCTGGATAGTGAAAAGGGGTCAGCATAAAATCTTCTTATTTTATCTTTATACCATACATCCAAAGCAGGGTTTGGGTCAAATTTATTTATGCTTCTTCTCCTGTTCATACTTTTGAAAACAATCCACGCAATAAAAATTTCATTTGTATCACATCACCCTTTTTTTAAGAGATCTTTAAAATGAGAAACTACTTCTGCTATTTCTTTATCACCAAATGTAATTACAGGGTTTGTCATCCAAAAAGGTATGTCTAACAGAAAAACTAAATTACAGAATAAAGGAGATACCTTTCTTTGAAAATATCTTTGAAATACAAATCCATGCTATTTGTTAAACTATTGATTGTGCCAGTATAAATGTGTTGCACCGATGCATTAGTTTTGTTAAAATTTCATAAAGTAATGTTTTGGTAAATAAGGTCCCTATTTTTTTTATAACTATACTTTTAATCAATTTTTAGTAGTTTGTTAAAATAGTTTCCTCTGATGAAATATTGCCTAATGAACTGTTCAAGAGCGTTTCAAGTTTTTCCATTGTCCAATTAAATTGTTGCATCGTTTGGACAGCTTTTACTGGATCATGTAAATCTTGCTATAAGCCAATACTTAAGCGTCTTAACGGTGCGAGAACATCAGGTAAACAAATAAATATATTACAAGATTTTTTTAAACTTTAACTCAGCTTTTTTCGACAGCACAGATTCTGTTTGGTTAATAGACTCTATATGAGAAATATATCCACTATAATTATCTAAAGCTATTTTGATTTGATTCATTTATTTATGATCCAGCCAACGAGTACTGTATAATTTTGCTGGTTTAGGAACGAATTTTTTACAAACTTCTGATAAAAGTTTTAATTTTTGTAAACATTACGACAATTGTTTATAAAGACAATCTAACTTTAGTAAGAAGTATTCACATTTCGCAAATGCAGTAAATTTTTCAAAACCAACTTTTATTGCAAGCTCAAGACGGTGGTTGAAACAATGTATTACTTGAAGCCATAGAGATTTTATTTTTAGTAAGCTCCTAAACCTGAGTAAACACTAAGATTTACGCTTGCTCCGCCTATGTTTAACCCTAATAATTGTTTAGTCATAGTAGTTATTCCAACTTTTGCAAATACTTGTTCAAGACAGATTTGTAAACCACTTGTGGGGGCTTTTAACTGATAAAAGTTTAATGCATAAACTGCCCTCAAACAAATAAAATACACACACACTAATTTTTGTTCTAGTGTAGCAATATCACAATTACCACCACATAAAATTGAGTAATATCACAATTTTTTAAAACCATCTCTGAAAGCATCTTTAGCAATTTGACTAATGTAATCTGTGAAAATACAAACAGCTTGATTAGTTGAATAACTATTACCAAGATCAATGCCGTTTTTTTCAATTAGCCCTAGCAAATCTGGGAAATAAGAAATTGGGCATACCTTTTTGGCCAAGAAGTAAGCTGCATTGAATTTCTTCTTAAGTGAGTCACAATCTTTTTCACTCATTTCTTGCAGCCCTTTTCCAGTACCAGTGTTTTTGTTAATATATTTTTTTAACCAACTGCACCCAATTTACTCTGATAACCCATGAGATTTTTTATGTTTACTATTGCAATGGCTTCTTACACTATCTTTCTTAATTTATTGGAAGGTGAATCCATGAAGAATCCAATAGAAAATTTTTTAACATTTTCAGTATGAGATTCATATTGCTTGCAAAGCAAGCAGTGTAACCTTACAATCTCATTCCCCACAATATCATACTCAAACGTTAAATTAAATTATTTTTCTAATTTGAAACAGAACTTAGTTTACAATGGTTATTTTAGTTTTAAGATAAAAATAATGATGCCAAATATTTTAATATTTAGTTCACTTTGTCTATTAGGCTTTCAATTTAATATATTTGATTTTCTTTCAAGTTTTAATGCCTTTTTAATTTGCTTAAAATGATTATAAACTATAAATATGATTATAAATATAAAGGTCATTTTTTAAATTAAAGCCATTAAAGTCTGAACGCTATAGTTTAGCAATAGTTACTTTTATCCTTTAAACCCTTTACTACCATAAAAATTTAACTCATTTAACTTCACTGACAATAAAATATAATACCACGCTGGAATATTCTGGCAGTGTTATGTATTATAAGCATTATAAACAATATTGTATACAGTTTTAAAAATTTTTTTTTTTTGCTATCATTGGTATAATTTTTTTTTTATAATTTTGGGGCCCTAATGACATGGGGGCAAGCATTAATTTTAAAATTAACCAATGAAAATTATAATAATATCTATTTTGCCCAAACCGCTAGTAAAATGTTTAACGTATAATTGTAAACACTTTAGAAGTTGGTAATGTAATGAAGTTGGTGGTTTGATTACCTTCAATGTAGTTGATATTTAATGTACTTTATTTAACATATATATATATTTCCTTACAATTTTTTTATATAACATTAAGTGCTTGAAAGTGCTTGAAAAGTGAAATTAGTTCTATTTAATTTTTAAGATCCATAAAAACTAAGTTCAGGGTTTTTGAAGAAACTAAAAATTTAAAGACGAGAAATTTTTCCAGATTTTTTAATTCGCGGGCACTTATTTTGCCCCTTGTGAAATAATCATTAATTTTGTGATGAGCAGGTTTAAAGTAAGCAAAATTGAACATACTGAACTGAGTGATTATTTAATATTATCAAAATTTTCATTCATATTACTATTAACTTAAAAACATTAACTTGAAAAAAATACCACTTACCAAACCTAATAACAAAAATCCAAATATCTAGAAAAAAAAAATTTTATCAAAGAAAAGACAACAAATGAATTTGAACTCAAATAAACTTTAAGAACATAATTTACTGATGAAACTTATTAAAATATTTATTAAAAAATAAAACAAAATAATATACTGTAGAAGCCCACTCGAAAGAGAAGTTTTCCGTAAGAAAACCACCAAACGTTGGACCAATTACTGAACTAAAGAAAACAAATACACCATAATTGAAAACAATAAACTTTGTTCAAAAGTTATTAAAAAATTGCCAAAAGGATATTCAAAATGATGTTAAACAAAAAATACTGGTTACAGATTCATTCATATTAAAAAAAAAAAAAAAATCATTTTTATAGTGTAAAATGCAAAAAATTAAATATTGTCAATACATACATACATACATACATACATACATACATACATACATACATACATAAACACATATATATATATATATATATATATATATATATATATATATATATATATATATATATATATATATATATATATATATATATATATATATATATATATATATATATATATATATATATATACATATATATGTATTAAGAATATTCAATATATATATATACATGGCCTACTTTATACACAGCCGGATATGTTGCATAAATAGGCCAAAAATTAGAAGGCCAGTTTTTCAATATTACAAGTTTTCTGGATTTAAGTTTAAATAGGTTTAAATATAATTAAATTGCTAGGTTTTTTAATTTAAGTTAATAAATATATTATAATTATTTAAACTAAATAGATTTATATAGTAAAATATCTTTTCGTATTAGTTTTTCCTTATTTAAAAACGTTTAGGTTGATTTTATTATTAACATCTAGTAGTTTTTTTTTTAATTTGTTTATTTGATTTTCGTAATTCACTTCAAATGATTTTTTCTTTTGAACAACTTAATATTTTAAATATAAAATTAAGAATATGACTATTTTTATACACATTTTTTTACCGTAGAGATTTCAGACAAAAATCAAAAAATACTAATAGCAAGTTTCATCAAGATTTCATATACAAAATATATCTATTTCACACACACACACACACACACACACACACACACACACACACACACACACACACACACACACACACACACACACAGATATATATATATGTATATATATATATATATATATATATATATATATATATATATATATATATATATATATATATATATATATATATATATATACACACATACACACATAAACTATATTTCTTTTTTTTTCTTTTCCCTTTGTCTTCTTTTAAAAGATAATACAGCATCTTTGCGCTTTCCGTTACTAAAAATCTTTTGTTCATTGTTATAAAAAATATTTATTACTGTCTGATTAACAAGAGAAAGCACTTTAAATGATCCTCACAAATAAAGCTGTGGTTCAAGTTATATTCATATAAAATATATTCGCTAACTTTTCTGATGCCAAGAATTTCTATTGTAAGTAAACTTTTTTTTACTGCATCAAGCATAGCAAAGCAAATAATAACGTGATTTGCAAGCAATTTTGAGGGAGTTATGAGACCTCCTCTGGATAGTAGTTCAATATATTCTGTATTTAAATCAATGAGATCACTTTTTAGCAATAAAGTACATAATTCACATTTAACTTTTTTGAGTAATTTTCTACATATATATCCAGCAATAAAAATAGCAACTTCTTTACTGTTATCATCTAAATCACATTCCTGAATATCATTAATAAAAAGTTCAGAAATCGAATTTATATTTACAACCAACTTGAAAGTTTTTAAATCCATTTTCCAAAAGTCAAAATTTTCTTTTAATAAAGATCTCATTTGCAAAAATTTTTCAGAAGTTATTATTTCACAAAATCCAACAAGAAATCTGCCACCACTCATTTGACGATACTTTAAAAAATGTCGCTCCAATGGATCACATTGGAAACAAGAGGTTAGAACATAATTATATCCTTCAAATAGAAGATCTTCAATTAAACTAGAAGTACTTTGCAGTGTTAAAATAAGGGCTTTAGAAGTCTGAGTTGTAAGAGAATATCTTTCGGTGGAACTGTATTGCGAATTTTGCCACTGATCAATCCAGTGAGCAAATGCACGTAAAAATTGTGGCTTACCGTCCCCAATAACAGATGCATTTCTAAACTTATGATTAGAGTATTTCATTTCAGAATTAGATATTACCCATCATAAATTAACAAGTTTTAAAAATTCTGATGCTGAAAATTCATTGGGAAAATAACTTTGAATTGCTGCAGATGTTGTTTCATGGAATATATTTAATGCTAGGTTGACGTCTTGTTTATTGTTACCTGAATATAATGTCTTTTCTCCTTAGTTTTGATGCCTTTCTTAAGTTTGCTGATAGAGTTTCATCTTTTTCAAGCACTCTATAAACAATCCCCAAGATATATCACCTGCAGAGACTTTTATATTAAAAATGTAATCAGTGAACTGAAATGATGGGAAAATAAACTTTTTGGTACTAATCAAATTATTTCTTAAGTTTTTGAGCAAATGTACACTATCATACATCAAATAAATTATATGACCATTAAAAGTGATACAAAAATTTTCTTCTTGGTTCTCTGAACCATAAACGCTGAGTAATTTTGAATAAGCTGACACATTAGTTGGATGGTTATCAGCAATCAATGCACTAATGTTAAAACCAGCAGATCTTAATGTATTTAAACTTTCTTCTATTTCATCTTTAATAAAATCTCCAGTAAGACTAATTTCTGGGATAGCTTTAATAATATATGGTATTGATTTTTTAAGACCAACAATCATGAACACAATTATTCCTTCGTAAAGATTACCCTCTATATCTTGACCAATTAATCTACCACTGTGGTATTCACAAGATTGCTGTAAATACATTTCATCAAAAAGGAAAACACAATCATTGCTTATTTTTTCTTCATTTAATAACAGTTTTAATGATTTTATTGAATCGATTCCACCAGAAACTAACTTCTTTAGTAGTGACATTGATGGCAATGGGAGTTGTTTCAAAAGAAGGGAATGAGCCTGAAATGATGAATATCTTTGCATAAGTGCAAAACGTAATACTTGTGAAGAATATGGAGGACGACCTTTGGATTTGTGAAAAATTAAATTTGATAGTTCATTAATTAAACCATACGAATTTTCTTCAACAAGGTTGTGCATATATGAGACCAAATTATTTAAAATTGATAAACTTGTAAGCTTACAATTGTTAATTGTTCTAAACGATTTAAGGAGTGGAAGTGGAGAACTTTTTTGTTATCAATATGCATCGATAACAAATTATTATCGATGCATATTGATTCAATAAATGGAGTTGTGTCTACAAAAAAAAAAACGATAATATAAAACAAAACTTTCATATCTTTGAAAACTTAAATCCATTTGGAGAGTTAGATTCATGAAGTATATCAATGTTTTTTATTTTACCCATTTCTTGAAATGTATGAATTTCATCTGGGATGGTAGAATGTTGGTCAGTTGGAGGTTTACGAAAAGTAGGAATTTTAGGTATTATAGAAGATGGAATAGAAATTTCATCAGAATAAATGGTTGAAACAGGGTTTAGCTCATATTTTAAGGTAACTCGTTTTCCATATTTTAAACTTTTTTTCAAAATGGTCCAAGCATATAACTGAATGTTTGCTTGGTTTCCAATCTTTTCTGTTAACAAATTTCATCCATTTTTCTTCTAAAACATTATCTTTAGGAAAACTAAAAACAGCTTTACTTGCACTAAGAGAACTAGATTCATTTTTTTTAGATTTATAGCCAGTTCGACAATTAAAAACAGCACATTTGTTCACCATTATATCCAAAACTAAATTTCCAACTAAATCAATATCTCTTAAAATAAAATTTAAACAATATTAACTGGCAGTATGAAAAATAACCGAAATGCTATAAACTGGCCTTCTAATTTTCGGCCTATTTATGCAACATATCCGTTTAAAAAGACTTTTGTATTAAATAAATAAAAAATGAGTAGGATGCTTGTAAAGTTAAGATGATATTTTCAAAGTTGAACTATTTTTTTTCGCTCAGAGCTTTTGTATTTGTTTTACTTGTGTGCCTTTTGTGTTCTATATTTTCGTTTTGATTTGTTTCTTTATTCTTGGAGTGAACTTGTTAAACTTGAACAAAATAATTTTTCTTAACAATTTTAGAATTTTTGAAGTATATGCAATGCATACATAAACTTCACCTGCTTCTTAACATACTGTTATTTAACTTATAACATAATATAGAATAGTTATGGGTGTTTGCCAACAACTGTTTCATTTCATTTTTTCATTTTATTCATCATGTTACTTACTTAAACTCCTCTGCAGTTTGTTGTCTTGACAACGTTCTTGTCTCACAAAAGTTTTCTCTAAAAGCTCTCTAAACTATTTAACAAGTTTTTTAGTTTTTTATTTATTTATTGGAATCTAATAATTAAAAACTCTGGAAATCACTCTGGTCACTATTATTAATAAAGTCTGTGAATGTTTATTTAAAACACTTTTAATAAACCTCTTACAACCAATTTTAGTCCTCTCATTTGACTGCAAACTTGTTTTATAAAAAAAAAATGCTCTATTTTTTATTATGCATTAAAAGAGAAAAAACTAAAGTAAAAGTAGGGTTATTGCTCTTGACATATGACTTTTGATAAAGTCTGGCATACTTTTTTTTTGGCATACTGTTTTCTCCATATACTCGCATCGTATGGTGTCCCTGGAAAAATATTTAAAATTATTGAATCATTATTTTTTCACCACAGTTGCCCTTGATGAACAAAGCGTTTTTTTATTCCCACTAACTTCAAAGATACCAGAAGAATGCACCCTTAGATCTCTGTTAGTTGTAACCTATATTAATTATCTATCCTTTAAAATGGCGCTATTTGCTGGTGATACAACTATACATTCCATTCATTACATGACAAATTAAATGACCAATTTTAATTAAGCTTATGGTTTAAACATTTTTATGTAAAATAAAATCAACAACCCGTGCTTGTTAAAGTAATTGCATAATATTTCTTTCTTTCGGTGTTCCCTAAGTTAAAAAGGTTGTATGTTGATACTTGTAAGTTTTTTTTTATTATTTTAAAATCTATTTATGCAAATTAAAACAAAAATATTTAGCCTTTTTTGTGACCAATGTACACTGTAGCAAATTTTATTATACTATGTAATGTAAAATATCTCATGCAAAATTCAAAAATAGAGATTACATTATTATAATATTATAAACAATTTTATTAGATTTGCTAGAAAAATGTTTGAAGCAATAAACAACCATAACAACAAATTGAGAACAAACATTAAAAGCAAATGCAATTTAAAACTAAAATAAATATGTTACCCAATGCTAAAACAGCTGTTAAATATTCCTGATATAACTGTTTTTGTCCCCATTGTTTCTGACAGTCCAGCTTTACTTAAATTAATATATTTCTTAATTAACACATTTTATAAAACTATTTTTCAAGTTATTTACAGTTATCACTATAATATGAAACACTGTTTAAATTTATTTATTATTTAATCTCAAAACATAAGAAACAAAGGGTTTACCTTCCAGCTTGATGCATGTCAGATAAAACAGGTACAAGAAACCCTGATATACCCAAACCCAGTCCTCCAAGTGCAATCAATACAACATACAACTTTCTATAAAAGCCAGTATATCAAAAACAAAATCAAGAGACACAAATTACAAATAAATTAATAACTAGTTACCTTGGAATAAACGACCAAAATAAAGGTGAGGGACCAAGAAGCAAGTATGCAATACCAACAAAAAAAGCACCACTGACTATTACGTGCCGAGCTTTAAGCTGAAAAAACAACAACAATGTGTTTATCCAATCTATTTACATGTCAATGTAAACCTGTTTATGCAATAAAAAATTAATAATAAATATAAATAATAATAAAAGATACCCTTTTATCAGTTAAATATCCGACTAATGGAGCAGACAAAGCATAAAATCCAGCTGGCAACAAAAAAATCAACCCAATTTTTTGAGGTGAAATGTTTTTCTAAAAAATAATTTATTTGATTCTAAATTTCAAAAAATCTAATCGTTTTCTTTATTTTAAAAAAGGGATTTTATATTTCAAAAATTTTTTTCAAAGTTATCAAGATTATTTATATTATTGATTAATTATTAATATCAGATTATTATATATAAAATATATAATAATCTTATATTAATAATTAATTTTCTTGATTAAAAAAATTTTTTACAACACCAATAACATAACTCAAAAAATGAGACTTGCATTTATACTTTAACTTATCAGTATTTAAATTTATGATATATATATATATATATATATATATATATATATATATATATATATATATATATATATCAGTATTTATATCTTAATAGCATTTAAGTGAATATATAACTATATTTATATAAACTTACATTTAAGGATGTGATGTGTAATGTAATTGTTGGATCAAGGAAACCAAGTACCATAGAACCAAATATACAAGTAATAGCTAAAACATCCCCACACGCAAATTATAAACAAACCAAAATAATTTATAAAACATTTATTGCAAACTTGGATACAGTATTTTTTAAATAAACTTGTTTTACCACTGTTCTCAACATAAATGATAAAAATAAAAATAAATCCACAGTTAATTTCAGTAATTTTATAAATTATTAAACTGCTTTAAAATTGTATACAAAAAACAAAAATTGAAATAGTTAATTAGAATAAAAAAGTAAAAACTTTGAGTTCCTTGAGTAACTTAAAGCAAAGTTTATATTGTATTCTACTTTATCTTCAACACAAGGTAGTTATTTGAAAAAAAAACTTATTTTAGTTTTTATGCACGAGCTACCAAACTCAAGCAAGTTTTAAAATGTTTTTTAAAAGACTTTTTTAAAGTGTTTTTTTAAAGTCTATATATACACACATCTGAATATATAGCCAATAATCTGCACATACATTATTGGGTGCGTATAAAACATTGAACAAAATGATGCTAATTTATCATAATTTTTCTTAATGTCTTTTAAAATGACTAGTAACTTAATTGGGAAACCTTTTAATAACTATACATGCTTAATATAAAAATTTCTAACATAATAAATGGAATAATTTATATAATATATGCTATATAATTATAAATATGTTAAAAAATAATGGTTGAAAAAAGATAAGCTTTTCCAAAAATCTAATGAACAAACCAATGCAACAATCAGTAGAACTAAATCCAATTAGGTTACAGTGTAACTGTAGACAGTTGGAAAAATATTCTTGCAACTGTTTTGCTTGCAATTGTCTTGAACAACTAACCAACAGCTTAACATTGGTCAACAACAAAAACAGAAGCAATTAAAAATGCAATTATTGCTTAAAATCAGGGCTCGAAATAATGAACTTTTTTGTATTTAACAATTTGTCCGATAAAGAATCAAGTTTGCCAGACATGTCTGATAAAAACAAAGAAATGCGATCGAAAGCCATTCCTGACCATGCATAAAATTTTATGTTTTTACAATTTGACCACGCAACTTGTAAGATAAACTTGCATTATTTTAACAATCACATGCAGAAATTTTTTTAAATGTGACTACATCGAGGCAAAAATATCAACTAATAATGCATTATTTTAACCAGATGTAGTTACATATAGGATTTGTTTCAGATGTAACTACATCTGCAGAAAATTCTTCCATATTTTATTGGACTTGGAGAAAAATTACCAGATGTCGTTACATCTTTCTAAAGATGTTGTTAGGGGTCGCTGAATTTTCAGATGATATGGGACAGATGTTATTAGAGTAAAAGAAAAATACAGATGATCTTGGACGAAAGTGTGCAAATGATATTGGACTACAGATATTGTTGGAAACATTTAGTAATCTTTTACCAAAATTTTAAGCGCAAAAATAAACATTGCGTAACTCAAATTTAAAAAATGTAATAAAAATTACTGGTTTCTATAAGCATTAAAATAACTATTACGTTAAAATTTTTACAAAATAAATTTAGAAGGTGCTTTAAAAGCTAAAATAATTGTTTGAAACTTATTAAAAAAATCAGACAAAAAATTACTAATAAATACTAAACTATAAATTTAAGTTAATAACTAATTGCAACGTTTTAATATAGATGATAAAAACCAGGCTACTTAATTCAAAAAAATGCAATGCTTTGGCATCTTTGAAAAAATGATAAAACTCAAAAAAATGAAGTATTTTATTAATATAGCTGTGTTCAACTTCAATTTTGTTTTGTATAAAAAATAAAAAAATGAAATTTATATACAATACTAAATTTATTATTAATTTTGGAACAACTAATGTAATTAGAAAATAAATGAACATAAATTATGAGTCAGAAAAAATGACTGATAGAAGTCGTTTTTTACCAGACAAGTGCCGGACAATGTCAGGTGTACGACGCTTATTTCGAGCCCTGCTTTAAATAACCTTTTAAGTTAGGACTAACTATTTAGGACCAAAAACTAAACTAAACTAGAACCAACTATTGTTAAATATTGTGATGCATTTTTTAAATCAGCTACAAAATTCATGAATGTTTTTATAATCTTTTACAACATGAATGTTTTCATAATCTCAGACATGACTGAGGCTGAAAGATATCTAAATAATATTTTTTTAATTAAGGATAAAGCATAGTAAACCAAAAAGTAACATTAACTTAAAAACATTTCTCTTTAAATAGGGTGAATAAAGTAGCAGAGTGGTCAAACTCAAAAATCTTATTATAAAATCTCATTACAAACCACAATATAAACCATGTTTTTAAGGTATCACCTCAAAATCATAAAACAAAAATAAAGTTTATAATAAATATGAAGTATAGGGATTCCTATACAGATTAATATAATCTAATATAGATTCCTATACAGCATGTTATACATGTTATTACAGTGTCTCTAGTCCATAAAATGAGTGATAATAATTACTAAAACAATTTAGTACCAGATTTCCAAAAATAGATTTAAGCAAGGCCTTCTAAAGTAGAAGGTCCGCTCATGCGAAATGTGATGTCACACTAGTAGTCCATTGATATTTGTTTTGTTTTAAAAAGATTTGTTTTTATGAAAAGCTTTTGCAAATAAATGTTTGTTTTGTTTATAAATAAATGTTGAATATTTATAAACAAATGTTGAGTGTTTCATATTTTGTTCGATTTAAATTATCAGATTACAAAAAAAAGCGGAATAATAAAAATAAAGAATAACAACCACAATTATTTTAAAAATAACTTTTTAATATTTTCACAAATTAGTTGTTTAACAAAAAATTTCACATGAATTAAATTTTATAAAATACATCAAGTCTCATTAGGACTAATTAATTCTTGCTTTTTTTATTATTAAACAAATTTTAGCAATATTCCTAAATAATTATTTATGAAATGTTGCCAGCTTCCTCAATGCTTTTGGAATTTTTGTTTTACTATTTTTTCTACATTTTGAAAGTTATCAGCTCTTTTGTAACAATTGTTTAGAAAAGCAACTGCTAGTGTAGGTATGGCAAGTTTTGCAATATAAAGTATTGAAATACCACAACAGCATACACCATTAACCATATCAAGAAACTCCAAACACTTAATTAATAAAGAAATTTGTTTGTGCTTTGATATCAACAAATATTTGGATTTATATTGAGAAGATATCAAAGAAGAAAATATTGAAAAAACTTCTATTGTAATTTGCAACAAAAAAATAGTTAGTCATTTCAACCCTCCACGATCTAAATTGTATAGATATTCATACTCAAATTGTCTGTAGATTCAGTTGCATTGACACGATTACATTCAAAAATAAAGTCTAAGAATGTTATACTGCCATGTTTTATAGAAATAATGTTTAAAGCACTAATGATTTTAATTTTTTTTTCTGATTTTTTTATTTCTTGGACTGATACATGGTAATTTCCACCTGAAAACTGTCAATAAGAACCAAACTGTGCTGTTTGAAATTTTCCTGTCAACACATAGAAAAAATGCAAATCAATTAGTATGTATTGAACCAATTCAACAAAAGTTATCACAGTGTGTTTTAAAGCAAAAATAGTTTGTTTAGTTAGACAGCCATATCTGCTTTATTGTTTAAAACTTTCCCATCTTTGAAGGCAAAAGTTGAAATCCTTTAAAAAAAAAAAATGATCATCTTTCAAGTGATGGGATTACAATCCTCATTTAGCATACAAATTCCTTTACTAGTAAACTAAACATTTAATATTTGCCAGAGTTTTATAATTAAAGAAATAAACTCATGAGTTCCTGTTACATCTTTGCTTTTTTCTTTTCCAATATGCATTAAGGCTACTGCTTCATCATCAAAAATATTTTAAAGCTAACTTAACATTTTGTCTTTCAAAAGTGGTTGGGTAAAGAGCTTTTTCAAAATAATAAACTATGGGGTGGAGGATGTATATGCTTATGCATTCCCACTCCCCACCAGAATCTGAAAGTCCTAAAATATTTTTTTTAAATATCAAAATAATTAAGGACCTTTTTTTTTAAGGAGACACAAATGTGTTACAAAAATAATTCAAAAACCCCCCAAAAAAACCAAAATTTGTCAAACTTGGAGCCAACTTATCAATATTATCTTTTTCAAAGTTGTGCGATTGTCAAATATGTTCAAAATATGCATTGTATTTAGAATCGCCTGTAAAACCAGAATATAGGAATGAATGTTCACTATCAAGTTGTTTCAGCCAATTATTGCTAATACAGTTCAATAGATCAACACTATTAAATAGAAAAAACAGTTTTCTTGTAGAATCATAAGGATGTTGAATCCTAACTGTAGTTGCTTCTTCATCAAGTTTATTTTTCGACACACCAGTCAAACAGTCTGAAATGAACAATGGTATTTTTATTACCAGGAAGAAATTATGTTAACATAGTAGATAACTGAGTCCAATAAGAAAGTTTACATTCATTGTTAAGTAACTTGGCCACCAAACTGCTGTCTATCTTTAAATTACCAGCAAAAACTTCAACAAGTATCTATATCATCAATCATACAAATACCAATATAGTTTGGTTTATGCAAAATAACCCAGATTTATTATTCATGAGTAATAAATCTAAATGGAAAAAAAAAAATCTAGAATGTCGTTGTGCAAAGTTTATTAATCAGGATGAGGAAAGATTTGAAAAATGGATGGAAATGAACAAAATTGGCAATTATGATGAGTTTTCTAATAAAATTAATGGTTATATGAATATAACCATTAATTTTATTAGAAAACTCATCAAAATTGCCAATTTTGTCTATTTCTATCTATTTTTCAAATCTTCCTTCATTAAATAAAAATAAATAAAAAGGAATGTTAGGAAATAATGATGGGTAAGCATCTGGAGTTAATTTTGGTCTATTTCTCTCAACATGTTACAGAACCATCATCTTGTTTTATTGTATTAACACAAACAGAAAATGAAGAAATGAAATGTTCTTCACACATAACAGTTTTATTTAAAGGAATAAAACTTTCTCAAGGAACGTGACGAATCCATAATTCTATCATCTTTAGATTTAAAAACACTAACATTTTCTCATGGATGATCAACTGATGCTAAATAGTTATCTCTACAACCAGGGACACATCAGTGTTCTAAAACCTATGAAGTGTTAAAAAAATAGTTTATTTATAAATATTTTTATATATAAAAATTAATAGCTATGAAATAATAAATAATTACAAATTAGTGCTGCAACTAATTAAATTGCAATGATCAAAAAAGTTATTTGAATCTCGAGTTAAGATATTGCAACTTCTGTAAAGAAAACCTTACCCTTGATAAATGCTTTGTTCTTTCAGCAAGAGACATTTTTAAAAATACACTGAATTAGTAACAAACTGCGCTGAAAATATGAAAACTAAATCTTAAATATTTACAACTTGAGATATTTAGAAACAAATAGTAAGTCGAAAAAATTAACATTGGACTACCAAAGTGACGCCACGTGAGGTTTTTCTATTCATGAGCGGGCCTTGTACTTTAGAAGGCCTTGAATTAAGTAATAAAAAAAATGGTTAAATCTTTTTGATAAGTAGAAAGCAACGTGTAATGATGGACAGCACTAAGTATGAATAGACTGATGCTCTTAGAAGGGTTCCACAAGATTCTGATCTATAAAAGATTTTTGCTAATCAAAATGAGTTTGTTTCAAAAAAACATTCCAGCATCAAATCATTGACATACAGAATTGACTTCATAAGATATACAAGTTGTCAACTACTGGACTTTTTAAATTGGACATTACTAAAAGTTGTGCCGCATATCAAGATTATATCAACCCTAGAAACATTTACTCTTAACTGAATTACCAATGGTATATCCAAAAATAATTTTTCTTGTGTTTTGCATATGATCTAAATTAAACAATGAATATTAAATCATGTGCTTCTAAAACCTTGCAAATTCTTGGTATGCTCAAAAATAACTTTACAAAAACAATGCAGCAATCATAACGCATAAAGTTTTTATTAAATACACCATTTCTATTTGGGCGCCATATTTTAAAGCTGATACAACCCTGCTTGAATCTGTTCAATGCAAAGCATTGAATAGATTCAAGCTATAAACAACTTGATGATGACCTAGTTCAAATATATAAAACTACTCATTGTTTTGATTGAGTCAATGATACAAATTTACTTTAATTTATCAACTATTCAACATGTGGACTTCATTTTAAAATCCAACATGAGATTTTTAAAAACTGTCAGAGGAAAAACAACATGTTTTTATAACAAATCTGCAAAATATTAGGATGCAAAACGAGTAACAAATAGCTCTACAGTAAACTTTGTTAAGGAAAATATTTGAAATTTAAAAAAAAAAAATTCTGTACTGGTTGTAGTAGGATACATATCCTGCTTGATGTATGCATTAGAGCTACAATATAGTTCTATTCTATAACACCATGGGTCACAAAGGTGGTAAATAGAAATACTTTTATATTTGTAAATAATGTAAGTTTTTATCTTTTGCATTTTTGTAAATTTATCTGTAATATATGATTAAAAAAATAAGCTTTCACATCTCAGAAACACTAACAAATTAAGCAAACAAATAACTAACAAAAAAAAACAAAAAAAAAAACAATATTTTTTCATTCTTGACATGTTTCCCAAACTTATTTTTACATTTACATTATAAATGCAAATGATTTATATTATACAAAAAACTCTGAAAAAAATTTTAAAAGTAAAAAAATTTACTGAGAAATATTAACCAACAAAAGTTTACACAATAAACCAATAGGAAAATTTGTAGACAACATGAGGCTTATGTAGCTTATAAAGTGAATCTTATGGATACAAAACAGCCATTTTTAAATTGTTTTAAATTTTTAATTTAAATTTGTTAAAGTTGAAACTTAATAAAGTTTAATAAATTGAACTTTATAAAGTTTAAAATATTGACTTTTTCTAAATTTATAATGACATGAACCAGACGGTCTCACCATCAGACTATAAAATTAAATGGTTTTACAAAAAGTGTTTCAAAAACTTGTTAAAGAAAACATTATATTGATGTCAATTTAACAAAAACACATCATTAGTTTCCAAAAACCTGTGTTTAGATATTGACCATTGTCGAAATTTATTTTCATTGGGTTGTGTAGGCTTGGTTATTGGTACTGTATCTCCTTCTAACTTTTTTTTCAAATTTATTTGAACTTAATGCTAAAACTTTGGCATCAGTCTAGTAAGTATTTCCCAGACTAAATTTTTTACAGTTTGATACACCAGAATTATTCCATTTTCTGTCATAAATTTATGGGGTAGTGGTGTAGTGGTAAAACACTCGCTTCAAACGCAAGAGGTTCCGAGTTCGATCCCCACCACGACCCTGGTAGTACCGCGCTCAACTTGTTTCTCCGCGCAGCGGCCTTGTTCATCAAGGTTTGTGTTTCAGAGTTATAGAGTTGAGAGAGGGTTATAACCACTATTAAGTAGCCTCCTCGTCTGTAGTGGCCTTCTCGGCCTTGAGGAGGTGAATAAAAAAAAAAAAAAAAAAAAAAAAAAAAATTTTGGTGTTGTAAAAATCGTGTGGACAGATTTACTGCAACTACAAATTAGTTTATAAACACCTGGTTAGGTGAAGCATGACAATACAGATTTACTTGTTAATATTGTTTCTAAGTAAAAAATAGATTTAAAAACAGCTCTGTAACCAACATTTTTTTAAGGTTTTTGGTTTATTTCAGGTATCCAAAGTAGCAAAACTATTTTTAAATCATTACCGGAGGTAGGTTTTTTTGTGTCAAATAAAGATTTTGATGTTTTTGTTTTAATTTATATTTTTTGCAGCCATTTTCAGCAAATGCTTGTATTAAGAAATTAATTCTTGTTGTAAATATTGTTTACTGCAAAACTTATAGGCTTTTATGAATAAAACTTATATGAATAAATATTAAATGAATAAAACTGATATGAATAAAACTAGTAAAAATACTTTTAAGAACTTTTGGATCATGTCCTGAATTTGTTTTAACTTGGATATTGGTAATTGCATCTTTTTCGTTGAACTTGTAATGGTCATTTTTGTTATTGGTGATACTAATATCTAAAAAATTATGTGATTTATTTTTATCTTCAAGTTTTATCGTATACTTAAAGCTAGTATATTGGTTGAGAATATCAAATAACATGTTAGCTTGTTCAATTGATTCAACTTGTATGTGACTGTCATCTACGTATAAATAGATAAAATAGATTTTATATTAACATTATTATTCAGTGTGATGGCAATTGCATTTGATTTATGGTGTTAAAAAATGTTTCAGATATAACAACCATTAAAGCAAGATAAATTGGTCCTGAATTTTCTAATTGAAGACTCCTTCCCAGACAAAATAGTAATCTTGGAGACAAAGATCAATGAGTTTTTTATTTCAATAATTTTAAGTTTGGTTCTTTTAGATGAATCATAATCATTATTGGGCATATTTAAAATAATTTTTATTGCTTCCTCAATTGGTACAGATGGATATAGATTTACAACATCATAAAATACTTGTAACTAAGTAGATGTTACATTCAAGGACTTCATTTTTTCAACAAATGTATACAAATGTTTTAATCTTGTTACATTTTTATCAAGTGTCGGTTGTATAATATTTACTAGGTATTCAGATACATAACTTGGTGTTGCTATAATCAAGACAGCAATTCCCATTGGTTTGTGTGCATTTATTATGTTGTACATGTGTGGAGGTAAAGGATCACTTGGATAAAGATGCTCATATTTACTTTTGGTAAATTTCTTTATTTTATTGAGTTCTCTGAGTGTGGTCTTAAACATTCAGGTAACTTTTAGTGTTGGATTGTTTATAATTATTGTTGTAGTTCCTGTTTGTTCTCTTATTTTTAGAGGCAAATCTAAAGTTTTGATCCAAACTAGACCAGTGCCTTTATTCAAAGGATAAATTTGTATGTTTTTGTTGAGTGAAAATTCTCTGATTGCTTTTCTTTGAACAGAAGGTTACATAAGGTTACTTTTTGGTGGTTTTTTTCATTTTTTAGCACACAAAGTACATCCAGGTCAATTTTTATGGAATCTGTTTCTTTGTTATTATATTTTAAATAAATATGCATTACTTACAAATAAAACCAAATTAAAAAAAAAGTAGAAACACATTAACAACAACTCACAAAATTCTTAATTTTTAAAATGATTTTTTTTATAGGCTGTACAGAACTGTTTTTTTACAAGCAATCAAACTGTGCAGAAACAAGATATTTGAAAAATAAGGTAATAATTAAACTATACACTATATTTCTTTAATTATGATTTTTTTTTTAGTAACCAAAAAATCAAATTATAAATAAGATACTTTATGAAAATAAGAACTTTGAGTTGGATATTAGAAAAAAAATACTTACCCATAACAAATATTCCAGGAACAGATATGGTTCGAAGCAAAGACCCTGTTTCTATTTTTTTTTCTTTCTCTTTATCATATGATTCATCATGATAAGCTAAAAAAAATTTAATGAAATTTAATAATGAAATTTGTTTAACAACTTATTACTTAGTTTTTTAAGCTAAATAATTATAATTAATATGTACAAATATTAATACATAATTAATACATAAACAAATATTACTCTTGTTTAGGTTTGAAAAGGGACAATAGAAATACCTCTTTCAGGAGGTAACACCCAGTATACTGCACCCACTACAGCTAGTACCATAGATCCAGTAACAAGAAATGGTAATTTGAAACCTCCATACTTCCAAGAAAACAAATATAGGATAATAAAAATAATATTTATCCAAATGTTAGCCATAACAACTAACTTTAAATTTATTTACCTGATATAAAAAACCTCCAAGAGCTGGTCCTGTCATAAATCCAAGACCAGAAAAAAGCTCTAAAGCTCCCTAAAGTAGACATGTTTTATTTATAACCATAAGGTTATTTATTAAAAGACTTTTTTATTACCATTAAAATATTAGAATGTAATTATATCATTTGGCTAAATACTAACAAACACAGTAGACATGTCTTCTGGAAAAGTATGACTAAGAATAGCAATAGCTGCTGTAGAAGAAGCTGAATTTCCAACAGCAGTAAATGATCGAACAAGAAAACAAAATGATACAAAAGTCAAGTGATCATCAATGTCGCCTAAAAAACTAAAATAATACATTATTAGTTTTATAAATTTAATAACTAATATTATAATTTGTTATTTATATTTAATAAATAGCAAAAATTAATGAACTTTCTGTTTTTGTTTATTTGTTTACCTAACAATTCATAAAAAAGTATTAGCTAAAAAATTTTTGTTGAAAGTACCCAAATCTAACTTTTTTTAAAAAATTATCATTTTAAAATTACATAATTTTGCTAAATTATGAATTTAATAATTTATAACTTAATAATTTTTTATTTTTAATTTATTTAATTAAATTTATTAATTATTAATTTTAAAAATGTGTACTTTTGGTTTTAATTAAACTAAAACTTGTTGAAAAATTTATGAAATAAAAACAGTTATGAATTAAAAAGCAATAAGAAAAAATTAAAACAAATTAAAAAGTTAATTAACACCTTTAATTTACTTAATTTGATTTAATCTTAATTTTATTTTTACAAAGTTTTAATTTTGTCTAATTTTTTTTACTACAGTCTGTTATAATGCGAAAGAAAAAAAAAATTATACCCAAATAAAATTTCTGTGATTCCTTCGACAAAGCATCCAGCAATTAGTAAAAACTTTACACCAATTAAAGGCATCTAAAGTGTTCAAAAAAACCTGGTAGCAATAATATGCTTTAAATTCAAAACACTAACAGTTTTATGGGACCAAGATTAAAATACCAACCAGCAAGCAGAAAACAAAGCAAAAAAACAACTCTTCTTTATAATTTTTATTAAGTATTGAAAGTTGTTAACATTAATTGTAAAGAATATTAATATGAATTCAGCTTAAAAACATAAATAATAAAAAAAAAAATTAACACAATAGCTAAAGTATTAATTAAACAATAATATAATAATAATAATTATAAATAAATAATATGAATTCTGTTTAAAAACATAAATAAGAACAAAATTAACATAATGGCTCAAAAAAAAAAAAAAAAAGTAAAGCAATTAAGTCATTGAAACATTATAAATTTATTTAGATGTGGATGTGCAAAAACATGGGCTATAAAGGTGGATATGCAAAAACATGGGCTATAGATGTGGATGTGCAAAAACATGGGCTATAAAGGTGGATATGCAAAAACATGGGCTATAGAGGTGGATGTGCAAAAACATGGGCTATAAAGGTGGATATGCAAAAACATGGGCTATAGAGGTGGATGTGCAAAAACATAGGCTATAGAGGTGGATGTGCAAAAACACGGGCTATAGAGGTGGATGTGCAAAAACATGGGCTATAAAGGTGGATATGCAAAAACATGGGCTATAGAGGTGGATGTGCAAAAACATGGGCTATAGAGGTGGATGTGCAAAAACATGGGCTATAGAGGTGGATGTGCAAAAACATAGGCTATAGAGGTGGATGTGCAAAAACATGGGCTATAGAGGTGGATGCAAAATATTTTGAAAAAGATTTTGATACAAATGATTTTATTTGTAATAAAATTATGTTACACTCTTTTTAACAATTCAAGAATTAAAAAAAAAAATGTATAATTTATTATATTTATATATTTATTTAAAAATATATCAAATGTTTTTAATTTACTTTTTTTTAACCTAGGAGGATAAACTTTTTAAGGCAAAGGCTAGGAGAAACTAACTCTGACTTAAAATACCTCATGCTTTGAGGCTCTTGGTTGAGTAAAGACTAGAGAGGGTATCTCGATAAAAACACTCATCTTAGACAAATAATTAAGGAGCAAATAGATTCTATCTGTTTGACCAGCATGGCACCCCTTCTTCATCTATCAGGCTTGCGTAGATATATTTATAATATATTGTTTCCAGTTTAGTATTTTGAATGCTGGATCTTCTTGATTCAATGCATAGATTTTGCTTGTGTCTTTGTTTTTATGACTAGGCAACTCATTCTATTATCTCCTAATGAGGGTACAGTTTCAAATCTCAGCTGGTAGTCAGGTTTTCTAAATTCTGTGGTAGCTCTCAGAAAGGCTGATTCCATCAACAGCAGTAAAATATCAAAGTACTAACAATGCCATGTTGCACAAAGATGGTGTCCCTGTTCGTAATTTTGCTGTGCATTGTCGAGACCACATTTGGAGCCCTTTGTTACGGCTTTGGGTTTATCAATAGTAAGGAGCAACAGCTTGAACTATTAAATAGTGTATTGAGAACTATCTGTGCTTTGAGTCAAGTTCTTAAACTGAAGTTCTGTTAAAAAACTTGACTAAAACGCCAAAAGCTACAAAACACAAATAACCATCGTCATCGCAAAGTTCTCTAAGTAACTTTTCTTCTGCTGAGTCTAATCTCTTGCAAAGTTCACCAGATCTATTTGGTCTTTGTGAGACTAATTTGAGTTTAGTTGCCTCATCTTGTGATCTTAGTGTTGATGGTTATCTTCCTTTAATTCATAAAGACTCCAATAGTCACATGCTTAGCCTAAGCATCTACATTCATAAGAATTCATCTATTTGTCGAAAAACTAGGTTTTTTAGTTCACAGACTATTACTTTATGTGCTTTCATTTGGCACCACTTCACTCTATCACCTTTCAGCTTTATAGCTCTCCTTCATCTCAAGACTGCACTCTTTTCAATGTTATTTTTATCAAATTGACCAAGCACTTTCTCTTTATCCGTCAACCAATATCGTTGTTGTTGGTGACTTAAATACTCATTACACTGAATGACTTGGCTCTAGTGTCAGTGACTCTGCAGGCCACAAGTCTTTCTCAATCTCTAAAATAAATAGACAACTTTCCAACTCGCTTTCCAGTCAATGCAAATCATTTACCTTCTCTACTCAACTTATGTCTTAATTCTGATCTTAGTCAGTCCTCAGTTTCTCCACATTTACCCTTAGATGTTTTTTCACAGTTTGATCAAAAACTATTACCTCATTCTTCTTCATCATCAGACTCCCACTATCATTGTACCTCTTACAACTACCTTAAAGCTGATTGGGACTGTTTCCGTGATTTTCTTTGTGATTCAACCTTGGGTGAAAATCTTTTGTCTTTTAGCTGACAAATGTGTTTCTTACTTAACATCTTGGATTTAGGTATGATATAAAAACTTAGATAAAACATATACTCTTGAATAAGTGTTATAAAATTTAACCATCAGCATGATCTAAATTGTGGTAGCGGTGTAGTGGTAAAAGCACTCACTTTGTAAGCGAGAGTTTCTGAGTTTGACTCCCACCATGTCCCTGGAAGTACCGCATCAACTTAATTTCTCCGTGCAGCGGTCTTGCTTGTCAAGGCTCGTGTTTCGGAGTTAAAGAGTTGAGAGAGGGTTGTACCACGATTTACAACAACAACAACAACAACAACAAAAAAAAAAAAAAAAAAAGGTAGCCTCCTCGACTGTAGTGGCCCCCTCGGGCCTTGGGGAGGTGAATAATTTGAAAAAATAATAATAATAAAAAATTATAAATTTCTTTTTGAAATTTATAATTTATTTTAGAGATTGAAAATGATGATTATTTAAAAAAAAAATTTTGGGAGGAGAATTGAAAAAAAAAATTTTTTGTGTCAAAGTGATTCTAAAAGCTGATGTCTGCAACTATTTATTTTTTGTTAAATTTTTAAAAGTTTGTATATGCAGTTTTAAATTCAAACAACTTGAATTGTTGTAAAAGGACTCTCAGTTTAATTCTATTTTTAAAACAAATTTTTGTGATTCAAAACGTAGTAATTTTTGTATGGAATCTTTTATTTCCTCTCATTAATTTTAAGTCAAGCCTCACTCTTCAGCATGGTTTTCCTCTCATTGTGCTGCTGCAATTTCCAATTGTAACTATTACTTTCATATCGATCAGCAAAATAGTTCTCTAGAAAACAGACGCCTGTTTACTGCTGCTAGAAACCTTTGTAAGAAAGTTTTGTCTAACATCAAAGTACATTAATTTCAGTTGACAAAATCTTGTATTTCATCTCAGAAATTAGGCTATCATGACTTGACAATGTCATGACTTGACACTTGAAAATTAGGCTATCATGACTTGACAACTTGGCAATGACAAAGAAATTAGGCTATGACATAACAAGACAAATCTGTTATGCAATCTCTCTTGTATGGCTCATACTTTGAAAACTCACATAAAGACAAAGCTGAATTGTTTGCTAAGAACTTCTCATCAATATCATCTCTTGATTTCACTAGTTGCATTTTACATAATATAGCAGACAAATAGGTTAATCTATTGCCAGACATTCGTATCACTCTAGCTTCTTAAAGGTTTGTTTCACTCCAAGTTTTATCCTTGAGGAACCTCCAAGGATAGAACCTTGAGGTTGCTCAAGGTTGTATCCTTGGCTCTATACTTTTTAAATTTATATTAACAATCTCCCAGAAACTCTTACATCTAAAGTGGCATTGCTTGCTGATGATACTACCATCATTTATTCTTGTCTTGATAAGAAGCCAACACTCTCTGATTGCTTGGATGGGGCATTTGAGCTTGAAAAAGATCTCACTTCTGCTACAGCATGGTACAAAACAAATTTTTTTTTCTGCTAATTGTTATTGCAATCATCTAGATCTTCCTTTATTTATAAATGGTAATGTATTCAATGAGTAAACTCTTCGTCTTCTAGGATTAACTCTTACTTACAATCTTTTTTGGAAACTATATATAAAACCGATTGCAAAATTAGCATCTAAGATTGCATCATTTTTTCTCATCACTTTCTTCCTCAGGATTTTTTCATAATCTTTATAAATCTCAAATCACACAAAAAAATAAAATGATAAAAATATATTTAAATATTAAGGTAACCTAAAATATGAAAAAAATATTTTTGTTATAATTGTTCTTTAAGAAAATTATAAGCAGGCCTTCTCGTAAGAGGCATGCGATCGCATGCCTTATATGACCACGCATTAAGTTCTTTGTTTTAGCAACTTGACCACGGCTCTTAGCAAGTATTGACAATTAGCGCATTTAAAAAATGCGTTAAAAAAAACAAAGCATATTAAAATAAACAATTCAAAAACTGAAAAGATAATAAAATCTTTAAATAAATATATAATACAAAAATTAACCTAAAAAAATTAAATATTCAAAGAATGATAAAATAAATAAAGGAAAAACCAGAAAAAATAGTCAAAACATTTGTTAATTAATGTAAACTTAATTGTAAGCAAAAGTAAAAAAAAAAAGTTATCACAGCCCTAATAATCTTTATCATTCCTTACAGCGAATCCATTGTGTCCCCTCCTCTTCTCAGAATTTTTTTTTATTTTTTTAGAAATTGATGTTTAAAAACGTTGGCTGTTTAAAAGTGTCATGAAATTTAATAAAATGTTTTGGTGCAAGTTTAAAATTTTATTAAAAAATTAATAGGATGCAGGGTACGATAAATCGACAAATGTTCCCGCATTTCTTAAAGACAGACAGAAAAACAAACATCATGTTTCTTTAATTTTGCTTAAGCAAACGTTGCCGTTTGATTAGGAGTTTTCAAAACGAACTTCAGCAAATTCTTTCAAAATAATTTTGCGATCATTACTTTTTTATTTATTATAAAAAACACGTATTTAATCTAAAAAACAATTAATTTTACAGACTTAAATTAATGCCAAAACATAAGTACTTTTTTCAATTGTGTCACTTTTAAGTAAAATAACTAAATACGCTATAGAAAAAAATAATTACGTTTTAGCATGGTTTTTGCATGCGCTCACAAAAGGATACATAATTTTAGTTAAAATGAATGCTTTCACAAAAACATCAAGAGAAACCATGCTCAAACATTTCGATTGCTATCTTTTATTGAGAAAAGCGATCATTACGTTTTATATTTTTTGCAATTACATTAAAAGTTTAAAGCAAATGTATTCATTATAAATAAAATTTAGCATGCTTTTTTCAAAATTTTCCTATTTTCTATAAAGTGAAATAACGTTTGTTTGCATATTAAAACTTTTGCACTTTTAAAAGTTTTTTTTGTTGTGCATTTATCATTAATTTGCGCGCACTTTGCAAATGTGTAAAAAAAGGTTTTTGAAAAATAAAAATTGAATAAATTTACCAAGCACCTTTGATATATTTAATAAATTATTAACTAGAATAAAAATTATTTGAATTTTATTTGACATAAATCTCTTAAATTAGACGTTCGTCAATAAATAAAGATACACAAGTCAATGTAAATTTAAAAAAAAAAAGATATATTACGCTCTAGGAAAAAAAAAAAGTTGGCAGATGCGATTGTTTCAAGATTATTGTAATTCCTTTTTTTTAGTAAATAATTTCTTTATTAGAAATTATATTTCCATGATAAAATGGTTTTTAATTATTTTTTGATAGCTTCTGTTCTCCTTTTGCCTTGAACTCTAAGCTGAATATTTTTTTCAATGATTGCCTTTAATTGAGTTGCATTAAATTACTCAGGAAATTTTGTGGGACTTTAATTGTACTTATGGAATCAATTAAATTTAAAATCACATTTGTTGTTTTTTTTTTAGCGCATTATTTTAACGTGCTAATTATCAAAACTTGCAAAGAGCCGTGGTCAAGTTGATAAAACAAAGAACTATATGCATGGTCTTATATGGTGTGCGATCGCACGCCTCTTACAATAAGGCCTGATAAGAGTATGGATATTGTTATAAGTCCAGCTTCTAATTGTTAAAACAAAGAAAAACAAAAAATTATGCACAGAAATGAAAATGCCCACGAATAATATATATATATATATATATATATATATATATATATATATATATATATATATATATATATATATATATATATATATATATATATATATATATATATATATATATATATATATATCAGTCTTCTCTATTTAAAATTTAATGCCAGCACATGAAAAAGCACTGGTTTTTAGGTTGGCGGGAGCGATTGAAAAAATTCCATTTTTTTGATATTAAAATATAAATAAAGACACCGAAAAGTATGTTTTGAATAAATAATAGAAGAAATAATTAAAAAAAAGATAACAGCAAAATGAATGTTTTAATGAAACTCTAGATAAAATAATCATATTAAAAAAAGCCAAACATTAAAAAACATTTTAAAATGTTTTAAAAATAGCAAAAAAATACAACAAAAAAGAATTATTACAATTTAAAAAAATGCTAATTTTTTGACAAGTGCTTTTAGTGCTATGTGCTCGCCAAACCTTTTGAAGGCAGGTGAGCAAGCGCAAAAAGGCTTGAGCGCAAAAGTGCTGGCCAAATGGAAAAGACTGATATATATGCTCATTTTATACTTATTCATTAACATTTAGTTTTAAAAGTAACTTTAAATTTATAAAATAAGCAGGAAAAAATAAACTTACATATTTTCCAATAAATGGAGAAAGTATAAAAACAACAAGAGGATATACTGTAAAAACAAGTCCAGATGTTGTTACAGAAACATTTTTCTTGACACCCTGAAAACAATTGTTTTAAATTAAATCAATCAATTTAGAACTAAAATATTTTTGTTATACTTTGATTTCGAAAAATTGAAAACTGTTTGTATTGCTTTACAATTGCTTCCAAATTATTTTTTTGAAACGTGACAATACTAAACATGACAAGGCAAAACCATTTTGTTTTAAAAAGCAATGAAAGAAAACAGGTTAAAGCATGTTTTGAAAGAGTTTTAATTAATTTTAAAAATAGTTTTAATTAATTTATAATTATACATAATTTTAAGACTTTTTGATGAAAAAAAAGAATACTATTTATTTTTCTTGTTATAAGTTTCTTGCTATTTTCTAGCTATTCAGGAGTTCTTGATTCTAAATTATAATATAAATGTAAAATTTCTTAATTTTAAAACTGCAAACATAATGACAGCATAGTAGCTTTAAACCATCATAAGTTCTTGCATAAGTTATTTGTACAAGGTGTCTGGTATGTTGTGAGCTATTGCAGTGAAAAAGTGAAAGTGAGCTAGGCTGTTGCTCTATACTTTTTTAAGTTGTCCTGATCATGACATGAAGCTGTTCTAAATTGGGGCAGGTAAAGATATTTAGCCAAGGTGGAGACAACTTATCTAATAACTTACCTAGAAGAAAAAACTCTGATATAAAACCCCCAATTGTGGGTAAGGGTAGAACAAACTTTAAAAGATTTGATGGTAATCTTCCTAGTGGTACTACCACATAATAATAATAAATTAATAAATAATAATCAATAAAAACACTCACGATATTGTTTAACTCTTAACTAGATGATTGAACCAATCTTCTTTATAATTCTTTTTAGAAAATTTAAAAACATTTAAAATAAATTAGTTATTATACTATGTCTCACTTTCTTTCTCAATTAGAAAAGTTGTTTCAATAGCTGGCTGCCAATCAGCTAAAGAAGATATTACTAAATATCCACCGTAATATGCAAAACTACATCAACCAAATCTCTGGCATATCTGTTCAATCACTCACAATTAAACATAATTCAAACCTTACAATTAAACATAAATTAGTCAGATGATTGAAATCAAACTACCCACAATCAACAAAATACTTCAGTGAATATACTGCGTCACAGTAAAAAAACTACAAATATTAAACTTAATGTACTATCTTGAAGATCACAATAAAAATGCTGAGCATCAAATTGCCATCAATCTTTACTATGTTCCATGGCAAAAGTCCATGCAATGGAATAGGAGAAACTATAAAAAAAAAAAGAAGTCGCAAAAGTGAGTCTATGAGCAGCAATTAAAAATCAGATGCTAAAAATTATGACATAAGATAGAGTATAACTAAATATTTTTTTGATTGTCTATATATAAATATATAACTTCCACAGTAAAAAAATTTATATCTATTTCAACTGTTTACGCTATTTTTTATGCCTGCAAAGAGTATGTAAATTATCATATTTTTTAGAAAAAGTGAGATTTTAACAGGCTGCAGCAAGTGTTTAACTTTTAATGCATAATTTTGTTTTTTACCATTAAATTAGTATTAAACTGTAGCACATTGAAGTTTCCAAATTTTTTTTTTATTATATTGCAATTTTTAGCAACTATGAGGTACAATAATTCAAAAACTGTTTAAAATTAAGGGAAAACACCTCCAAAATTAGACTGTTAGGATGAAAAACTATTAATGTTCAAAATTTTAGTTAATCACCTATTTTATTTGAAAAGTTATGGTCTGTCAAAAATCAAAAAAATCTACTGAAAGCTTCAGATACTAAAGTTTTTACAATTTTGTTCAATACTGATCATAACTTTTGAACGATTTATCCAATCAAGCTGAAATTTTAAAATAGCGTTTTTTTTTCAAAAAATATGTGAGTGGCTAAAATTTGAAACAAATTAAGGTGTAACTCTGGGGCACTTTTTAAGAAATAGGTTATTTTATATGGATTCACTTTATTTTTTTCAAGTGGGTTCACTTTATTTTTTTGCAGATATTTTTTTTTAACATGGTAATGATTGCATAAAGTAATTAAATTTCTTGCGTAAAGTAACTAAATCTAGATACAAGGAAAAAATCTATACACATTTTTTGTTGCATTTTATTTTATTTCTTTGTTTTTATTTTTTAGTTTTTTTTGCTTCATTTTCATTTTTTGTACATACATCAACTGACTTATATAGGAAAAATATAAAATGCAGCTATAGCGCAGTGGTTAACAGGCTTGCCTCAGAAGCTAGAGAACCGTGGTTCAACGCCACCTTAAAATCAGTTTTAAAACATGGGTAAAAAAGGAGGCGTTAACTTCCTTTCAAATGCTCTTCCTCAAATGCTCTCCAAAAATCCAAAATTTCGGGGAATTTTTTCCAGGATCACAGGATTTTTTTTCGGTACCCATGGATTTTAATAACAAATTGCTAACTTTGATGAGCTGAAAGCAGATAATAGTTTTAAAAAAAGTCTTGAGGTAATTGTTTTATGTTTTGAAATGATATGTAGAAGAGAAGCAACATTATTAAATTGTTATTATTTGTTACAAAACTTGATGCTCAAGATTGCTATTTAGCAAATAATCTTAGGCATGCTCTTGTTGAAAGGATAAGTCAAAGAAGGAAAAGCAATCTTGTTGGTTTATTAAGGTTTTTAGATAATCCAGTCTTTAAAAATTGATATTTATAATTACTTATTTTGCATATCATCTAAAACAGAAATGATATGTATTGGTATTGAATTAACTGAGATCCTTTTCAATATATTTCAAAATATACCAAAAGTACAAGATAAAATTAATGATAATGATAACCTTAACAATATTATGATTAATGATAAGCTTAACAATTGTAATGTCAGTTTGGAAAAGTCATCGGAATCTATGGCTGAAAGAAGGGCTGTGTAGTAGGTGTCGTGGAGTCACTGCACTTTTTTTTTTTTTTTTTTTTATTTTACTTCACCTCCTCAAGGCCGAGAAGGCCACTACAAACGAGGAGGCTACTTATTAATATTACGTTGAATATATTTATATAACGGAGGTTTCATTATGTACGCGCACATTACAGACTCTGTTAAATAAATACTAAGGCACGTTTTAGTTTAATGACAGTTTCTATTTTTAACTAATGAATATGTATTTTTCTTTATAAAACAAGACAAACTAGTATATAAAAACCTTGTATATTTCTATTCTCTCTAAATTGTTTAAAGTTCGAATATAGATTGTATTTTAAAGGACAAAAGATTTACTTTAAAAACTTTTAAATCTTAGAAATTTGCCGATGCGATAATCACAGAGAAAGAGAAGACTTACGTTATTAAAATCAAATGTAAGTTATATGATCTTCATCAAAATAAAATAATATCCAAAAACAATGGTGCCGTAAGGGCAGCTGCCCTACGGTTTATAAATAATACAAGTCATGTTAAATTTTTTTAAAATGTTACTATATTTTAATTAAGTTGATATATAAATAAATAAAAAATATATAGTTCAATAAATAAATTAAATTTGTTCTTAACAAAGATTATCTCATATTTATTCTTTTTTTATTTTATCAAGTTAAATTGCTTACAAACGAAGAAAAAAAAAGGAGTTGTAATTATACATTGAATGAAAATACTTTTGAGTTTGTTTGTAAGTTAAGGAACTTAATTTTTAATAAACAAATTTTTATGAACGTTTATTATAAACAGATATCAGACCTTGCGATAAAGCGTCAGGCGATGTGAATTTTACGTCTTCCAAGAGCGATTTTGCGCATAGCTAGGGTTATTTGTGTCGAGCAAAAAAATTTTTGTTTGAGTATATTTAAAGATATTTTTGAGCGGAACTTTAATGAAGTAAATTACGATTATTTTAACATTTAATAAAGTATTTTAAAAACCACACGCAGTTGATATAAAAGTTTGAATTACAAAAAAAATAAATATGCTCATTATTTACAAGTAGAAAAAATTCAGATTAAAAAAAAGTTTAAATCTTTTTAAGCTAGCAATTTAATAAAATTAATCAGCAATAGCAAAGTTGTCGATAAAATTGAACAAAAATACTTTCTTTTAGTTTTAGATTTTTAACTTAAATAATTATTTTACGGGGTTTTGTTCGGTTTTAAAATTATTCTATAGATTTAAAAATATTTATTAACTGTTAGACGAATTTAAAGTATTTAAGAGTAATTTCGAGGAAACATTTTAAAAATTGGTAAGCGCAAATAAAAAAAAAATAAAAGGAATAATATTAAAACGTATTCTACTTGATTCAATAAAAAAGTACAGTTATTAAAATTTTTGTAAAAAGTGACTCGAAAAAAATTACTTAAATAATAACAATCGCTTTTTTGTTAAAAGTTACCGAAACTCAACGAAGCGTGCTTAAGAACAGCTGCTGAAAAATAGAACGCCAATAGTTTTTCAAATAATTTTTAAAAATAATTTTTAAGAATAATTTTTTCGCTAAAATATTTCTTTTATACCTAAAAGATTTTTATTCTAACATTTTATTTTATTTTACCAAAAATAAAATTCCTTGTAAACATTAAAAATCTATTCAAAACGTTCGTTAAAGTTTTTTAATAATACGAGTGATTGTGCTTATTAACCGCTTTATGAAAATAAATAAAAATAAATAAACATTATCTAAAATCGCTAGTAAAAATATTAGCTATTGCACAGTTTTTAATCATTTAAAATTTCCAGTTTATTACTCTCTTACTTTTTAAAATGAAAAAATAATTATTTGAAAAACTTATGTTTTTTATTTGTTTAGTATAAACAAAACGTGTCAAACGTCGAGAAAACAAACAAATGTTTTTACATTTTAAAAAACGAAACATTCTAAAACATTTTTAAATAATAACATTTCTACATTAATGATTTAAAGTAGTTTTGCAGTAATTAAGTAAATTGGTGCAGTTAATGTCGATAAATATGAAAAGCAAATAAAAAGAATTTAATGACGTCAAAAATCACATTGTGCTTATGCGTCGCATAAACACGACGTGATATGATTCAAATTATTAAACATACTTAAATTATTTTAGTTGAGTATTTTTTTAAGTTTGCATGATTAAAGTTTTGCGTAGAAGTATTTGTTTTTTGTTTTAAGAATAATTAACAAAAGAGTTTGTGTAATAAAGACTTTTATATTTAATTTAATTTTTTTTTTTAATTTTCTAAAACTTAAAAAAAAAAAGATTTAATCGTTAAAAACGATTTTTCTCTATAGAGTATTCCGATAGACATGTGACTTTAAAAATTTTGCCATTATGAGAGGATAAAAATGTAAACAAAGCTGATATAAAAAAAAATTATTATGCATTCATTTAATTGTATTTTAATTATGAGCACTTTTTTACATATAAAACATTATAAAATATTATTTATATTACATAATTAGTATTATATATATTAAATATTGATATGGTTTCTTCTTGTGGAGTGTTGGGTTGCTCATTAACTAAAAAAAAGCAACCAGATATCAGATTTTTCAGACTTCCTGGAATTATTAATTATGACGAAGAGTCATGCTCTCTTTCAGAGGAACGTAGAAGGAAATGGTTAGCTTCATTAAACAGAACTAATTTATCTCAAAAGCAGTTGTCAACAATTGGTTCGACTTTACTTGTTTGTGGAAAACACTTTATCAACGGTTAGATACTGTATATAAATTTTGAAAATAGGTTGTTTAAATTTTAAATAAAATCAGTATAAAAGCTGTTCTAGTGACTTCTTTATTATTTATGTTGTGTATATTTATTTACGTACTATGTATTTTAGGAAAACCAGCAAAACTATTTGAAAATAATTTTGCAGATTGGTTCCAACACTTTATATAGTAGTAGAAGGAGGGTTGATGTCATTAAAATTAAAAGATGATTTAGAATTAAAAGCAGATAGATTAAAACGACGTAAAAAAAGAAAAACAATGCAAATTTATCAAGTTATTGATAATAAAAGAAGTAAATTTGACAAAGATACTTTGTACAGAATGTTAAACAAGAAATATGAATCTTTACTTGATCAAAATCAAAAAATTTTAAAAGATACATCAGAAGCATTGATTTCTAAACAATTTTTTAAAAATAATGCTGAAGCAGTCATATACTTCTCTGGTTTACCAGATTATAACACCTTATGTGCTGTGGTTGAACTTGTGAAAGATAGTGCAATTACTCCATGTACTCTAAAAAGGTTTTGTCAGGTAGTTTTGTGTCTAATGAAACTGCGTTTGGGATCTGGAACAATAGATCTTGTACACCGTTTTCGTGTTTCAAAAACAACTGTCTCAAGATTAATCACATGATTAATGTATTTTTCATTAAACTATCATCATTCATTATATGGCCCGAACGGTCAGAAATAATAAAAACTATGCCTTTTACATTTAAAAGGAAATTTGGAGATAAAATTACAAGTATTATTGATTGCTTTGAGTTGTTTATTGATAGACCTAGTAACCTAACAGCAAGATGCCTAACATGGTCATCTTATAAACATAACAATACTGCAAAATATTTGATTAGTATAACCCCACAAGGTACAATAAGTTTTATTTCAAAAGGATGGGGCGGTAGATCAAGTGACAAAGTAATTACGGAAAATTGTGGTTATTTGAATAAGCTTGCTTAATGGGACACTGTTATGGCTGATAGAGGTTTTAATATTGATGATATTGTAAGGTCATTCAGAGCACACCTGGAAATTCCTGCTTTTACATGGGGAAAAGATCAACTTAGTGCTTCTGAAGTTATCACAACACGTCAATTAGCAAACGTTAGAATACATGTTGAGTGTGTTATTGGTACTTTGCGACAAAAGTTTTCAATTCTCAAAAAAAAAAATACCAATTGACTATTTGTTTACTAAAGAAGGAGAATTTCATACAACATTAGACAAAATTGTTTATTCTGCCTGTGCTTTAGTTAAGTTATGTCCATCTTTAGTAGCACTTAACTAGCATTTAATTTAAATAACAATTTGACAATATGTTATCATATTAATTTAATAAACATATTTTTCTTAAAATGAACGTAAAACAACTTTATCTATATAAGTAAATATAATATAAGAAAAAATTGAATATATATATATATATATATATATATATATATATATATATATATATATATATATATATATATATATATATATATATATATATATATATATATATGTAAAATTGTTAATGAAATATAGAATTATTTGCTTTTGCAGCAAGTTTCTTTTTTACTTTTAAAATGTTTCTTTTTCATCTGCATTCTGGACAAAACCAATTGCCTTAAGGTATTTTTTTAATTTTCATACATTTCACATGGAAACATCTTATTTTACAATGTTTATCAGTACAACTAATCGTATCATCGTCTTTTGAACTCATGTGACAGTAGCAAATCTTATCTTGAAATAATAAGATATTACTTTCAATGTGTTCAGGTTCACTATAAAACTTACAAATTAGTTCAGGAAGAATAACCCTTTTAAAAAACTCCTTCGATAAATTAAGAACTTTTTCTATTAAAATTTCATCGCGAGAAATTCTAAGAATTAAAAAGTCCTTCATTGTCCATACAAAAAAATCACAGAACTCATATTCAGTAACTAGAAGCTGAGTTTGAACTTGATAATAATATGCATGGTCTTTTTTAAGAAATAATTCACCACTTTCTTCTAAATAAAAATAGCTACTTTTTTCATTTTCAATTGTATCTTGCAATATGTTGTTTCTAAGGTTGTATGGACATTTAATTTCTAAACATATTTTTCCACAACAAGAACACTCAACAACACTATCTGGTGAGGCACCCATAAAACTAAAATCTTTATTAATAAATAAGCCTGAATCAAAAACTTTAAAGTTTTCGTGACATGCAGTCATAAGATTTATATATTTTTCTCTAGCAGTTTTTTCGTGAGAAATTCCGCAATCAGTAGCGATGCTTCGAAATTTTGCAGGATAACATTTTTTTAATAATAGATAGAGAAGGATTCTCAGTATCAGAATGACAAACATCTTTCATAACAGATGCAGTTATTCGACCACATTGAAATTGGTGCCAAAAACTAGAGCTTGATTGTAATCGTGTCAAACTTTCTATTTTAACTATTTGCTCAGTTGTTAAAGTTAAACTAGGATAAATAGATTCACAATAAGATTGCAACTCCATGTAATTAAGAGTTTTTTTATCTAAAGAATATAAATTGCTCATTAAAGATACTTTAAGATGATCAGATTCTGTAGAGTATGCATGAGCATATTCAGGGATTATTTTTAGAATAGCTGCCTTTGATTTTGATTTATTAAGTTTATTAAAAAATACATTTAGCTCTTGATGTGTTGGCTTTTCAATTGCTGATTTCTTAACTGTAGAACAAACTAATGCAGAAGTACTGCAATCATTTGGGTCATCTTCCAAACTTTTGTCTAGTATTCGTTTTTTGGTTATGCTTGGTCGAAAATCGATTTCACATAAACGCTTTGGTGTTAACTGTGCTGGAGAGTTTGGAGGTAACCAGTAAGATTTGTAATCAGTTACTGTTTTAGATTTTCGCATTTTAACAGTTATGTCAATCCAAAATAGAACTGCAGCAATATGTGTGCATGCTTCAGCAAGACCCGCCATGCAATTACAGTGTGCGCATACAATTTTACCACTACATTCTGCAACAATCCATGGACTAAGTGGGGCATCATTAAGGCGTTGTGAATGAAACACCTTAAATACAAATTATAAAGTATTAAATAGATTCAAACATTTAAAATTATAAAATTATATGTACATGCTTTATCAATATTTTGTTTCTTACCTATCCAATAACAATTCTCAAACTTCCTATGCCAATAACTCCCACATTCCTAACCCATCCTTCTAACACTTGATTATATGCTTCTAAGCTTTTATAGGCCTTCATATCCTCAGCTGTATAAGAATTTGGTGAAAATACAAGATAATTTACTACATCAGCGTAAGTTACAGCTGGAAAAATTTCCTCACTATTTTTGAATTCGCTGTTTGGAATTGAGTAAGGATCTATACTATTTATAAGTAGAATTTTTTGATCATATCTGTTTTTGGAAAGCAGATCAAGTGTTTTGTAATAAGACATTTCTTTTCAGTAAATATTTAAATTGTTAAAATTGATACTGATTTTATTTAAATCAAAAAAAGGTTTATACTATAGGAAAGTTGATTATTAAGCCACGCTGATACCTAAATCAAATTAAAACAATTATAAATTGCATTTAAAATCAATACCGCAAACAGTTTATTTATATTTTTATCCTCTCATAATGGCAAAATTTTCAATGTAACGTGTCTACGAAATTTTTAAAAATAAAAAAAATCATTATTATTTTTTATTCAATAACGATTTATAAACAATAATTATTCAAAAACAATTTTCAGAAATAATTAAAAAAAAATATATATATATATATATATATATATATATATATATATATATATATATATATATATATACATATATATTTTACTAAATAATATTGAACTAAAATTAATAATAAAATAACAATTAAAAACATTTCAAACTTTTCATAATAAATTTACATTTAAAACGTTTATAGTTATTTGAGTTAATTGTTAAATTGAACTAGTTTGCAGTTATTTATTTATTACGGTAGTTAAAACACTTAATGTCTATAAGCACTTCTTTATATAAACAAGGCCTGATACATGCAAAATATTATATATATATATATATATATATATATATATATATATATATATATATATATATATATATATATATATATATATATATATATATATATATATATATATATATATATATATATATTAGGGCTGTACCGGATTTAATTTTTCCAAATCCGGCCGGAGCCGGATTTGCCAGATTTTTACTAACAGATCCGGCCGGAATCGGAGCCGGAGCCGGATTTCGAAGCAAAACTACAGGAACCAAAATCCTGTATATCAAAATCCTGTATATACTTGGTGTTGAAAATGGTCAACAATGTTGACTATTTAGATCACCAAGTGACAGTTCCCGACGGGCATTTCTTTTTAAAAGTTACGATCTAAATGTATTTTAAATGTCTTTTAAACGTCTTTTAAACATTAATGTTTAAAAGACGTTTAAAAGACATTTAAAACACATTCAGAACGTAACTTTTAAAAACAAATGCCCGTCGGGTTGTTTTCTATTAAACATCATTTTTGTTGTTTAAAAGTTTTATAGCAATTTCTATAGAAATTAATAGACATTTTATATAAATTTTATAGAGTTTCTATAGGCCATATGTTTCAAAAATTTAGAGAAATTCTACAGAACTTTTTTTCCCGGGATGTTGTCATTCCGCCACTGTAGTGAATCAGCGTGTCTATATATTTCTGATTCTTCCAGATATTGGCTTAGCTGAGTGTCAATGCCTGTTGGTAATTGTTGTTCATGTGCTGTGCCACAAGCGGGCGTAGACTGAATAATTTCATCTATATATATTGCCATTGTAATAATGATAATGTATAAGAATTATCCAGCCGGGATTGTTTTGCTGGATTTTCTTTATTTTTTTCAATCTAAAAAGGTTTCTCCTCAATGCCTTTGAAACGCTCATCTAATGAGTTGATTAGGATTGACTTCATAGTCTTTACACCTGCATTATTGCAGAATATCGTGTGTCTTCTCTTCAGAATTTTTTGTTGCGTTCTTGTTTGAAATTAGGCTTAGCTAATTAAATTGTAAAAAAATGTAAATACAGATACCAAAACAAACATGAAGTTCAAAAATTAAGTATTACGTATACATGTTATCACGGGTAAGAAAGATGTAATAAACATCCAGAAATCCGGCCAAAATTATGCCGGATTTGCTAACATTTTGCCGGAGCCGAATTTGGGCCGGATTTGTAAAAATGGCCGGACTTCGGCCGGAGCAGGAGCCGGAGCCGAAATTCGGTACAGCCCTAATATATATATATATATATATATATATATATATATATATATATATATATATATATATATATATATATATATATATATATATATATATATATATATATATATATATATATATATATATATATATATATATACACATATATATATATATATATATATATATATATATATATATATATATATATATATATATATATATATATATATATATATATATATATATATATATATATATATATATATATATATATATATATATAATAACATATTATACATGCAAAAATATTAATTCATAAAAACAGTTTTCTTCCAACTAACAAGGTAAGCGTGGTCAAGTAGATTCTACCTCTGGCTAGTGAACCAAGGGTTCCAGGTTCGTTTCTCAGTATCAAAAAGATTTTTTTTTGAGTTATTGCACAAAGATTGTTTTTTTGTTTATGCACTCTTCTGCACTTGAACCATATAAATTCAAAGTGCAGAACGTGCACTGTACAAAGAGCCGCAACAGTCCATTAACAGGCTGTAACTGTTAACAGGCTGAAATGGAGTGTACACATTGACTAAGTAAGATTTAGGCGCATTTATTTTACAATCAACATATAGATACATCAACTGTGGGTTTAGATTTTGGTTTGGTCAGATACTCTTTTAATTAAAAAAAAGTCTAATTTAATTCTTTTTTAATTTAAAAAAAAAAAATGTTGCGTCACAAAATTGAAACCCCTTCCCCCTCATAACAAATCTTCACAAAATTATTCATAGTGTTCCTGGGAACCCGGGAACACTATGAATAATTCGGGCTATCCCAAAATAGCAAAAAAATCTGGGAATTTGCAACCCCTAAACATAAGGACTTCTTGGGGCAACTAAAAGAAAAAAAAAAAGTGTACATCAACACAAGGGATGGTTTTGGGTTAGCAATCCTAATTCTAATCCTAACCCTTATATATGTATCTCCCTGATTTTATTATGCACCCCCTGCATGTTTTTTCTATTTAAGTAATTTTCTCGCCATTTCCTTACTTCTGATTCCATTCTCTACCTCTACAAATCTCTTATTCGTCCCTGCATGGAATACTGTTGTCATATTTGGGCTGGTTCTTCTAACGATTCACTTTCTCTTCTTGACAAGGTCCAAAAACGC
>NC_061167.1:15233408-15253408 GCF_022113875.1 Hydra vulgaris | reverse complement strand
ATTTTGCTTCAAATAACAAGTCCAAAAGTGAAGTCTGCCGCAAAATCATGTGTTTGTCTGTTAATAATTTTGCGTTTAGGTAACTTTTTTTAGATTCATTTTTTTGACAGGTAGACTTTTCTCATAAATCGTTTATAAATTTTCCGATTATTATATTGGAGAAGGGACACTGTGCAACAACAGTGATTTCAACTAGTATTTGCAATCAACAAATTATTTTTATTTGCTATTTAAAACTGCATTATGAATGTGTGCAATAAAATTTTATATATATTTATTCAAAATTAAAAAAAAAAAAGGTACAAAAAAACTTGTCATTCTATTCTATGAAAATTGAACTAAAAATTATTGAAATTACTTAAACGTTCTTTTAAATTGTGAGGGTTAATGTACCACAATGAAAAAAATATATTTAAAATATTTAATTATCTTTTAGCAGATATTATTGTGGAAAATATTTGGCGAAATGGATTTTTTTTGCCGACTCCAAATTAACCCATGCCACAACTTGTAAAAATTTAAATCAATTTATTCTATTTTATATTTACATATTTATAACTTAAAAAAAACTCTCTTTCTTCCATCAACTAAATTTATTATAAAAATTTAGTAAAGAATTGTATTAGAATAATGTATAAGAATGGCATTATTAATGCCATTTGTTTTCACCAGTTTGTTTATGAAAAAAAATAGGTGTTCTGGTGTATACCTTTTATCTTAATTTGCGTATTTTTGAATCATTTATAGATTCTAATTAAGAAACCTTTAGGTTACACAAAACTGTAAAAATTAAAATCCTGCAGGTGCCACCATTTAGGAAAAGGCATTTAAAGAGGGTGGGCCTATGAAACTATCATGTTTAAGTGAAGAAACTTCCAGAAATGCTGCAAACTTTAAATTTTTACATACTATTACTAATATCAAATAATGATGTTCTGCAAAAAAAAAAAAAAATTATTCTCGGAACATAGAAAATACAACAATTTCGGGGCACCGAACCCAAATGATACAAAAAAAAAAAAATTTTTTTTGTGAACAATCTTATAGTAATTGAAATTTTATTCAAAGGATTCAAATTTTAAAAAAATATATAACAGTTCAAAATTTATGACCAAAAAACGTTATACTCCCCCTCCCCTTCCAAAAAAATGAGGAGGGTTTACATTTTACGTGACCATAACTTCGTAAGATTTTCTAAAGAAACTTGAAATTTCATAATGAATTTCAATTTGGTTTCATAAATTAAAAAAAAATATTTTTCAAATGCACATGTCCCCCTTTCAATTAGAGCAGGTTGTCTCAAATATTGGGTTTTTTTTTCTCACACTTTAATCAGTTATTTTTGGGCATATTTATCTTTTTATAACCATTTTTTTTATACCATGTGATTATATGACTTTGTATAGAAAAGATTTTTGTCTTCAAAATGACTAAATATCGTAAGCCCCGTTACTAAACTTTTTTTGTTTAGTTTCACTTTTTTGGACACATTTGTCTTTTTGATACAAGTATTTTTATAAAAAGAAGTATAATATATGGTATAAAATTAGCTTAACTTCATTCCATACCATTTATTAGTGTTTTATAGTTATTTAAAGGTAATGAATGAGGATTAATTAGAGTTAAACAAAGTTTGCAATAGGTAATTAAATTGTTATTTAAATAAAGTTTGTTTACAAATATACTTTAAAAAATTTAGTAAGTATTAAATTTATAGATAGAGTTTATAATGCCTTATTTAATATTAAAGAAGGATATGAGTTTAAGTTTAAAAGATCTCATAAGTTGAACAGACTTTTGGACTGTGCTTGTTGCTTTAATAAAAACATTAAGTGTATTCCGGTTACAGAAAGTTCGGAAAAGCTCGTTGTAAAGCATTGCCATGATAAATATAGTATTAAGGTTATGAAATATCCACCTGGAGTATGCCTTACGTTTTAACGAAATCTGGACCTGCTTAAAGCTGGAAAACATCTTTCAACATCAGTTAAACGGAAATAGAACAAAGAACCTTGAAGCGATGTCTACTCCAAGTAAGAGATGCAAAAATTGCAAAGTTTGCGAATTGGCAACTACGAAAATCTTAGGTTCTATATTACGCTATTTTTTTAAATTAGTTTAGAATTAAATTCATCAAATAATACTTTAAATAAAAAAAGATAAATAAAACAGAAAGAAAATAACTTAAGGAAAAGTTGATGTTTGTAAGAGTTCAAACGCTGCTTGTTTTAAAGTTTGTCGAAAATGTTTTAAAGTTATTGGTAAAGGTATACGTCATAAATGCTATTTAAAAAATATATATTTCTTCAAAAATTAATAATAATACTATTATTTAAAATCTGAATGTTTCTTTTTTATATCTCATTTGTAAAACCAATTTTTCACTGTCCTATTATTTAAGTTCAAAGCCAAGTAATGACCAATATTTTGAAAGATAAATGCTAAAGCAATGACATGGAAAAAAGTGAAAAATTGCTGTTATCTACTGGTATGTTATAAACCTATCTTTTTTTGTATATTTTTGTAAAATTTTGAACCTTTCTAAACATTTCTGTCAACGATAAAGGCGGTTCCAAAGTCCCCATAACTCTAAGTCAAACTAGTATGAACAGACAGAAATACCGTTTTCAGAGTTTAAAAAGTTATTTGTTTGTTTGCAATTGACTCAGTTCAAATCAAATTTTCTTTTAAAGACCTTCAGGCAAATGAAATTAGGTTTGAAAGAAATATAAAAAAAAAATTGAATGATAAAACAAAGGTACTTAACAACTTCTATGTTTTAGAAAATGCTTCTTTGGAGGATAAAAAGAAAGGGATACTAAATCATGTAAATCAGATATTTAATTTATGTAAAAGATATTACAGAATATCTTAAGTTTTTTTTATTGAGTACAGAAAGCAGAATCTCCTCAATACCTTTGTAAGAGTTGGCATAAATTCAGGTTTTGATTTTTGAACATTTGATTTTTAATACAATAGATGAATAATGAAAACTATAAATTTTAAGAGTAATGAGTGAATAAAAACATTTACGGTGGAGGTTCGATGAAAGTTTTTGCAAACTTGTTCAGCCCAAACCAACACAGAGTTATTGATGGGAATGATAGGGGAACTTATTCTGGAACAAATTCTGCTCTTGTATTAGCATACCGTGAAGATATACCAGAAGCACATAGCAACCTCACAGTATTAATTAAAAAACTTTAGCTTTATACTTGTAAATATTCTGTAAATATTTATAGACTCACGGGGGAAAATACAGCTGTTTATGGTGTGAAAGGGAAGCTGTTCTGAAATCTGGTAATCTCAAAAGTTTTGGAGACCTAGATAACTGTTTCCGTCAGTATGCTGATGAAGGCATTCCTGAGAAACAAATGATGAATTTTAAGGTTATTAGTTTTTTTTATTTATTTGTAATCTATTGAAGAGCTTTTTATACAAAAATTAATATTGAATTTCATTTATTTTCACTTAGAATGTTGTGAAGCCTTGTCTTATAAAAAAGAAGATGATCCTGAGAAGCTAGTCATAAGTGTAATACCTTTACCAAAACTTCGTCTTCTCATAGGTTTGGTAAATCACATTTGTATTTTTATTATACCCCTCTAGGCAGGTTTTAAAAAATGGATTAACAGCCCTAGTGTTATACGAAAAGATTATTGTGGAGGTACATATGATAATAATGTTTCAAGAGCAATATTGAAAAATGTAGACAGTCTTGCATTAGTAATTTCAATAGAGTTGTTTCCTTTAATTATTACGTTAAGAAAGTTTGGCAGAGTTGTGACTGGTACATTTAGGGAACCACAGATCCACAGTATCACAAGCTTTCTAAGGCTTTACAGATAGTTTTGAACATTCTCAAATATGCTGTTCAGAACTAAGTATGATATAAACTTATAATGTTTAATGTTTTCTTTTACTTTAAATATTTCCTTTATATACACTTATATATTTTAGTTCTTGAATAAAAGCATAAATGTGACATGAAGAGTAAAACAATAAAAGCATAAGTGTGTCTTGCAATAATTTCTCACTTAAGAGCCTTCATAGATATGCACAGCTACTCTCTGTAATGAACAATCAACAGAAGCCTCGCAACAAAAAATGAGGCCTGTTGTAAATAGATTTAATGTATCTGTCCGTAGCCCAAAGCACGGTGAAAGAAGTAAACGAATTACTGAAATCTTTTCTATACAGAGTCATATAATCATATTGTTAAAAAAGACAGATGTATCCAAAAATAAATGATTAAAGTCTGAGAACAAAAAAAATTCAAAATTTGAGGGCCACCTGCTCTGATTGAAAAAGTTACATGTGGATTTGAACAACATTTTTGTAATTTCTTAAACCAAATCGAAATTCATTATGAAATTTCAAGTTTCTTAAAAAAACCTTATGTACTTTAGAAGTTATGGTCATGTAAAATATAAACCCTCCTCGTTTATTTGGAAGAAGAAGGGGGAATATAACGTTTTTTGGTCATAACTTTTGAACTGCGATGTTTATTTTTTTAAAGTTTGAGTTCTTTGAACAAAATTTTATTTACTATAAGGTAGCAGAAAAAATTTTTCTCAAATTTTTTTATTTGCCGTATTTGGGGTAGATGCCCCGAAATCGTTGTATTTTCTATTTTCGATAGTTTTGATAGCCCTTTGGGAAAATGGGTTTTTGTTATTATTATACCATGTCGGATTTCTTTATACTTTGTGATGCATTTATAAATATTCAGGTGCAATTTTATGTGTGTGTGTGTGGGGGGGGGGGAGGTTGTAGATTATGCTCCAAAGAAGGTGGTGTCTGACACAATTCGGTTATGTAATTTTTAGTTTTGAGAATTTTTTTTTTATAAGGAACCTGTCGGTACTTTTTAAGGATTCACCTACCCTCCCCCTCATTTTATTCGTAGAATTGCTTGTAATACAAATAACTGTTCTGACGTAAGTATTACCAAAGATAATTCCTTGTTGCATGTTTTAATTGCTTTATAAAAAGGTTTGTTCAGGCTGTACTTTTCAACAGGAGACTGAAAGTGCGAGTTTTATAAACGCAAACTGGCATAAGTACGAAGCGTTGAAAAAACTGGCATAAGTACAAACTAGCATAGGTACAAAGCAGATGCAAAAACTGGCATAATTTTAAACTCGCATATGTGCGAATTGACATAAGTGTGCCAAAAGATTTTGCAAGCATTGGCATAAATGCAAACTGTCAAAAGTGCGAACTAGCATAAGTGAAAAGCAGTTAGAAAAACTGGTTAAAGTGCAATCTTGCATAAGTGCAAACTGGCATAGATGCAAAGCAGTTGCAAAAACTGCTACAAGTTTGAACTGACATATTTGCAAATTGGCATAAGTGCGCTGAACGAATTTGCACACTTTGGCATAAGTGCGAATTGGCACAAGTGCAAGAACAAACTTGCATACATTGGCTTAAGTGCAAACTAGCATAAGTACGAAATGACATAAGTGCACCAAAGAATTTGCAAACATTGGCATAAGTGCGAACTGTAATAAGTGCGAACTGACATAAAAGCAAAGCAGTCACAAAAAATGGCATAAGTGCCAATTGGCATAAGTGCGCTGAATAAATTTGCAAACATTGGCGTAAGTGCAAATTGACATAAATGCGAACTGTCATAAGTGCAAAGGAATTACAAAAACTGACAAAAGTGCAAACTGGCATAGGTGGGAAGTGTGCATAGGCTGAAATGTTATTTCGATTTAAGCTTGGCGTAATCAAGACTATCAAATTCGATTATTTGATTAACCACGATATCAAGTTCAAAAAAATAAGATTTAATATTATTAAATCATTTCTTTTTAACCGCCTTAAGTCATCCTCAAAAGCCAACCCTCTTCTTTATTTCCAGTAACTTCTGGGGTTTCTAAAGGTTTTATCCTTGGTCCTGTTTTGTTTGTTTGTTAATGTTTGCAACTAGAGGAAAAGTCTAATCACTTATGAAACACATTAGGCTGTCAAATCCTAAGTGAAAATGCAAAAAAGATTATATTAGAGTAGGTATTAAGCAAGTAATTATAAAAAAGGACAAAAGTTAGAAATTTCCTAATTTAGTGGTAAAAATGGCGAGAACTAATTTCCGTATGTTTTTAACGATTAGGGTTTTTCTTGTATAACTTCGCATCTGAACCCCAAAAGAACCCAGTTCTTTATGTAACACATACAGCCATAAACACCTTAGTGAAAAAGAAATTATACTTTTATTGGAGAATGTTAGTTAAACAACGATCAAAAAAGTTGGTATGGTAGCAAGGAGTGAAGAGGAGGAAATTCTATTCACTGATCAGTTATATCTTCTATGCCGTATAAAGTGTATACTATTTTAGTGGAGATACTCAATTTATACATGGTTTATATCTAGTTTTTGTTTATATTGATATTATACTCTGTTTATACAAATTAATTATTTATATTGTTTTAGTGGAGTTATTCATTTTAAAACTGTATTGTCTCTAAGTGGAGTTTTTTGTATTATTAGTTTATATTTTAACATAATTATACCGTTTTTGTCGAGTAATTCGTATTACGCTTAGTTTATACTTAGGTTAAACAAAATTGTAATTTATACCGTTATAGTGTAGCTATTCATTTTAATGTATACCATTTTAACGGAGTTAGTTATTTTTTAAAAAGTATACCATTTTAGTGGACTTATTTGTTTTATACTTAGTTTACATTTAACTATAATTAATTACTGGAAATATTCTTTTAAGGCTTATTTTATATTAAATCAGAAAAAATGCCGTTAACATGGAATTATTTGTTTATACTAATTGAGATATAATTGTAACTTACCGTTAACCTATATATATATATATATATATATATATATATATATATATATATATATATATATATATATATATATATATATATATATATATATATATATATATATATATATATATATATATATATATATAAGAATGGCATATATATATATATATATATATATATATATATATATATATATATATATATATATATATATATATATATATATATATATATATATATATATATATTCATTTTTAATGTAATAAGTTTGTAAGTTAAAATTTTACTTTGACTTCCATAATAAACTTTTTTCCAACGGAAATTTCCGTGTTTCAAAATTTAGTTTAATTTCGCATATTTTGGTAAACCTTGTGTTTCATTTGGAGGAGCCATTCTTTGGAATAAAATTGTTTAGAAATATTTTGCTTTTTCTCATGAATGGAATTTTAACTCATTTAAAAGAAAATTTAAGAAATTAAGTCTATATATAGTATATTTTTATACTTTTAATTAATAAAAATAATTTTTCTACCTTCTTTTTTATTTGAATTATATCTATATCATATTTACAAATAAAAACAAAATTACTATAGTTCTTACATATATTATTGTTAATAATAATAATGATAAAAATTTAAAATCGAGAATAATTAATTAAACAAAAGATAAAAAAACAAAAACAAACAGTGTCTACTAACCAGAAAATAGAATCAATAGGATTTAAAGAACTAATACACATCAAACATCCTAAAATTATTAAAATAAATAAAAAAATAAAAAAAAAAACTCATTCATGATTGGATTATAAATCAAAGGAAAAAGATCCCTTTCCCCCACTATGTTACGACTTACTCTATCTGTTATGATCCAGGCGACGCCCTATTTATATTGACATCATTGAAATCTTTATATTTTTAATTTCTATTATAATATTTATTGTAGAGCATAATATCCCTTTTTATAAAAGCCATAATATTTGATTTTATTATTTTAAGAATTATGCTCTAACTAAAAATTAAAGCTGAAGACAACCCTGCAACACTTTTATTTTCAAAAAAAGCTAAGGTATTTCGCGGATTATCAAATTAAGTTACCTCATCCTATGATCCAAAAATTATTTATGGAGTTTTCAAAGGATTTATTCATAAGGCATTATATTTATGCTAAGATAATAACCTTAAACAAGAGTCATTATTTCTAATTGATGTTTTTGTAGAAAATGGTTATGAAAACACAATCCTGGAAAACCTTATAAAAACCACAAAAAAATTTAACATAACAAAAAACAAAGTAATGAAACTCAACATTTATCTATTTCATCAAAAAAAAAAGTCGTATCTTTATTTTTTTTATTATTATCTTTACCGTAGATTATAGGAACACCCTTGATATTTTTTTAATTAGTTAAAAAAAGTTTTCAAACAAGCCGGTTAAACCCCAGTTTTTAAATCACCAAAAAATTTACAATATATATTTGCCACGATAAATAAATCTCCTTTTCCTCTTAATTATTGTTCAGGTATATACAAACTTGAATGCTCCAGCAAAAAATGGTAGATTGGGGAAACAAAATTAAAAATCATGAAGTTAAAAACTAATCGCTGGAGTGACATCTTGATAAAATAAACAAAACAAAAAAATAATAATAATGATAATAAAAAGCAGTATTAAGAAATAAAAGCAAGCGTAAATTAAATTATTAACAATTAAATTATAATAAACTAAATTATAAGACAAAAAAAAAATAAAAACAACCAATTAAATTAATAACAAGAGTGAAAAACAATAAAAATATCTTTTGAACAAGGCAGATATACATAAATGAAAATGATGAATTCTTCCTATGATGGCATCCTAAAGAGTTAGGTGTGTTGCAATACTGACGAGTTAAGAAAACCTTTTTTTTTCATAAAGCAACATGACTGTTAGTGAAGTAAAAAAGAATTATTTGTTTCACTAAAAAAATTTTGGCTCAAAAAACACATAAAACGCAAAATTTCTCACGCACATGCGCGAAGTTCTACATTGCTGCTGTGCAGCACGAAGGGGTTAATAAGAATGATTATGCGTAATTTCTGCATTTCTGAGGGAAAACTTGAAGTTCAAATAAAATCGTCAAGTTACCCTTGATGCTAACCAGCCCCATCCTCCTCTATGCCATCATAGGAGCAGTAGTTTCCAATGATGGTATGCTTGTGCTTTTTTTTAAATAAAATAAAAGCTAAAAAAAATAAAACTTATGAAAACTTCTAGGGCTATTATTGCTCTACATGTAACAAACAATGTATCCATATCAAAACTTTTGTTCTTGGTCTTCAGGATAATAAACCTTCAAAGTTAAGTATGCCATCATAGGCGCCTTTCTCCTGATATTTTTTTATATTGATAAGATACTTGTTATAATATTCGATTTTATATAATATTATACTTAAAAACGATATTTTTTATACTACACTTGAAAGGCGTAGAAAAGTTAATGGTGATTTATTTTTTATATTTATATTATACTTGATAGCGAGGGTATATTCATAGGGAAAGACGCCTATGATGGCATAGTACCTATGATGGCATACCGGTCATAAAAATTGGTTTTGGTAAAAAAGTGATGAGACCTACATGACTATACTGACTTTACATTAGTTTTAGTAAAAATAAGTCCCTTTTGCACAATTGTTGTTTTTATAATCAAGAAAAATTGATTTTGGAATGTAGTTTTGTAGTTTTATTCCCTTCATATATTTAAGATTGTAATTTTATTTTTAACTGTGCAAAAAGGGAATTTTCATGCATTTTATATCCAAGTTTTGTGCATTTAGTGGAAAACTTACTTAATTTTATCTTTTAAAAAAGATTCTTTAATTTTATCTTTTAAACAAGGTAGACACAGTTTGTTTTAATGAAAATGATGACTTCTTCCCATGATGGCATACTGACGAGTTGGGTGTGTTGTAATATTGACGAGTCGAGAAAACCTTTTTTTTACAAGAAAAACTTATTTTTAAGTAAAGTAAAAAGAAAGCGATGTTCCAAAAGTTTTTTTTTGGTCCAATAAATACATAAAACGCAATTAATCTTATGCGCATGCATTATGAAATGGTAAATTATGATGGTTCCGAGTAATTTCTGGCTTTTCTGAAGGAAGACTTTAAGGGTAAAAGAAATCATTAAGTTACCCTTGATCCTAACCAGACCCATCCTTTTCTATGCCATCATAGGAGCAGTAGTTGCCTATGATGGCATACTTGTGCTTTTTTTTAAATAGGAATAACTTATAAAAATAACAAAACTGATAAAAATTCTGACGGTTATTACCGTTCTACATGTAACGAGGAATGCATCCATATCAAAACTTTTATTATTGATCTTCAGGATACTGAATAATGAAGCTTTAAAGTTAAGTATGCCATCATAGGTGCCTTTCACCTATTTAAAAAAAAAGTAAAATATTAATTTAAAAATAAAGAGTTACATCCATAGTAAAAGTTTTTATTTAATTGTATATATAAAACTCTTTAAAGATGTTGTTTAATATTTTTACTCAGCCATTTTATTCACCAAATTTATTTCATTAAAATTATTTTTCGACAGTAGAAAAAGAGTATTTAAATATCTAGAAATAAGATTGTTATATCTTGAAATATTTTTTTTTAATCAAGTAAAACAACTTTTAAACAAAAAAAATGAAATTATTAACAGAGAATGCATTCTTCAGCAACCTTTTAATTTTTTGTTTTAATTTTTTATTTTATTTTTGTTTTTAGCAACGAACAGTTTTATTATTTTATTTTTGTTAAAATAAAAAAATAAAAACATTTAGATATTGTTCTAATGTAATTAAAAAAGCGCTACTGTGATGCAACAGACAGAGCGACATTATTAGAATTTAAAGGTCAAATATTTGTTGCCTGACCAGCCACATTAGCAACATCAGTTAAAAAAACGCGTTAACCTACTTGTTAAATGTTTTTCTGTAGAGCTCAGCGTTAAAACCTTTTTGGAGCATCTTAATAACCTGAAACTTTTTTATTTTAAGTAAAAAAAGGTCTAATGTATACTGTAATTGTAAAATTGCTATCATCTATTTTATTTAAAAAATTAGTATTGACATATGACTACATTTGATTGTATTTCAATTACATGCACATTTCACAATTAGTATTTACATATACTATTTCACAGATCCCAGCAAACAGTTAGTCTATAAAAGACGTCTTTTAGATGTATAAAAAACGTTTAATGTGTCTAAAAGACATCTTTAAGACGTCTTTTTTAAACTAAATGTTTGCTGAGATAGGACATTTCTATATTTTATCACTTTAAATGGGCATAAGATTTACATAAATTTTATGTCAACATATCAAAAGAACTAGTTTAAAGAAAATTTTTTTTGTAAATTTGATGAATTTTATTGCTTTTTTGTCGGCATTAAACTAATCTGAAATTTAAGTCCATTAAGGTGATAACCAAATACCGTAGGTGTGAAATAATGTTTATAAATACAAACAGTAAAATACGTATGTTATTAAAGTACAATAGAAAGTAGTAAGAAAACTGTCAATAATGAACTTATATATATATATATATATAAATAAAACAATTTTATAACATCAATCACCAATAGACCATTAAATGATAATAGTTGTTAAAGTATTTAATAAACTTATTTTAAAAAACAAATTTAACAGTTTTAACATCAATGTAAAAAAGACCATTTAATAAAAGTAGTTGTTTGAAAAATATTTAATCCTTTGTAATTTATATTTTATAAAATCAAAAAAAAAAATTCAAATACTATAGCAGTTATCAACTACAAGTTATTGCCGTTTTAAAATACAATTTTAAATACGTAAATTTAACTTTCTGGATTATATTTTCATATACACATTTTTTACTTTACTATTACCTTTCATTACTTTCTCTTTCTCTCTCTCTCTCTCTCTCTCTCTCTCTCTCTCTCTCTCTTTCTCTCTCTCTCTCTCTCTCTCTAAAAAGAGAAAAAATTTCAGCATTAATATTATATTTATAATATAGTTTATAATGATAAAATATTTAATGAATTAAAACTGTTGCATTTAGTCATGCTGATTTTACTTGGTCTTCGGTATGTTACGTTGCTGTTTACCTATATGGCGGCGGTTAAAATTTTTCCTACTTTCAAAGATTATAATAAATCTAAAACCAAATTGCTAAATTCGATTGAAACTGTTAAAGTAAAAAAGATTTGCCGATGATTGCTGGCTGTGTACATCTAGCTTTTCATGATTGCATTGGCAAATACAAATGCGATGGATGCATAGATCATACACACAAAGGAAACGCTGGATTGAAAATAATAACAGACCGTCTTAATGCGTTATACGACACTTCACATATAGGTAAAATATCTAGAGCAGATTTTTACGCTTTAGCCGCTGCTGTTGCTTTCACTAGGTCAACATTCGATGCTCCAGTAAAATACTTAGGATTAAAAGACTTCAAAGTTGGAAGAGGAGATTGTGAAACTTCTCCTAATCAAGTTCAAAGGGTTGAACCACGAAAAGGCACCAAGGAAACCACTAAAAAATTTAAATTTTTTAAGTACGAATTTAACTTTAGCGTTAGTGAAGCGTTAACCATTTTAGGAGCACACACGCTTGGACGATGCAAGTTGGAAAACTCTGGTTTTGTTGGAATCTAGGTCAACGAACGTTTCAACAGTTACTCAGGGACCATTCACACTAGCTCCAACTAGCGTTCTTGACAATGCTTACAACAGAGACACCATAGATGTTGTTCCGTGGATCCAAGTAGCCATTAACGGTACACAAAAACAATGGCAAGAACCAGACAGCCCAATACCCAATGACCGGTTGCCGGAGTCTAACAGGACATCATTGCTTTTAAAATCAGGCTTAGTTAATTCTTGGATTATTAAACCGATTGATGAAAGTGGAAGTTAAAACTATTTTTTTAAATAGTATAACAAACAAAATTTTTGGTTTTGAGTTGATGCTATAAGCCAGATGTAGTCTGAGCTACTTTGCTATTTGATTACTAACTTGTTACTTTTTACTGATTTTTTACTGCTTTTATTAATTTTAATATTTTCCGATTTAAGAAATAAATTTTAGGTTACCTACTTTTTAAAATGCGCATTTTTAACTTGAATTAAACAAATATATTTTTTGTAACAACTTATCAAAATAAAAATAAACAATTTAGAGAAACAATTTAGAACAATTAAGAAACAATTTTTTTTCTTAAACTATAAAAAGTAGTTTCTTAAAGAAAATTTTATGGAGTATAAGATTCTTATTTCAAAATCGTTCTAAAAAAGAGTAACTAGCGAAAAAGTTTTACGGGAAAATAGTAAACATGCTAATTTGCTTAAACTTATGCATTTCGTTGAGTTCAGCTCAGTTAATAATTAAAATGTTAAAAAATGCGATAACTTAGGTATCTCTTTATAACAATACTGAACTTAATAGTAGTAGTAGTAGTAGTAGTAGTAGTAGTAGTAGTAGTAGTAGTAGTAGTAGTAGTAGTAGTAGTAGTAGTAGTAGTAGTAGTAGTAGTCGTGCCATTTCAAGCCTGTTTAACACAGAACTCTTGGTAGCCATTACCACCGAGGTAATAGCGAGAAAGAGTTGCAGCAGCTTTGTTTTATAAGAAAACGTGAACGAAAGTGTATATAAATATCTAACGTACGTAGACTTCTAATTAAATGAAAACATACTAAAACATATATCAAGTTTTACTGTTTTACGCTTGAAAATTACATTGCATCATGGTTAAAAATAGCATCATCCTCTCCTTAATTTTTGATCAGCATCATTAATTTTCGTTTGTTAAAGTGTATAATATCTAACGATATTATACACTTTAACAAACAAAAAGATTTTTAAAAAAGCTAAAAATTCTAAAATCATTAAAAAACGAGGGGATATTTGTTGCATATGTGTCATGATTGAGATACTTATGTTATTTTAGTTTTACATTTCAGGTTTTTTTACTAAGTTGAGCTGGTGCAAGAAAAACTGTAAAGTTGTTTTGATTTGCATTTTAAATAACAAAAATTTGTCACAAGTAAAGACACCACAATGATTCTTTTCTTGTTCCTTTTCCATCAACTCCATCAGTTCAAATAAATTTTGCAACCCCAATTGATTTTACCAATAATCAAACTCAACCATGTTCAACAGCAAGTTTATTTTCAAACATCAATCAGTTGACACTTTAAACTCAAAACGAAAGGTATTTTCATACAAATGTAATTGCTGTACTTTTACAACTTTTAGGTATTGTTTGATGAAGAATCATTCACAAATTCATGGAAACAAAGCTTCTGTTATTTGTGATATATGTTATTCAAAGTTTAAGACACTCTATGGATTTCAAAAGCGTACCGAGCAATGTTCAGTACTTGTAGAAAATAGTCTTATGTTGAAATAATTGAATCAGTAGAACAATATAAAGTAATTGACGGTTACTTAGGAGACGGTTACTTAGGAGACGGTTACTTAGGAGACGGTTACTTAGGAGCGTTAGCTTTGCATCTTCAAGGTAAGCACAAGTATGCTTAAAATATTTTAGATTCAATTTTTCTGCATCTAAAGGAAATGCTGTCAGTGCCAGATATTAATGTTTCTAAACTAAAGTTTTGCTGTGAAATTTAATCATCTTACAATTGTCGTGAGAAGTATTTTATGAGAGTATTCAAAATGCTTTTAGTTAAATCTGTTGGATTGAAGTAAAAAGTTTGTATTGTACCAATTTGCTTGTTATCTCTTGTATTTTGTAGTCTTTAATGACATTGACATCTGTTTGCAATGATAAGGCTGTATATTTTCAAATTGATTATAAATGACTTTTTAAAAAAATCGTAAAAGAAGATGCCATTTTAAAGTTGCTCATTTTATTTTGTAACCTTTAGTGGCAATAGCATTTAGTAGCATTGGTAAAACTGCATTTATCTTTTCAATGCTAGTTTATATTCCATAAATGAATAAGGTGTCATTTGCTTATTATCCTTTTAATTTTATATTATTTAGTGGCATCAAGAAGCTATGGTAATGTTATATCTTTGAGAAATAATTATAAACAACTGTTCAAAATAATATATATTACACCTTTTTTAATTTGTGTTATTTAGTGGCATCAAAATCACGTTTTAATGGTATGGTTATATCTTTTCAAAAAACTAGTAAATGATCAATTAAATGAATAAAGAAGAGCGGGGTTGGTTGTCACACGGGGTTGGTTGTCATAACGTTTACTACAGAGAATGTAGAAAAGGTTTAAAACTTTAAAATCATACAATGGAAATGTTATACAAAAAAAATATTTTCACTGAAATCCTCCGCTTTTTTTAGCGTGTAGAAAAAAAGTTATTTGTTTTTATAGGTTTTTGATATGGAAAAGTTAAATTCAATTAGAAATCACTTTTATTTTTACTCGCTCACTTAGAAACTTTCTTTTATTAAACCAAAATTATTTTATTGTGCTTTGAATGTACATTTTTAAAGTTTTTTATTCATTTGAGTAACTTAATTCACAAAAAATTCTCATGAAATTCACACGCTTTTAGGTAAATTTACAGGTGTCTTGCAACTTACATAGAAGGGATTGCTTGTCACATAATATGTAGGGATGGTTGTCATAATTGCCTCGAGTTTTAGAAGTATATTTTTTAAGAGTATAAGGCCTCTGCCTAAAGCAGGTCCAAGGTTAGCGTCAAAAAGAGGTAGGAAAAAGTGTTCATCTATGATTTTTACTTACTCACCTGTCAAAGCATGGCTCGCTAATTATAAAAACAAAAATAAAAAAGGAAATATTGATATGAATCGTAAATAATTTATTAATGAAGGTAAAAAAGAATTGATAATATCAAATTTTACCCAAAAAAAAAACTTCTACAGTCTTAAATTCATCTAAAGATGAAGAGTATCTATGTATCTATTGTTGTGAATCATTTGCTAACAGCAGATCAAAAGAACAGTGGACTTGCCAAAAATGGGCTCATGAACAATGCACACTAGGTCTACACCAATTTATATGTGAATTGTGTTCTTCATCCAAAAATTTATTAAAAACACCATTTTTAAAAACTCTTATATAGTCCTAAACTAAATGTGTTTATAGTGTTATATTAAAAAAAAAACGTTTTTCGGTATATAGTATACTATATACCGAAAAACTTTTTTTTTTTAATATAACACTATAAACACATTTAATAAACTATAGTTTATTTTTTTCAGATTTTTAGATTTATTCTTTGTATTGTATAAGTAAAATTTATTGGTACTAGTTATAAATTTAATTAAAACGTACCAAGAAATGTGACAACCAGCCCCATTGTATGTGACAACCAACCCTGTGGGTAGGGTTGGTTGTCACACAGAAGAAGTTTTTGATTAATGATTTTACAGCAAAAAATATTTCACTCAATGTCATAAAAATATTTTAATATTTACCGGATATAGTTAAATTACTTTTGGCAAAGTTTAGTATTGATTTGATGAAAAATATATATGATATGTCCCCTATATATATAAAACACACATGATTTAAATGAGTTATCTTTTTTCGTTTTGTAATTTTGAGTGGTGTCAACAACATTGTGTATCTGAGCAAACATGATATTGTTTAGGTGATTGCTTCCAGTTTGTGACCTAACCCATGTTTTTACTCTCCTCATTACACTAAAGCTTTTTTCACATGATGATTTTGAGAGAGGCATAGTGTAGTAAAGCTTCATTAATTTGTGTGCTTGTTTATTGGCAACTATTCCAGCTGGCATTGCATTGAAAATATCTTCAATATTTGCCACTCTGGAAACACTCTGTATTTTGATTTCATCCATCGATGAAATCAAAACTTCTTTTATATTTTTTACAGCTGTTAATCCATCCTGTTCAAATCTCTCACTTAAACTGTTCTGAATAACATAAATTCCTTTTGTTTTTGCTCTAATTTAACAGGACCAGTCATTAGACCACCCTATGTAAGCTTCTCAGTAATTACTGAATCACGTAATGTTTTATGTATTACTCTTTGTCTCTGCGTAACTTCGGTTTGAGACTCATTGTTTTGCTTGATTCCAGGTACTTTTTTTGTCGCCTTTAAAAGCCTCTTAAATTCCTTATCTGATCTAAGTTCTGCAAATCTCTGAGACGCATTTCGAATGCAGAATGCTGTGACATCACCTGTCAGAATAATTTCTTGTAACTGCTTTGATAAAATCTCTAGAATAGAAAAAAATTCCAAGTACTTTGCAGTTCAAAAGGTGTTTTTCTGATAAAAGCTGAGATAATAAACCTTTAATTTGTGCTCTTGTTTGTGCAGCAATAGTCTTTTCACTCTGAAGACTATTCAATATTGTACGGAGTTCTGCAGTCTTCAACAACACCGCTTGTACTGCTTTTGTCCGTTGAGTTATTGACATATTTTCATTCGCAATATTCTGTATTCATCTGATTCAGACTTAAAATATATACTTTTGTTTGTTCAAAAAAGGTAACACGATTTGGATATAATTTTTACTATTAATAATTTTATTCCGAACGTGTGGCGCCTAATAGGTAATACAAAATTAATTAAAGTTTTTTGACAAAAAGGTTCATTTAAACATTTTAAATTTAAAAAGTTGTTACTAATTATTTACTAATTGGTTTAAAAGTAAGAAGATCTTGGAAAACTGCTAGGATAAACGCCTAAATATTTTGTAACAAAATCTCTTTTTATTTCTTTTTGATCAATAAAGATTTTAAGTAACTTTGATATCAGAAGTTGCTTTTATGTAAACGTATGGAATAAAAACTATTTTGTTTTATAAACGTCTCAGTTCTTTCATTCACTGTTTTAAAATGTTTAGCGATATCGTAGTTAGAAAGGAATAAGTTTGTGTTATCTGTATACACAATGCTTGTTAGTTTTGAGGCTTTATTTAAGTTATTTATATAATTTAAAAAAAAGGTGGTCCAAGAATTGAACCTTGTGGGACTCCACAGGTTATATTAAGAAAAGTACTTTAATAATCATTGGTAAGTAGAACAAACTGTTTTCGGTTAGATAGATAACTTTTGAGTAATTTTAACATTTCTTTTTTAATCCGTAGTATTTGTGTATATAAAGATGAGAAAGTTCTAGAACATTCTACGGCAATTACGTGGTTTCTTTTACTAATAGTTTTTAATTATTTTAATTGTAGTTACGTATTAGGCGGTTTTTATAATGTTGATTTTGTGAGTAGATATATTATATAAATGGATGTAAAACTTTTGTAAGATGAGTTGAATTCAAGTTAATAAATAACTTTTTAAAAAGAACCTATTTCAACCTATTGCACCTCCTAACATTGAGTGCAATCCTGTCCGCTTTCTTTATGCTATCTTTCTAACACGGCTACTTCTGCCTTTCACTCTAACATACCTTCGTTCTTCCTAAACTCACTTTACTCTTGGTCCGTAGAGCGGGTTATGACGCTCATTGCGGAGCCAAACCTGTCTTTGCGGGCCTTGGTAATGTGGCCTCTATATGGCAATTAGCCGGAGGAGGATAAACCACAATACCAATTTTTGAAAAGAAAAGAAGTTTTGTTTCGAGCGAGAAAATTACAAGCTAACCGGGCATGGATTCGAATACCAAATTGTTGGATATGTTTAAAGCGTTTGATGTAATTTTGGACGCTGCCGTTTGGATACAGCTAACTAAAGTGATTGCAGAAACGCAAAATGTAAAGTTGAAGTCACTCTTTCTAAATATTCTAGGAGGAACTGTATACGATGTAACTGTAAGGAATTTAGTATACGATGGTTTAAACGCTGAAAATAAGCAAGACGAAGATGAAGTTGAGCGTGTCTTGTTAGCAGCATTCTCTTTAGATGCTTATGCGGCATACGAACTTTTTGTTAAACGAAAATTATTTGTTAGAGAGAAAGTTGATGTGTTTTTTGCCGACTTACAAAGATTGGCTTATCTTGCTAAATTGTCAGAAGAGTCTGTTCGATTAGCATTTGTTGTTGGATTGCCCGAAGATTTATCATCAAGATTTCGAGCTGTTATGGATCCAATTGATGTTATGTTACCCAAAGTAAGAGCTGCTTTGAATCGTGTATGCGTAGATGAAGCTGTTGGCGCTGTTTTTCGAAATCAACAACAAATTTTCGTTAGTGTGTTACAACTGCAAAAGGTTAAATCATATCGCGAAAACTAGTCACAGTAGTTACATTCTTAAACACCTAAATATCACAAATATGCCACCTCTTTTATACTCGGTCAAAATATTTTCTATTTTTTCTTCAAAATGTCTTTCGCATTATTATCTTTTTAACAATAACAATAAATACTTCATCTGTTTTTCCTTTTCCTGGGCTAAAGCTAAACTTCAGATTATTGATATATACATTGCATTTTATTTTGTTTATAATAATTTTTTTTAAAACCTTCATATTTGGTCTAGCAGTTTTATTCCTCAAAATGAACCATATTCTATAGGAATCATATTTTGCAGTTTTCGTCTCCTTTATATATAATAACCATACAACTTTATTAAAGTTATTAGTTATAAACATAACCCTTTAATTATCATGTTCTTACTTAAATAGCTAGTCCCTTGAGTAGCTAGTTATATCTAGCTACTTAAGAGTCTAGTAACTTTAACTAGAAAGTAACTGCAGTTACTAACTAGTTAAAGTAACTTATCAATAAGTTGATTATATTAGTTGTTGTAGTTAGTAAATTTACTTTGTAAAAATAACTTTAGTTACAATGGCTTTAAAAAATTCATATTGAATTTCAATAATTTAATTGAAAATTTTAAGTTTTCATGCGTAAAGTAGTAAATAAATAGCAAACCTAATTATAATAAAGAAAATTTCGTAATATTTTAAAAAGTAAAAAAATAAAAAGCTTGAACTTAACAGTAGACCCGTATTACCCTAAATTTATTTGTTACTTACATTTATTCATTAGTATCATTATAATCTAACGTTTAGCATGGAGTTATTATAATTCCATGGTTTATCTATCTTAGATATATTGCAAAGATGAATCCAGAGAAGGGAAGCAAAATCTAAATAAATATGGGCTAAGAATGTCAGACATCATACAAACATTTGGATTGTGATATTAATATATCATCAAAATAATTTTTGTATGTTATTATTCTGTTTAAAAAGCAATATAATTCTACAAAAAAAACGTCGTCGGCCCTAATATATATA
>NC_061167.1:15193408-15230908 GCF_022113875.1 Hydra vulgaris | reverse complement strand
AGATAAAAATTGTTGAATATCCAAAACTTAAGTGAATTCTTCACTCATGGAGTTTCTGCCTTTCGATGCCTAAGCATGTCAAAAACTAGCCATGACTTTTCTGTTATTAGTGGAGACTCATCTTTACTGAAGTTGAGGCTATTCAATATAGCTTGGTCTATTATCTGTAAAGGATAGCTATTACTTGGGCATCATTGTAAACAGTACAGTTATTCGGCCATATCATTGCGTTCCCTATATTCTTTATCTGTTAAAGAAAAAACTACCACAGTGGGATCCAGATACCAAGTATGTTGGAGAATAGAGCTTGAAACAGCTCGAGATCACACCTTTTCATTTGCCAGTGAGGCAAATGAAAAGGTTTCATATCCTAATAAATAATATTAAAATAGTTATTAATAATAACTATTCTAGGAAAATAATTCAGGTTGTTAATAATAACTGTTCTAGGAAAATAATTCAAGCGGCAATACAAAGGACTGATGCTTGTCGTAATTATATTGATGATGTCGTAATTATATTGATGGAAACAATGCCAGATGAAAGGCATTTTTCAGAAAAAAAAAAAAAAATACTTGCTAATAAAAAAAAAAAAAAAATTAAAAGTCCTTAAACTTTTGAATTTGGGCGGTGCCCAAAACTTACCTAAATACGTCAAAATTGCTCAATACCTGTTTTTTTAGCCTAATTCCTCTCTGGTGTAACTAGCAGAACATGGATATATATCATTCTTATATTTCTGTTGATAGATTTTTATTTAACTTTGATGTGCTTCATTTACTTCTTCATACAGAACACATATCTTTCACTTCAATTTCTTTACCATTTCATTAATTTACCTCCAATACTTTATTTCTTTCACCAAGCTGGTCTTATAAAAAAGAAATATCTTCTACCTTGTCTTTCACTTTTCTTGCTTTATCTTTTAATATTTCCTCAAACATAATACGAGGATGTTCTCTAATCCAAAACAATTTATTCATTTGCTCTTGAAATGTCTTTTTTTAACTTCAGCAAAATTTCTTCTGCAATTTGACCTTTTAATTTTATCCACTCCCTCAACAATTTTCTTAATTTTAATCCTGTAAAAAAATTTAATAAAAATGTATGGATTAAAATAATTAAGATAATTGATAGATTAAAATGATTATTGATTGAAAAAACTATCTATTCTTTTGTATTGTAAGCACTTTAAATCCACTAAATATCTAAGAAACCATAATTTTGGACAGTATGCAGCAGTCAGATTGATCAAATGAACAATTAGGTATAATAGAAGAACTTTTGCTATGAAAAACTTCTAAGAACTTCATTTTTGCTTTACTATATGTAGAAAGAAATTATTTATCTCTTTAGCAGTTACAAATTTTTTTGCCAGAAGTTTTTCGATTAACTTTTTAACTAAAAATATTTTATCTCATCTGATACGTAAAAATATTTTTTTTGTGGTATTTTATTTATTTTTTGAATATATAATACAAAAAAAAATTTGATGTAAAATATATTTAAAGAAAACATATTATTTACTAAAAAATTTAAAACTTTATTTAAAAAATGTTCAGTGTAAAAATATTTTTATCTGTTAAACATTTATGGATTTTTTAAAATAATTTTTACAAGTTTAATTTGGCTAGAATACAAATACATTGAAACAAACTACTGTCGAGGAGTTGTTTGTTGTTACCACTCTAAAAAAAGAACCTTTTTTACCATACTGATTACTTTAAAAAATAGATTAATTAAATATTTTCAGAAAGACCTAGAAGCAATACAAATCATTTGTTTGCTTGGTATTTTGGTTTAAATTTTATTAAAAGTGGGTGTAGTATACCATTTTAATGGCATACTTTACAATTGAAAGTTTATGCAAATTGAATAATATACTACTAATATACAAACAATTCGTATAAAATACAAACAAACCTACTGCAAAAAACAGATTATTTTAATAAAATGAAGTTTTGATACTGAATAATAAATATAAAAAAATAATAAACAATAATAGATGATTGTAATAAATAATAAATACAAGAAAACAATGAATAAATAATGAATATAATAAAAAAATAATTAAATAGTAAATATAAGAAAACAATAAATAAAGTAATAGCATGACTTAAGGCTTACAGTCTCTCGGATCGTAACTTTCATAGCTTAACACATAACTATCTTTGCTCGAACCAATACTAAAATTATAATACATTGTACTAAATGTAATACTCTCTTCGAAAAAATAATCAACTCTCATATCTGTGAAAAAAGTGTTTGTTATTTGATAAAGTTTTTTTAAACCAATCCATTGCTGATTAATTAGACCAAAACCATTTTCATAAGACTCGTAACTCCTATTCCAAAAACTTGAATCCCATTTGGAAAAACGAGTCATCATTGGAATCCAGATTCCTTTTGAAAAAAAAGTTTTTAATTTTTTTTTTTAATTTTTAATTATACTTTAAATTTAAGATTATATTTTAAGTATACTTTTTAATATTTCAATTTAAATAATATATTTCAAAATAATATGACAATATAAACAATAACTTAATAATAGCTGATAATTATAACAGTAAAAGTAATATAATTACTTGCTCATGCTTGTTTAAATTAAATATTTATAATGAAAAAGTAAAAAAGTTTAGGGCTTGAAAAGCCCCTATTATCAAATGAACACACTTTTTAATTGATAATACACTTTCAAGAGAATATAAGTTTTAATTAAAAATAATGATTCCTTTTTTCTTTTTTATCTCATTTTTTGCAAAGGGTCTCTATAATGAAAAAAAAAATTATTCTAAGATTAAAGAATTTTAATAGCAAGTATTTTAGTTTAAAGACAAAATGCAAATATTAGTGTTTTTGATGATTTCTTTAAATACTAGTTCTATATATTTTTTTAAAATTAATTCATGTTAAAAAATGGTTGTCTGTAAACCATCTTAAAGAATGGTTGCCTGCAATACTTAAAAACTGTAACTTTTATGAGAAAGGAAAACATAAAGATGGTAGAGAGTTCCAAAGCATTAATTAAGCAATTCGCAAGGATTAAAAATAAATGAAAACAAGATTTTAGAGCATAAAGGAACAGATACAGTAAAATAACTTTTCTAAATGTCAAGTAAGAATGTGCTTTGGTTGATGCAACTAGAGATAATAGCAAGTTGATGCAACTAAAGATAATAGCAAGTGACCATAATAGTATTTGTAGAAAAAAGATGCAGCTTTAAGAAAATGGGATATTAGTTTAACCCTCTGCAGAAACAGCAGGTCCAACTACATTTACATTAGTTTGTCAAAAAACCAAAGAAAGGCTGTTACAGAGATCAAAATTTGATGACTTTTTATCAAGGAGTATATGGTTGAGTTGTCAGCAAATAGAACCACTTTAGTGGTAAGATTGTAAGGAATATCATTAACAAACTTAAGAAGCAATACAGGCCCAGGGACAGAAACTTATGGATTCCCAGAAGATATTGGAAATGAAATATAGTATCAGGCTTTAAGGATGACTTTGCTACTATTAGAAAGGAATGATTTAATAACCTCAAAAATATTTTTTGATATACCATATGAAGCCACCTTATGGAGAAGACTAGAATGCCAGACTTCAGTGAAAGCTTTAGTTATGTCGCCACTATCTAATGAACAATCGAATCTTTCTATTATTTAACAAGTCATCTGTAGAACAAGAGAACCGAGATCCGAGATCTGTTAATGTCAGAAAGCAAGTTATCTGTCTCAAAATGAAATGTTAGAAATTTTTTGATTGATTGTTCAAAGGCCATGCTAATATTAAAGAGAAAATTAAATGAATAATAGTTAGAAGGGTCATAGTGTTTACCAGAGTTTTAAATTTTGATGGCATTTTCCAGCAGGCAGTAAAACAAGATTCAATTTAACACTTGTTAAACAGTTTGTTGAAAAGAAAAGAGTTTTACTCTAGAGAACACCTTTGCAAGACTATAACAGGAATGTTATCTGGACCACAATCAGCAGATAAATTTAGAAAAAAAATAACTTTAGCAAAGTTAGTCTGAGTGATTTGGATGACTAACAATAGCTTAATCTGTTCGGCTGGAATGATAGGAAGAGTGCCATTGTATTCCAATGTTCAATAAGAGGAATAGAGGAATAAAAAAATAAGAAGATTGGTTCTGGCTTATCCTTGGGAGATGTAATAAGTTCAATCAATGTGATAGAGATGGAATGTTAGACCTTGTTAATGACACTGTTGAAGATTTTCCAAAGGTCTCTAGAACCCAACTTCTGAGATAAACTAAAAAGTAGTCCAGACTAAAAAGTTTTCAAGAGAGTTGTTCTTGTAAAAAAGATAAAAAAAAAACGATAGCAATTAGAAAGAGCAACTGCACAAGAAGGTAAAAAAGTCTAGGGTAGAGCTTGACTTGAAACCAAGGAAAATAAAAGCTTGCATATCTGCTTGAAACCAGGAGATCGCAAGTGAGGCACAATTATTAACAGAGAAAAACAAGAAATCAACCCGAAGGCGGTCTCAATGAAAATCTGAGTCAGCTTTATGGTAGTAGTATCTAGTGTGATGATAGATTCTGAAGAAGCGTAAAATAAAAGATTTAGAGCATACCCATATCATAAATGAACTGTCTGAAGGAGAACAAAAAGTAACTGAACACAAGCTTTTTTTTTATCTTCATTTCCAACAAGGCAGCAAGCAACCACTAATTAGTGTTGGAAGTTACTGGAAGAGAAACATGAAAATTGTAGAGCAAGATAACGATTGACAGACTACTTAAAAGATTGCAAATTATATGAATCAGAAAAGCAAGATAAAGAAAGGGAATTCTAAAGAACTGATGTTCGAGGAAAATAACTAGATAAATAAGAGTTTTTGGAGCACTAAGGAACAGTAACAGAAAAAGGATGAGACTTAATTGAATGACGAGTAACATGAGAATGAATTTTAGTAGATGGCACAAGAGACGCTCGTTCTTTTATGCAGTGCCCATTATAGTATTTGTAGAAAAGAGAAAGAAAAGCAACATTATGACGATGTGACAGAGATTGAAGATTGGCTGCAAGAGCAGGTCCAACTATGTTTACAATGCGTTTTTGCACCTTGTCTAAAAGAGAAAAGGCATCATTAGATGATACGCCCCAGATATGGCAACAGTAATCCATACAAGGCCGGATTTGAGATTTATAGAGATAGAGAGTAGAATCCAGAGTAAGAAAGTGACGAGCTCGATAAAGAGAAGCAATTTTAGCAGATGCTAATTTTGCAACGGATTTGATATAAGGTTTCCAAGAAAGATCAGAAGTAAGAGTTAATCCTAGAAGATATAGGGTAGGAGACTCATCGAGAACATTACTGTTCATAAATATAGGAAAGTCTAAACTATTGCGATAACGATTGGCCGAAAAAATTGAGTTTTATCTGAATTAAAGTTCACCAGCCACTGTGAGCCCCATGCTGTAGCAGAGGTGAGATCCTTTTCAAGCTTAAATGCCCACTGCAAGCAATCAGAGGAAGTTGGCTTCTTATTGTGACAAGAATAAATGGTAGTATCATCAGCGAACAATGCCACCTTAGATGTGAGAATATCTGGAAGATCGTTAATGTAAATTAAAAAGAGTATAGGGCCTAGGATTGAACCTTAGGGAACCCCTGAGGTTACAGAACAAGAAGAAGAGTGCTGTCCATCAAGGACAACTTTTATACTACGATTGGAAAGAAAGGATTCAATAATCTTAAAGATGTTTCCAGATACACCGTAAGAAGAAATATTTATGGAGAAGACCAGCATGCCTATGAAAATAATAATGGAGAAATATTTATGGAGAAGACCAGTATGCTTATGGTGAAGACCAGCATGCCAAACTTTATCAAACGCTTTAGAAATGTCAAGAGCAATGGCCTCAACCTCTCCATCTTTATCTAATTCACGATAAAACCTATCGGTTATTACTGATAGCAAATCAGCCGTAGAACGAGAAGATCGAAATCCATATATATAAATCCATATTGATAATCAGAAAGGTGGTTATGAGATTCGAGATGAGAGATTAAGTGTTTGTTAATTAAAGATTCAAAAACCTTGCTTATGATAGGAAGAAGACTAATGGGACGGAAGTTAGACAAATTGCTCTCCAGAATTTTTAAAAATAGGGATAACAGATGCTGCTTTCCAGAAGGCTGGAAAACAAGACTCCCATAAGCACTTGTTAAATAGTTTTTAAAGGATAGACGACAACTCCGGAGAACATTTCAGCAAGTCTATAACAGGTATGTTGTCCGGGCCGCAAGCTGTAGAAGAGTCTAAGCGGGAAATCGCTTTAGATACAGAAGCTGGAGTGATACGAATGTCTAGCAATGGATCAACCTGTTTGACGGCTATATCAGGTAGAACGCAACTAGTGGCATCAAGAGATGATATTGATGAAAAGTTCTTAGCAAACAATTCAGCTTTGTCTTTAGGTGAGGTGAAAAAGTCTGAACCATACAAAAGAGGTGAAATTACAGACTTGCCCTTATTATTGATACTATTAAAGATTCTCCAGAAGTCACGAGAGCCTAATTTTTGTGATGAAATACGAGATTTCATGATCTGAGAATAGCGGACTTTGGCATTAGACAAAACCTTTTTACAATGGATCCTAGCAGTAATAAACAGACATCTGTTTTCTGGAGAATTGTTTTGCTGATAGATATGGAAGTAATGGTTTCGATTGGCAATTGCAGCAGCACAATGTGAGGAAAACCATGGAGAAGAGTGAGACCTGGAATCGTCGAGAGGGAATAAAGGATTCCATGCCAGCCTGAATCCACGAAGTTATGTAAGAAGCACCTTTGTCAACAGGGAGACAAAAGATTTCTACACAGGGGCCATCACGAAGAAAATCACGGAAAGAGTCCCAGTCAACTTTAAGGTAGTTGTAAGATGTACGATGATAGGGGGATTCTGATGGTAAAGAAAGATGAGATAATAGTTTTAGAGAAACCAAACCATGATCAGGAGAACCTAAGGGTGAGTGTGAAGAAGCTGAGCACTGACTAGGATCAGAAACAAGACATAAGTCGAGTAGAGAAGGTAAATGATTTGGGTTGTCTGGAAAGCGAGTTGAAAAGTTGACTATTTGAGTTAGGGATTGAGAAAGACATAAGTTGTGGGACTTAATGCCTGCAGAGTCATTGACACTTGAGCCAAGCTATTCAGTGTGATGAACATTAAAGTCACTGACAACAACAATATTGGCTGATGGATAAAGAATGAGGGCTTGGTCAATATAATTAAAAATAACATCGAGAAGAGTGCAGTCTTGAGATAAAGGAGAGCGATATAGAACAAAGAGAAAGGTGATAGAGTGAAGTGGTGCTAAACAAAAGCACATAAAAGAGTAGTCTGTGGATTCAAACCTAGTTTCCCGACAAATGGGTGAATTCTTACGAATGAAAATGCCAAGGCCAAGCATGTGACTATTGGAGTCTTTACAAATTAAAGGAAGATAACCATCAACACTAAGATCACAAGATGAGACAGCTGAACTCAAATTAGTCTCACAAAGAGCAAGTAGGTCTGGTGAACTTTGCAAGAGATAAGACTCAGTAGAAGAAAAGTTACTTTGAAGACCACAAATATTGGTGAATGATAGGTTTAGCGAACTTGATGATGACTGTGTTTTTTTGTGTTTTATAGTTTTTGTTACTTTATTCATTTTTAAATTTGTTAAAGAACTTGACTCGAAACATAGATAGTACTCAGTACACTGTTTTATAGCTCAAGCAATTGCCTCATTTCCACTAATAAACCCTAAGCCGTAACAAAGGGCTCCAATGTGGCCTTGGCAATGCACACCAAAAGTACAAACAGGGACACCATCCATGCGCAACATGGCACTGTTAGAACTCTGATATTTTTCAGCTGTTGATGGAATCAGCCTCTCTGAGAGCTACCACAGAGTTTGGGAAACCTGACTACCAGCCGGCCTCAGAACAATAAAACTGAGTTTTAGAGCTGTACCCTCATTTGGAGATAATAGAATGAGTTGCCTAGTCATAAAAACAGAGACAAAAGCAAAACCCATGCATCGAGTCAAGAAGATCCAGCGTTCAACATCCTAAACTGGAAACAATGTATTAAAAATACATCTGCGCCAGCTTAATAGATGGAGAAGGGGTGCGAGGCTGGTCAACAGATAGAATCTGTTTACCCCTTAAGCTAGGATCAGAGAGAAAACACAACACTTATTTTATTTATCTAGAACTTTAACAATGATTGAAAACATTGTTGTATACCAGTTTGCATTGGATACCTTTATCTTTTTTTTTAAACGACAATCTTACGGAATCTGCAATCAAAAAAAATAAATTCAAATATGATGCAAAAATGCATCAGTTCAAAAAGTACTCTTAGCTAACTAAAAAAAGTGGTTATTTTGTAAGTTTGTTTCAAAAATAAAATGCAGTTACTATAACCAAGAGAAATAAAATTGGAAGATAAATTTTATTTGGCAGAATTGACTCTTTTTTTAATGATCAAATCCATCCCTATTTTTGCCGATAGTAATAGTCCCATAGGGTTTCGTCCTCCGCCCTTAATCGACAATTTCTGCTGCACAGGAAACATACCCAATAACTTTTAAAAGTTTTGGAAAATTGTGTCAATACATGAACTTAAGACTTTTAAAAAAACACAGAGTTTTAGTGTTTAAAGACTGTTGTACAAATACATTTTGAGAAACATTTATTGATCTTATGTAACTATAGCTTTTGATTCTAATATTCTTATATAACTAGCATGATCATTCAATTAGTTATTACAGCTGTGGCGGAGTTTTATTCAATGCAAAGGTCTCAGAGTAATGGTTAAAAAGTTAAATCTAATTTTTTTTTGTATAAAAATTAGAATTACTCACCACTTCTTCCACCTGTAATTTTAAGATCTTTAATGGAGCCATCTTGTGCATCAGACCATGGATCTGCAGTATAAACTTTAACATTTGAAAAAGATTGTGGCTTTTTATTTACAACACTATGAACAAGTAACTCATTTAAATACACTGTATACATATAAATTCCATTTATTTGAAACTGTGATATTCGTAAACTGGACCACTGATTTAACGGCAGAGGCTCGGTTGTAAAAATATAATCGTAATTTCCATTGACAGCTGATGAAATATATAACCTCCCTGAGCCATCATAAAGAAACCATACGGCTGGGCATCTATCACCATATCGACCCAAATTGCCTCCGATTGTTAAATGAATAACGCTTTTCCACCCGAATGAATATGATCTGGGTTTTATTTTAAAAGAAACTGAATAGGTTTTTTCTAGAAAGGATAGTGTTGCATTCAAGTTACTTTTAATCAACTTCTGCTCAACAGGGTCTGAAGTTTCAACTAGAACAAAAAACAAACAATAAATAAATAAAAACTAGTTGAAAAAAATGTTGTTTTTAAAAATTAAAGATGATGCAAATTAACTGTCAAACTTTTGATCAATCTAAAAAGACCAAAATATCTTTCTAAGGAAGTCTATAAGTACACTTAAAAATGTTTTTAAAATCTTTTAAGTATTTGATTCAAATTATTGCAGTTTAAGTATCACCAAATATTATGTTAATTGTTATTTGATAAATGCATTAATATATTTATCAAGGTAATTACCCAAGGTAATTAGCCCAAGTTAACCTTGGGCTAGTCTATAGAAAAGCTAAAAAAATGCCATTTTTAAAATATCTGCATTTCTATTTCAAATATTTGACGATACAAGCTTTTGAAAGATCAGCATTTTTCTTTAGTATATCAAAATACAGAAAAAAATATCTGCATTTCTACTAAAATTGATAACGTATCTACCATCCTCGTTCGAAACAAATTGAATCTGTTTATCAGATTATTGAGCTAATCGACTTGTTTTTCCTTGATTTTAACTCAAATATCTGATTTTAAAAAAGATAACTGCTTCATCAACGAAGTAATGAAAATTTGAAACTGGAACTCATTGCATTTCAATACGAAGTATTGAAAATTTGCCTGGAGCTAAGCCTCATTCAGTGTTTAACCAATAGATTTAACCAAAGCATTCAAAACAGTTGACCACGAGATTCTCCTACACAAACTAGAGATATATGGAGTAACAAACAACAATTTAAAATGGTTTAGAAATTACTTAAATAACTGGAAACAAGGAGTGTCGTACAACTCAACATGTATACGGTTACAAACACGTAGTTGTAGTGTACCCAAAGGCTCCATTCTTGTACCTTTACTATTTTTACTCTATGTGAACGATATTTACTTTATTTTACAAATCATCTAACTCTGTTACCACTTCAGCTTCCCCAGTTTATGACCAACAACATTAATAAAGAAAGAGACCATTCAATGAAAATCCTAGGTATACTTTTTCAAGAAAATCTTAGTTGGAAGAATTAAACTTGCACATCGAAAATGAAATCTCCAAGTCAATTAGCATCATGCATAAAATAAAACATCTTCTAAATAAAATTTCCTTAAAAAATATATATTATTTGTTCATTTACAGTTATATCAACTAATACAATGTCGTTTGAGCAAGTACATACTCTTCCGTACTAAAAAAAATATATGTAAAACAAAAGCAAGCATGTGGAATTGTATGCAATGCTAACAGATATACCCATGCCAAACCATTATTCAGGGAAATGGGAGCTCTAAATGTTTATGAACTGAACCTTCTCCAAAATGTATTATTTATGTTTCAATCGCAAAACAATTTACTACCAAAATAATTTGAAAATCAATTTTCCAACATTGATCACAAACACCCAACAAAGTACTCTTTTCAAAGCTTTAACATTCCGAAGACTTTACTTAAAATAACTGACTTCTCTATCTTATCTCGAATACCACGGCTATAAAATTCGACCCTTAAAGAAGAAATAAAAAACATCAAGTCATTAAATCTCTTTAAAGCAGCTGTCAAACAGCACCTATTTAACTTAAGTGACATCAACATACTCTCGTATTTTTAGAGATCAAATTACAGGGTTATTCATTCTTATATGCCCGTCTATTCATTTTTATATGCGCATTTATTCATTTTTATATGCGCCTTTATTCATTCTTATATGCGCATTTATTCATTTTTATATGCGCCTTTATTCATTCTTATATGCGCATTTATTCATTTTTATATGCGCCTTTATTCATTTTTATATGCGCATTTATTCATTTTTATATGCGCCTTTATTCATTCTTATATGCGCATTTATTCATTTTTATATGTGGTTTACAAAAGTAATTGTAAAAAAGCAATTTGAACCAAAAAAAATCGTTTAATAAAATCATTGAAAAAGCAGTTTATTATTTCAAAGCAAATTTTTCTTATTTCCTGGTAAACGAGTTAAAAAATACTTAAGACGAAGACTTTTTACATTTGATGATGGTTTATTTAATTTAGTATTAGTTCTTAGTTTAATTTTATTACATTGTATTAAATTGTATTATTGTATTAAATTTCTTGATTGATTAAGCTATTTTTTAACTAATTACTTTTTTTCCTAGATTTATTATTTAATTATTTAAAATTATTAATACCAAATTTTTACCCTATGGATGGAATAGAAAATAATCGTAAAACAAGGAAAAATGTTACAAAAGAGCAAATTGAAATGCTTAAGCATTTAGTTGAAAGAAATCAATCTACAACAAGCATTTCCACTTCTCTTAATTTATCGAAGCGCACAGTTCAAAATCTTGTCATTAAGTTAAACAGAGGAGAATTCGACGACATGACTGCATTCAAGTCGTCTTCTGATAAAAAAACAAGGTGAAAGACCTATAAACGCTCAAATAAAAAAATATTATCAAATTATGCGTACAAGAAAACAATCTTTGCACTCAAGAAGCAATAAAAGAAAATCTTTCTGCAGCAGGCTTCAACATGTCTCAGCTTACTATTTCAAGAAAACTCAAGCGCTCAGATTTATCAAGAAAACATGTTGGACATGTGCCAGAAGAACGAAATTCAACACGAATTATTAATGCACGTTATGCATTAATAATATTATGCAAGCGAAATTAACGGAATTTCAGATGAAAAACTTATTTATTTGGATAAAACTGGATTTAATGTGCACACTAACAGCACATATGGTTATTCGCTAAGAGGTGCGCCAGCAATTTTACAGTCGCCTGCAAATCGTGGCAAGAATGTTAGTTTAATTTGTGCTGTTTCAACAATGGGAGTGCTTGCTTATGAAACAAAAACTGGAGGCTGGAATGCAGATTCATTTTGTACTTTCATAACTACAATGATGGAACCAGCGATTAGGAATGCAAATGTGGAAGCGCCGGTGCTTGTTATGGACAATTGTAAATTCCACTGGAGCCTTTCTGTTAGGCAAACACTAGCCTCTCTTGGTATAGCTATTATCTGCCAGCTTACACGCCACAGCTTAATCCAATAGAAGAATTTTTGTCTTCTTTAAAACATACTTACAAACAGGGAGAAAGGCCTCAAAATACAGATGAGGTAATCAGGAAACTTAAAAATATTATGGATACTACAGAGTTTAATATAGTTCCATTTTACAACCATATGCGTAGTTATATAAATCAAGCGCTGGCTCGGCAACCATTTCTTAAATAAATAACAATGAAAACAACCTAATTTATATTTTAAATATGTCTATATAAAAATTTAAAAGCGTATTTATCGTTTATATTAAATTATATTAGAGATTTTATGGGTGGTTGACGCATATACAAACATAGGGATGTATAATTTGATATTAATAATAATTATAAATAAGTAAATTTAAATCGAGATAAATGAATAATTAGATAAATAATAACTTAATCAATCAAGAAATTTAATAATAAAATTACAAAGAACTAATACTAAATTAAATAAACCATCGTCGAATTTAAAAGGTCTTCGTTTTAAGTATTTTTAATCTTGTTTACCTGGAAATAAGAAAAGTTTGTTTTGAAAAAATAAACTATTTTTTCAAAACAAATTGCTTAAATGATTTTTTTTTGTTCAAATTGCTTTTTTACAATTGCTTTTGTAAAACGCATATAAGAATGAAAAGGCGCATATAAAAATGAATTAAGGCGCATATAAAAATGAATAAATGCGCATATAAAAATGAATAAAGGCGCATATAAAAATGAATAAATGCGCATATAAGAATGAATAAAGGCGCATATAAAAATGAATAGATGCGTATATAAGAATGAATAACCCTGTAATAATAACCAAAACAAACTTATCCCTTTTGGATGACCACAAACGATGATTATATCACAATACAAATAGTTATTCTTTTCTATACTCATCTATCAGATTGTTACGTACATGGGTTTGTTTTTCACGTACAAGGCTAAGTATTTGCTTTATTTCTACTTATGATTTTTTTAATATCACGTTATGCTCACGTGAAACTTATTGCAAAGTCGCAAATGAAAGGTGCTTGATAATAAGACTGCAGTATTTTACTTGCTCCTGTCATTATTTTAATATTTATAAATGTATACATGAACTAAAGTTAATTCTATGTAAAATATATTGTGACGAAAAAAAAAAAAAAGTGCTTTAATGAAGGGGATAATAATCATTATCAATCGTCGTAATGATGATGTAGAAGATAATATAACGGTAATTTTAAACCAGTCCTTTGAATTATAGAACATCAGAGAGCAAAGAATGATATTCAAAAATTTGATGGAAGAAAGCATTTCAAGAAAAATCTAAATTAGAATTTCAACTTAGAGTATAAACTATTAGTTTTTGGCCTTTCTATATTTTACCTGTAATTTTGGGTGATGAAAAAAGTAAAAAATTAAATAAATAAATAATTTAAAGCGCTCCCATATCCAAAATTTAAAAAGAACGATCCACCCTAATGGAGGATGCCATATATTACCAAAAAAAATTTTTCCCAAAGTATATGAAGTTGGGTCTCAAAAGAAGCGAAACTTTATAGAAAGTTTAAAAATGTTTTTGTTCTGTAGCAAAAATTTTTTTAAATTTATTGTTTAAAAAACTAATATTTTTTAACAATAAAATTTTTTTTAAATGTTTAAATATGTTTTTATTTATTAAATATGTTATAACTTTAATCATATTATATGTCTATTGAGTAAAGTTACATTTGATACCTACTAGTTTTATTATTAACTTTTTGTTCTCATATTTTTATTGTTATTATTAGTATTGATATTAATAATATTCTTCTTAATTAGTATCTTGTTATATCTTAATTAGTAAATTGTTATTTTTATTTATAACATAATAAGTATTATTATTGCTTCTTTAATTTTTTCTTAAGTTTATTTACTACTTATACTATGTAATTGTTATTACCACTATTATTGCTATTATCTAATATTGATTGTATAATATCTTTATTATTATTGTTAGTATTATTACTAATAATATTCCTTTTCATCGTCATCTTATTATTATTGTTAATATTATTTCTATAATTATTATCAATACTATTATTATTGTTATTAAAATCACTTTTATTGTAATGTTGTAGGTTTTTACTTTAGATTAGTACTTGTACTATTTGTAAAAGTCCTTGAAATTTTACAACTTATTTCAGAATATATTGAATTGAATTGAATTGAATTAAATTTGCAAGCAATAGCTAAGATAAGATGAGAATAAGGCATAGTAAACATTTTTAAGTGTAACTTTATTGACATAATGACAAATTATTAATACCGTTAGCTCAAGGTAAATGTATAGCATTAGCTCAAGATCAATATGAAAGTTTCATGTAAGACTGCAGTCAATTAACACGCCAAGATATTTAATAACTTTCGAATGGCGTAGCTGTTAATAGTTTTAATTTTAATTTCAACATATTTATTTCAACATATATATTTCATATTTATTTCAACATATATATTTCAACATATTTATAAAAACAGTTCTTTCTCAGTGATGAAAACAAAAACAAAAAACAATAGCTCAGTTTTTTCAGTGCTAAGGTATATTAGGTTAGCATTTAACCAGTGAACTATACCTTTTAGATCCATATTTTGATTTTTACATGAAGAATTATAAGATTTGTTGATATGCAAGAGATTTGCATCATCAGCAAACAGATAAAATGATGAGAAGTGAAAAAAGTTGTTTAGGTTGTTAGTGTAGATTTTAAAAATAAAAAAGGACCAAGAAGAGAACCTTGAGGAGCACCACACAAAACAGATTTATTGCTAGAATTAAAACTTGGCATTAGTAATTACAAATTGTTTTAATCTAAAAGATAAGATAAAATTAGTCATTTACATTATTGCTAGTTCCAAAATATCCTAATTTAGAAATCAAATTACTATGGTCAACGGTATCAAAAGCTTTTTGTAAATCAATACAAATACCAAAAACAAAATGACCAGCATGGCAAGTAGAATATTTTAAATGAAACCAAATTCATTTAAACAATTATTGAGTTTAGAAAAGCATACTCTCTAGAATACATAAGTTTTTCAAGAAGCCTACTTACGTTAAATAAAAGAGAAAAAAATTTATAGTTAACACATAAAAGTTTAGAGCCATTTTCAAATATTGAAAAACGCAAGATAGTTTCAAAAGGATTAGTATTTGAAAATTATTAGTTAAAATCTATAAATATGTTTATGGAAATGCTGTTTGTACATGAATTCTTGAATTCAAATTAAAAGATGAGATTAAAGGAATATTTGTTGGAGATAATAATAAACTGAAAATTTGAAAACTAGAGATACCTTTGATAGTTAAACAAAGACGAATGAATATTGAATTTGAGTTTATAAGCAACATTTGTAAAACAAAAGTTAAATGATTAAGAGATTAGAGTTGGGTCAGTTATATAAGTTTCACTTTCTTGCAAACAGTTAGGTGATGATTTATTAAAACCTTTGACATAGATTTTAAACGCCTTTCCAAAGATTTTCAGAAAAAAAACTTTTTTTATGGATTTTTTTACTAAGTTTAATTAATGTAATTAGCATATCTCCTCAAACTACTTTCAAACTTTTATATATTATTAAGATCTTTATATCTTAACATTTTTTGTTGAAAAAGATTGCGCACTTGAATAAATTTTTTAATTCTTTTTGTAATCCATGTAAAACAACATTTTAGGTTTTTTATACTTGTTTTTTTAAGTGGGGCATAGCAATCTAAAATCAATGTTTTAAATAATAAATGTTTGAAAATAAGAAATAGTATCTTTGGAATTTACAACATCATCCCACATTTTGATAAATCAGATTTAGAGTTTTTTATTTTTGAAATTTTTAAAACTCTTGCTATATAAATTGTATCTGTGTGATATAAATAATTTATTGAAATTGGGACCAATACAAAATTGAGGTAAGTGATCAGAAACAGATGTCAAATTTCCTGAAATAATTTATAAGTTGTTAAATTAGAGAGAATATTATCAATGATTGTATCAGAGTGATATCTAATTCTAATCGGCAAAGTGATAAAAGGGGCAAATATTATAAAAAGAAAATAAGTTTAGAAAACCAATGTGGCAATGTCATTATTTGATTTTATCAAACCAATATTATAATCAACAAGTAAGAAAACAGATTTATTTTCAGCAGATATTTTTTGAAGTAAGAAAGACATAATACTACTAAAAAAATTAATACCAATGCGAGGGTGTCTATAAATGCAACCAACAAAAATATTAGACTTTTTAGAAAAAATAAGTTCAACAAATGTGGATTATAAACAATTAGGTGCGTAAATATTTAAATCATCTCTTCATTTGTATTTTAGTTTTTTATATAAATATAATAATGTACCACCACAAGAGGGCTCAGTTGATGTGTGCTTTATATTACAACTATCAATAAAAATCGAATGAATTGAAGATATTTCTTTTTATTTTAAAATTAATTATTAATAATTAATTTTAAAATTTTTATTTTAAAATTAATTATTTATAGTATTACGTTTAAATCCTAAAAGTTTTTGTAACGATGATATGTTTACATGAAAAAAGGAGAGAGCGTTTATTTTATTAAAGTTAAGTGTACATAATTCGCTTAAATCATTATATATATATATATATATATATATATATATATATATATATATATATATATATATATATATATATATATATATATATATATATCAGATCTAAAACAAAAGATGAAACATAATTATTATTTTAATTAGAGACATTATTTAAATAAAAATACGGAGAAAGTTTTGTAGGCTGATGTAAATCCTAAAGATTTTAAGAACTTTATCAGAAGAAAATAGTAATTTGAACTACTGGTATTGATTTTTTAAGCAATTTTATTAAAAAATCAGTACCCATTTTAACTTATTGATAAATATATAAACAACTAATTAAATAAAAAATTTGGTACATCTAAATTCAACAACAAGGAATTCCTTAATTACAAATATTTTAGGTTGCTGTATATTGGTGATAATTTTAGCAATATTCAAAACAAATTTAATGAATTAACTAAAAAGTTATGTAAAAAAGAATTAACTATCAAATTATCGTTTCCTTCTTTTAAAATTATATGACTGTAACTAATCATAGCGATATTAGTTACAGTCTGTTGTATTATTTGTAATACAACAGATTGTAAACCTATGAATGCTTTGATTGTATGAAGTGCTTTGCAAAAATTTGGCAATAACTGTTGATGTTCAAAAATTACTTAGAGCAAAAACTACAGTTGTTTTTCATCCTTCATTGACAGTCTGAAGGATTTACTTTTCTAATGCTATTATATTTATTAGGTCAAAAAAAAAATTTAAATAGCAGTTGATTGTTTGTTATTTAAAACAATAAATAGTAACTGAATTTCTTTGAAAATAAAAATCTGGTATTTAGTTTTGTACATAGTTTTCTCTTTAACTTTTTGTCTTGAAGTTTAAAGGCAAATATGTAGTGCTTAAATTTCAAAAGAAAACATGTAGTTTTTTTTTTTAGTAGAAACCACAATATTGATGGAAAAAAGTTTCATAAGCTCTTCGAACAGACGCTGTATAGTCAAAGAGTAAAGCATCTGAACAAAAATCTTAATTATGAAAGAAAAGTAAATCAAGAATTCATTACACTTAATACAAAATGTTACGTTAAATAACTTTAATTGATATAACTTAATGATAAATTTAAAAAAATTTTTAATGTAAAAAACAAAATTTTGGAGATTTAATTCCAAGTTTATAAATTTTATAAATTTTCAACGCCGAGTTTTTATGAGTTTTGCAAGTTGATTTTGCAACGTTTGACCCAAATAATCCACAAGTGTTGAATTGGATTGAGATCTAGACTGTGAGCCACCCATTCAAGTAACTCAATTATGGATAAAAAATCTTTTTTTTACATATACTTAGAGTTGTTGTCTTATTGAATGATGAAATATTTTCTTAATAGAAACTATTTAGTTTAAAATTTTTATTAAGAATTTTTATTAAATTGACAAAAACATCAAGCCCATAATTCTATTAATAAATTCTAGCTTTCCTGTTCCGTTTCTTTCTCAATCGATCTCCAAGCTATAACATTTCCTTCACCAAATTTTACTGTTCTTTAAATGCCAACGAGTATAACTGTTTCACCATACCTTTTCCTTTTTTTTTTTTTGAGTTCCATCAGACTTCAAAAACTTTTGACTCATCAGTCCACAAAATTTTATTTCCTGAATGATAGTGATGTGTTTACATATTTCTAAGCAAATGCAAGAGTTAGGTCTCAATGGTTTCTTTAATCAATCATATATATTCAAAAAATGAATTTTCACAGATATTTACCAATTGTATTGAAATACCAAACTCAAGTAAACAACTTAAAAATACAGTTTACAATATATATATATATATATATATATATATATATATATATATATATATATATATATATATATATATATATATATATATATATATATATATATATATATACATATATATATAGTTATAATAATATAAAGTATAATAAAACAATAATAAAAATATTAACAATAGTAACAATAATTATATTTGTAATAAGACAAGTATACAACACTATAACAAACTAAAGTATAGAAAAAACAAGATAAAAATTTTAAAAAACTTGAATACTTCATTCTTGAATACCTCATTCTTTTTCAAGAAGACAATTTTTTTATCAACTCTGTTGTTTTCAAGAAGACTTGACAATTTGTTTATCAACTCTGTTGTTTTCAAGAAGACTTGACAATTTGTTTATCAACTCTGTTGTTTTCAGAAAGGCTTGACAATTTGTTTATCAACTCTGTTGTTTTCAAGAAGACAATTTGTTTATCAACTCTGTTGTTTTCAAGAAGACAATTTGTTTATCAACTCTGTTGTTTTCAAGAAGACAATTTGTTTATCAACTCTGTTGTTTTCAAGAAGACAATTTGTTTATCAACTCTGTTGTTTTCAAGAAGACAATTTGTTTTTGTTGTTTTACGCTCAGCTCATGATTCAATCTAATTTTTCACATATCAAAATGTTTTTGATATGTGAAAAATGGTTCTTTATACAATTCCTATCACTTTTTTTATCAACCAAGTTAATTAAGCAAATTGTGAGGAGCTTGCAGCCATTATTTGATTTTAACTCGTTATTGATGATTTCAAACATGTTTACAATTTGTACTAATTTTTTTTTCGCCATTGAAAATTGTGACTTTTAGATTAACTATGATAAGATTGTTTAAAAACTTGTTTTTTTCTGAAAACAAAGTTTATTTTTAAAAACAAACCTTTTTGCTTTGATACTTATCTTTCTGACTTACTTTTGAGTTTGATTAAGAACTTTTAGAGCTTGATCGATGTATATTGATCAAATATTGGAAACTACTTTTTTTAGAAATTAAAAGAGAAAGTTTATTTAAGCTGAATTACATAAGACTTCTGTTGCGTTTGGGGTAATAAACAATGCTATAATAAAAGCTAATATTCTAAAAATAACATTTTATTTAGTTCCATTTTTTACTCCTGCCATGGTTTTTAAAAATAAAACTTTTATTAGTTCTTTATTCACCACCAAATCTCAAAAAAGTAATTAAATAAAAATTCTTTTAATAAATAACAACATTCCATCAATTTTAAGTTTAGTTTAAAAATTGTTTTTACTCCACTATGAAATCAAAAATTATTTTTTCAATAAACTTAGTATTTATAATAAGCCCTAAGTTTACAAAAAAAATAGTATGTTAATCAAAGCAACCTCTGTTTTCTCATAGTAACAGACAAGCAAATGACAAGTACTTAAAATTAATGGCTAGGCTTTCAACAATTCTATTTTATTATCTTTAAAATATGCTTGGTTAACTGTACTGAGGGGTCATTCATAATTATGTCATGCTCAATGATGGGTGGTTTTAAAAAAAGAGTTCAACATGTAACAATCGTCATGGCCTGTTAGACGATATTTTAATATAATTCATTTTATTCCAGCAAAAGATGAGTAAATGTTGACAAAATTGACATGAAATACTTTATGGACAAACCCTTCCTTAATAGTATTCTATCATAAAGTACTTTTTTTAATAATGCTCCAAATATTTTGACAATTATTTTATGCTCTATTTCTCATTATAGTAATGATTCTTTCACATTTAGTAACCATCTCTTTTTTTTTCTTTTCAGAAATTTCAGGTGTTATCCGCAGGCATAATAATATCTTTTATTTGACAAATTTTATAACGAATCAAAATGCATTATTATAAAGTCGTTAATGTTTATTGGAAAACCTTTTGCATGCTTTATATGTTTTTACAATATCAAGGAGGTCATCTCAATGTATACCTGATAGAAAAGTAATCAAACTTTTGATTGACTTGTTGCGGGGTTTATTTAATGAGCGCAAATCTTTTTTTAGTTTATATACATATACATACATATACAATCATTTTATTTGTATCATACAAAATTAAACATGTTAAAAAATGGCTGTAGCAAAACAAAAAGATAAGTATCTGAGTTATTGGATAAATATTTTAGCAAAGTAGCATTATTTCAGGAGGTTAAATATCCATCTCTTAATTCATCTACTGGTGAACCGTTATTGCTGACAGTTATGAACTAAAGAAAGTAAATTCAACTAGCAATTTAAATTCTTTGACTTGATCATTTTTGAGTACATATATCTTTGACTTGATCATTTTTGAGTACATATATCTTGCCTATAAAAAAAAAAAAAAAAAATTGTCTGTAAGAGAAACAAACTAGAAAGCGTTCACAAAAAAAAAAAACAGAACTATCCAGAACTTCTTAATGTAACTTGGAAAACTGTTTGTTTCAATGATCTGAATCATTAAAATGTACAAAAACCTTAGATTATGCGACACAAATGCTCATTAAAAAAATTTAAACAAGTAATTGGCAGTAAGTATAAAACAACTAATTATGATGAGTACAGAATACATAGTAAAACTACCAGATCACAATTGGGTAGTAGCCAGGAGACATAAATTGATACCTTTAGTTTACATCTTTTTAACTATCAATCATAAAATTGTTTGCAACAATCCTACTGGGATATCAAACACTTGGCTAACATAAATAGCTATTTATTCAGGAAAGCATGATTCATCAAATACCTTAAGTCATGGCACAGTCATGCACTATATAGGTATGATGAACGGTTTGAACATTTTGCAAAATCACCATCCAAAAATGTTAAACCATTTTAGGTTTCACAATCAGATGGAGGACTAGATGAAAACTCACAATATAAAAAAGTTGTTTTTAAAGAAAAAACAAACAATATTTTCTTGAAATATGTTTATGACTTATACATAGTTGTTATTACTCCAAAAGTCTAGAGTGCACATAATCTATGTAAACGTAGAATGGCTTCACTATCGAAATTTGAATATTTGTTCTTGATCAAAAAGGTTTTGGTTCACATACTAGTGCAAAGAGACAAAGAATTTCAAAAAATCTTACTAAACAAGTTTTTACTATATTATTGTGTTTTTAAGCATTCTGAATTCGGAAGTAATGAATTGCTTCAGAGAGACCAACTAACACCAGGGAGGGGTGATTCTACAGGGTTGGATGGGTGATTGTGTGGTAAAAAAGGCATTTTCAAATTTTATTGGGTTTTTTGGGGAATATAGTTGTTCTATATTCCTCAAAAAAACCGACTCCTTAACAGTAGTTTCCTGTGAATAGCAACATGTAATCCAGTACAACCTTCCCTGCAGTCTTTTAGGATTTGCTTTTCTAGACATAAGCTAGGACAAGCTAGGAGAAGTAAACACTGACTAAAAAGTCTTAGTTAAGAAAGGCTTGAGATCGTGTGTTAAAAAAATACTTATTTCTGGTTAATGTTAAATGTTAACTGCATTTAGATAATAGTACAACTCAAACACTCATTTTAATAGTTCTGAGGTTGGCTAGTAATCTGGCTTTCCAAACTCTGTGTCTAAAAGAGGCTAATTCCATTAACAGCTGTAAAATATTAGAGTATTAATAGTGCCGTATTGTGCTTGGATGGTATCCCTATCAGTACTTTTGTTGTGCGTTGTCAAAGCCATATTTTGTAATCTTCATCTATTATTATTTATTCTTCATTTATTATTATCCAATATTCGTCTATTATTTTTTGTTCTTCATCTATTATTATTTATTCTTCATCTATTATTATCCAATATTCGTCTATTATTTTCTATTCTTTATATATTATTATCTATTCTTTATCTATTAGGCTGGCATAGAAGCATTTATAATGGATTGTTTCCAGTTTAGAATGTAGAATGCTGGATCTTCTTGATTCATTGCATGGATTTTGCTTCTCTCAGTTTTTATCTAGGTTTTTATGTCTAGGAAAATCTTTCTAATACCTAAGAACGAGGGTACAGCTCTAAAACTCAGTTTTATTATTCTGAGGCTGGCTGGTAGTCACGTTTCTCGAACTCTGTAGTAGCTCTCAAAGAAGCTGATCCCATCAACAGCCGCAAAATATCAGAGTGCTAACAGTGTCATTTGTTGCACGGATAACGCACCTGTTGGTACTTTTGGTATGCATTCATTGTTATGGTGTGCATTATACATACATACATACATACATACATACATACATACATACATACATACATACATACATACATGCATACATACATACATACATACATGCATACATACATACATACATACATACATACATACATACATACATACATACATACATACATACATACATACATACATACATACATACATACATACATATATGCGCTATAGATAAATTAAAAGTATTTTGGTTAAAATGCTTTGATAAAAATCATATGAATAATAAAAATACTAAAATGGGTAAAACTACTTAAAAAAATGACCGTCAATGACTGTAATCACAGACCGACATGTTGAAGTTTTAAATCTTTGGCTTCAAGATAAGATTGTTTGGCTGGAAAGAGAAACTGTTAAATTTTTGAATAAAATAGTTTGTTATTATTGAATGTAAAACATGGTGGATGTAGTGTTAAGGTGTTTGAACTCCACAAATGACTTTGTAAAAATAGAGTGAGTAATGACAAAGGTAGTTTACTTGTAAACTTAAAAAATTATTCTACACTTTCGAAAAGATTGAAGATAAGAGGCTATTCATTTTTAAAGAAATAAATGACGTGGAAAAAACTTATTGGTTAGTGGTATAAAATTAACTTTGACAAATCGGCCAAGTCGTTAAGTAGAATACTTAAAATATGTATGGCAATTATTGCTGCTAAGGGTGATTAAAAGTAAATTATAAAATAATCTAATTGGACTTTGTATTAATTTTTTTTTTGTAAACCTAACAATAAGGAAGATAACATATTATTCAGGTAGACTTTGCATACAGTTTCTCTCCTAATAGTAAACAAAATAATGACATCTTATATTAAAAACTACAAACATTCGAATAATTATGGACGGTAGTTTGTATATATATAAATAAATAAATATATATATAAATATATATATATATATATATATAAATATATATATATATATATATATATATATATATATATATATATATATATATATATATATATATATATATATATATTTACATATATATATATATATATATATATATATATATATATATATATATTTATATATATATATATATATATATATATATATATATATATATATATATATATATATATATATATATATAAATATATATATATATATATATATATATATATATATATATATATATATATATATATATATATATTTACATATATATATATATATATATATATATATATATATATATATATATATATATATATATATATATATATATATATATATATATATATATAATTGTTAAATTCGATCTTCAATTCTTTCATCTTTTTTATTACTTTAAAGTAAAATATAATGACTGACATTGCTTCATTTTTTACACAAGATAGTGAATTGCAGTTGATATTAATTAATATTGTTAAGTTCATTTCATAACCAGTTATTTTTTTGGTCATAATTTGTAACTTTTATATACAGTTATTTAAATAAACTTATACAAAGATTTGGATTTCAATAAATCTGAAATTTTTACTATTTATAATAATTATTTATGTCTTAAATTTGAATGATTTTAACTTTTATAATTTTAAACATATAATTATGTCCTGTTTTTAGTTGCATTTGCCACCATTTGATTAGTTTGCTTACTGTTACAACATTGTTTTAATTTAGTAAATTTATATGATATTTAGTTTACTCTATATATAATTAACAGTTTGGAAGAATCCAGAATTTAACATAATAAGGTAAAAATAACTTTGTTAACTGGTAACATAATAAAACCAGTTTTTAATGGTAATTTGTGTTATAGGTAATTTATATTACAATGTTGTTTTGTCATTATCATTAATGGTAACCTTTGTTATACTTATAAATATTTATTGCGTTTTTTTTTATTTAGTTATATTGTTTAGCTACTATTCTAACTCATTTGTTCAAATATTCTATAAAATAAAATCCCATTTGGTTAAAGTCATTTAGTAATATCTTATTAAGTTGTTTTGTTATTAAGGCCGTTATAGCTAATATTTTTTATTCTATTATATTACTACTTTAACTCTATTCATAATATCATTATATTACTATTCTAATTCTACTCATAATAAAATGAAAATTATACTTTTGTAATCAAAAATTGCAACTTCTTTTTTAAGGTATTGGCAGGTTTTCTTCACTTTTCTCTTAAGATACCTGCTGTGTTGTAACAGATTTTAAAAAGAACTTAACTAATGTTAATGTCTTTATGACGTTAACTAGAAGCATTGCTGATATTGCTGACATTGCTGATAGGTAGGAGAATTCAAAATATTACTGATAGATAAATTTTTATTTAATTATATTTTTAAGATAATATATTGAGTTATATTGTTATTAATGATTCAATTTCTAATAACCCGTATTACGGGTTGCTTCCTGCTAGTTATAATTGTTAAGATTAATACTAAAATATGTGGTTTTTTTTAAGAGTTTTGTATATTAGGCTTGTATTTGTAAGTCTTGTAATTTGTAAGTCCTTGTATTTAAATAGTCAGTTTATATAACTAAATATTCACTCTTTTATTCAAATTGTCAGTATTTTGATTATATAATTAGTATACATTGATCATTAGCTACAAGATTAGTATATTAGATTTCAGTATTTAAATTAAATGGTCAATATATTAGTTTATGTAAACCGTTAGAAATTAATATATAAGAAATAAAATATTTCTTTAACTAATTTTCTTTATGTAAAATATTTAATTTTCCTAATATAAAATAAACTAAAACAAGATAGAAATCAACATTTTTTTTCAATGAGTGTTGATGTTAGTCTCAATACTTATTGACAAACCTCGAATTTAAGAGTTCATTATCAAGTGTATTAAAACTTTAACAAAATCAAGAAATATTTTAATAGCAAATGTTGTTTAAATATGTACATTTTATAATTTGCTTTAAAATAATGAAAATAAAGGTAATAACAAAAATTTATTTTACTATATTTCATGTCAGACTGTTTATATCATTTATTTTTAAAAAACAACCTGACTTATTTTTATTAGTTAGTGATAAAGAAATAATTTGAAAATTATACACGTTAAATCAAATTAAAAAATATATTATACTGATTGTCTGGACCCATAAAATATGTTTTTATGGGTTCAGACTGCTAGAGTAGTATAAATATTTAATTCAAAGTGTATAATTTGTGTTTTTAAAACTTAAGGTTATAAAAAAACTTTAAACTTAAAAATATATAAAATTACAAGGCCAAAAAATACCTGTAAAATAGGCAACAGGGATATATATATATATATATATATATATATATATATATATATATATATATATATATATATATATATATATATGTCAAAGTAGTTAACTCTATCTGTTAGACTTTTCTAGTAGTAACATTTTTGCAATAAACTCTTAACGAAAAAAAAATCTTTTAATTAAGCTATTTTGAATATCATTTTTGAAGAATTATTAAATTATGGCGTAAATTTGGCAAGCAGAACTAAAAAGGGGAAAATCTAATTAATAACTAATTATATTACTATAGACTTTAATTCTTTAGTTAAAGCATTAAAAATAGGTTCTGATTAATTATTCTTATGCAGTGCTTCAATGGGTTTTTCTGTCAGAAAAATAATTTTTAATCTTGTTTGATACATAATATTTCATCTGTCTGACTCGAGAAATAGTGGCTTGTCCCATTGTTAAAGTTTATTGTACTTTTATCATATCGTGTTTATGTGAAATTTTATGACAACAATAAAATAATTAAAACACAAACAAGTACTCACTATCATTTTCATTTATAATTCTTAGATCTCTAATAGAGCCATTAAATTCACGATGCCAAGGATCTGCAGAATAAACATAAACATTTGAAAAAGATTGGGGATAATTATTTACAGTGCTATAAACAACAGATTCATCTATATGTATGTTGTATTCATATAATCCATTTTGTTTGATTTGTGATATCTTTATAGTTGACCACACATATAGTGGAAGTTGATCTGTGGTTATACAATAGTTTTTTTCTAAATTTACTGCAGAACAAATGAACAACTGTCCTGATTTAACCCATACAGCAGGACATCTGTCACCATATTGCTCAGTATTGCCCCCAATTGTTAAATGAATAACACTTTCATAAGTTTCTGATAATGATGTAAGATATAGATTAAAAGAAACAGAGTATGTCTTTTCTAAAGATGTCAATGTTGCAAGCAAATTATTCAATGTCAACACACGTTCATCGACTAACAATAAAAGTATAGTATAAATAATTATACAAATTAAAACGCAAAAAATGTAAAAATTTTTAAAATAAAAAAAGAAAGCTTTTCAACAAAATAAAAATCTATTTAAAAAATGTATAAACTTTATAAGTTATTGATATAAAGATTATATTATTATGAAAGTACTATTACTTTCTGGTTACCCATTAAAATTAAATTACCTCTTAAAATAAAAACTTAGATACTAAAGATCTATGAGATACCTGATGAGTACTTTGAGGGCCATTATTTGGAAACAACTACATGGTATACAGAAAGTCATAACTGAACAATCATATTTATACTCAAGTGAAATCAAAGAAATGATATGCATTGGATGCATTTTTTGTACCAAAAGACTAGAATATTTAGTAGTTCCCAGTAGGAACTAATAACAAAGTCACATTTTAAACCACTTAAAGCGAAAGAAGCAAAAAATGGTCTTACAAAGCCCAAAAAAGAGTGTCTTCCATTTATTCCAAAAAACTTTTGCAGTGAAAATATTAAAAAAATACTTAAATGACAGTTAACTCATAATAATTTTTAAAAATTTGAAAGATTTTCTTATTAAGGAAACTAGGCATTAGTTGTCAAAATCAAGATATAGCATCACCCTTTACTTAGTAATAAAGCTTTTGTTAAAAACAAAGTGGCAATTGTAGATGCCTTGTAAAAAGCAACATAACCAGGTGACATGGCGTGTGTATCTTTAAATGTTTCAAACAATCTTTACTATCTTTAAACAATCTTTACTTTCTCTACATACCAGCGAAGAAGAAGGAAGAGGGGTGATGGTTGTTGGATGAGAATGCCCCTATCTTTTTTTGCTAACTGGTTTAAAATGTGATATTTTTATTAGTTCCTACTAGGAACTACAATATTAATTCTAGTCTTTTTGGTACAAAAAACGCATTAAATGCATTTGCGCATTTCAAGAAAAAAAAGTGCTCTTTGTTTCACGCTAGTTTTACTATTAAAATCAAGCAAAGTATTTATTTGATGTTCTTAATTGCCTTATTTTTAACTCCCCCTCCCTCCCTCGTCCCTTTCAACTCAAAAATTTCATGTTAAGGGCCCGTTCTAAACTCCATAATGCAATATTTGTTTGATAACGTTCAATTTGTTTGACTCTTATAATCTAAAAAAAGAACTCTTGACACCTTCGTTGGCCCATGCTGTGAAATTCTCAAGACTGTTTTAAAACTTGTCATTAACTCCATTAAAGTTTTGACAAGTAATTATAGTAAACATTTAAGACTTTTCTTCCTATTAATTGAATGCTATAAAAAAACGTTACAACTAAAGTTACAAAGAGGTAGTAGAATTATAAATAAAATATTTTTAAAATTTCACTAAATAAGTAGACATGCAATATAAAAAGTGTACGTAAAAAAGTTTTTGTCAACTTTCTTTAATGGAATAGTTTATATATAAAAAATTAAAAAGTAAATTATAACTTTTATTAGATTATAACTAAAAATAAATGAAAAATTCTATGTCTAAAAAATGAAACAATTGGTATACATTTTGAATTGATATTTACTTTTAATACGTGCTTTCTGAATAACATTACACCAGGGTTCCCACTATCAAAACTAAGGCCAAAATTACGGATTTTAAGGAAATTTAAGGAGATATTTTCCTAATATTTAATGAGATTTGGTCGCAAACAACATTTTTTTGAAAAAAAAAGTAAGGATAATTAAGGGGAAAACGATTACATTAAAAACATAGTTTTATTTATTTCAATAAAGTTTAAATATAAACAGAGAAATTATTATTACTTTATATATATATATATATATATATATATATATATATATTACATAAAAAGATTTTATGTAACCCAGTACAACCTGCTCCATGTCGTGCTGCCTTGTAGGATACGCTTTTTTAGGCAAAGGCTAGGAGAAGTTAACTCCGAATTAAAACACCCCCTGCCTTGGGGCTCTTGGTTGAGTAAAGGCTAAAGATGGTGTCTCAATGAAGATACTCATCTTGGGCAGATGTTGCATGCATCCGGTTGCTGTCTTGTAGAAGGCCTCCTAGGCAAAGACTTAAGGGGTAAACAGATTCTATCTGTTGACCAGCCTCGCACCCCTTCCTCATCTATTAGGCTGGCGCAGATGTAATTTTAATACATTGTTTCCAGTTTAGGATGTTGAACGCTGGATCTTCTTGACTCAATGCGTGGGTATTGCTTGTGTCTCTATTTTTATGACTGGGCAACTCATTCTATTATCTCCTAATGAGGGTACAGCTCTAAAACTCAGTTTTATGGTTCTGAGGCCGGCTGGTAGTCAGGTTTCCCGAACTCTGTGGTAGCTCTCAGAGAGGCTGATTCCATCAACAGCCGAAAAATATCAGAGTACTAACAGTGCCATGTTTCGCATGGATGGTGTCCCTGTTTGTACTTTTGGTGTGCATTGCAGAGGCCACATTTGGAGCCCTTTGTTACGGCTTAGAGTTTATTAATAGTAATAAGGCTATTGCTTAGTTGTTAAATAGTGTACTGAGTACTATCTATACTTGAGTCAAGTTCTTTATAAATTTAAAATGACTAAAGTACCTAAAACTAAAAAACACAAAAAACCATCGTCATCACCAAGTTCTCTAAACCTATCATTTACTAATATTCGTGGTCTTCGAAGTAACTTTTCTTCTGTTGAGTCTTATCTCTTGCAAAGTTCACCAGACCTACTTGCTCTTTGTGAGACTAATTTGAGTTCGGTTGTCCCATCTTGTGATCTTAGTGTTGATGGTTATCTTCCTTTAATTCGTAAAGACTCCAATAATCACATGCTTGGCCTGGGCATCTACATTCGTAATAACTCACCCATTTGTCGTGAAACTAGGTTTGAATCTACAGACTATTCATTTGTGTGCTTTCGTTTAGCACAACTTCACTCTATCGCCTTTCTCTTTGTTCTATATCGCTCTCCTTCATCCCAAGATTGCACTATTCTTGATGTTATTTCTGATCAAATTGACTAAGCCCTCTCTCTTTATCCATTGGCCAATATCGTCGTTGTTGGTGACTTTAATGCCCATCACACCGATTGGCTTGGCTCTAGTGTCAGTGACTCTGCTGGCCTTAAGGCCCTCAACTTTTGCCTTTCTCAATCTCTAACTCAAATAGTCAACTTTCCAACTCGTTTTCCAGACAACCCTAATCATTTACCTTCTCTACTCGACTTATGTCTTGTTTTGGATTCTAGTCAGTGCTCAATTTCTCCACATTCACCCTTAGGTACTTCTGATCACGGTTTGATCTCTCTAAAACTATTATCAAATTCTTCTACTTCATCAGAATCCCCCTATCATCGTACCACATACAACTACCTTAAAGCTGACTGGGACTCTTTCCGTGATTTTCTTCGTGATGGCCCTTGGGTAGAAATCTTTCGTCTTCCTGCTGACAAATGTGCTTCTTACATAACTTCGTGGATTCAGGCTGGCATGGAATCTTTTATTCCCTCTCGACGATTCCAGGTCAAGCCTCACTCTTCTCCTTGGTTTTCCTCACATTGCGCTGCAGCAATTTCTAATCGAATCCGTTACTTCCATATCTATCAGCAAAACAATTCTCCAGAAAACAGACATCTGTTCACTATTGCCAGAAACCATTGTAAAAAGGTTTTGTCTGACGCCAAAGCTCGCTATTCCCAGGTCATTAAATCTCGTACCTCATCACAAAAATTAGGCTCTCGAGACTTCTGGAGAATCTTTAACAGTATCAATAATAAGGGCAAATCTGTTATTCCTTCTCTCTTGTATGGTTCAGACTTTGTCACCTCACCTAAAGACAAAGCTGAATTGTTTGCTAAGAACTTTTCATCGATATCATCTCTTGATTCCACTAGTTGCGTTTTACCTGACATAGCCGTCAAACAGGTTGATCCCTTGCTTGACATTCGCATCACTTCAGCTTCTGTATCTAAAGTAATTTCCTGCTTAGACTCTTCAACAGCTTGTGGTCCTGACAACATTCCTGTTGTAGTCTTGCAGAGGTGTTCTCCGGAGCTTTCATCCATACTTTCTAAACTATTTAACAAGTGCTTATCAGAGTCTTGTTTTCCATCATGCTGGAAAGCAGCATTTGTTATCCCTATTTTCAAAAATTCCGAAGAGCGATCTGATTCATCTAACTACCGTCCCATTAGTCTTTTTCCTGTCATAAGCAAGGTTTTTGAATCTTTAATCAACAAACACTTAATCTCTCATCTTGAATCAAATAACTTACTTTCTGATCATCAATATGGATTTCGGTCTTCTCGTTCTACAGCTGATGTGCTAACAGTAATAACCGATAGGTTTTACCGTGCATTAGATAGAGGTGGAGAGGTTAAGGCTATCGCACTTGACATTTCTAAAGCTTTTGATAAAGTTTGGCATGCTGGTCTTCTCCATAAGCTTTCTTCTTATGGTGTAGCTGGTAACGTCTTGAGGATTATTGAGTCCTTTCTTTCCAATCGTAGTATAAAAGTTGTCCTCGATGGACAACACTCTTCTTCACATCCTGTAACTTCAGGGGTTCCTCATGGTTCAATCCTTGGCCCTATACTCTTTTTAATTTACATTAACGATCTTCCAGATATTCTCACATCTAAGGTGGCATTATTCGCTGACGACACTACCATTTACTCTTGTCATGATAAGAAGCCTACACTCTCTGATTGCTTGGAGGGGGTATCTGAGCTTGAAAAGAATCTCACTTCTGCTACAGCATGGGGCTCACAGTGGCTGGTGAACTTTAATTCAGATAAAACTCAATTTTATTTGGCCAATCGTTATCGTAATAATTTAGATCTTCCTATATTTATGAATGGTAATGTACTAGATGAGTCATCTACCATTCATCTTCTAGGATTAACTCTTACTTCTGATCTTTCCTTTAAACCGTATATCAAATCCATTGCAAAATTAGCATCTGCTAAGGTTGCATCTCTTTATCGAGCTCGACACTTTCTTACTCCAGATTCTATTCTCTATCTCTATAAATCTCAAATCCGTCCCTGTATGGAATACTGTTGCCCCATCTGGGGCGGATCTTCTAATGATGCTCTTTCTCTTTTAGACAAGGTGCAAAAACGAATTGTAAACATAGTTGGACCTGCTCTGGCAGCCAATCTCCAACCTTTGTCACATCGTCGTAATGTTGCTTCTCTTTCTCTTTTCTACAAATACTATAATGGGCACTGCTCTAAAGAGCTAGCGTCCCTTGTGCCATCTACTAAAATTCATTCTCGTGTTACTCGCCATTCAATTAAGTCTCATCCTTTTTCTGTGACTGTTCCTAAGTGCTTCAAAAACTCTTATTCTTCTAGTTTTTTTCCTCGAACATCAGTTCTTTGGAATTCGCTTCCTTCATCTTGCTTTCCTGATTCATATAATTTGCAATCTTTTAAGTCATCAGTCAATCGTTATCTTGCTCTACAGATTTAGTCTTCTCTCTTCCAGTAACTTCCAACTCTTATAGTGGTTGCTTGCAGCCTTGTTGGAAGTAAAGATGTTAAAAAAAAAAAAAAAAAATATATATATATATATATATATATATATATATATATATATGTATATATATATATACATATATATATATATATATATATACATATATATATATATATATATATATATATATATATATATATATATATATATATATATATATATATATATATATATATATATATATATATATATATATATATGTATATATATATATATATATATATATATATATATATATATATATACATATATATATATATATATATATATATATATATATATAACAAAAATAGGTTTGAAAACTATATATTATCTTTCTTATTAACAATTATATTCCATTCACAATTCAAAATTTTTTTAGATAAATTAAAAAAATAAATAAGAAGAAATTAAAGAGGGCAGTCAAATTTTAACTTTTTTAAAGGTTATTTAAAGACATTTAAGGAGGTTTTTATTTTTCGAGGATATTTCAGGTTTTTAAGGTGTGGGAACCCTGTACACACATTTAAACAAAAATATTTTTGCATTCCATTTATTATTTACATTAGAGATATTATTTTTCAATTTGCAAAACAACAAAACAAGTGCAAACAAAAAATCAAAATTCCTATAACCACCAAAAAAATTGTTAAAATTATACAAAATTATATTCCTTTATATTACATTTTTTACAAATGCTGAACTGTAATATTATAAAGTTTAAATTTTTTAAACGTTTTAAGTTTACCTTTAATTTTTGGAAGTGTTGTTGGTGGGATTGTCTCATAAAATGAACAACCTAAATTAAAAGAGATTTTTTGACCACTAAATCCATAAAAGCACTGACAGTCTCCATAAACATCTGCTATAAAACTTGCCACATGTCCATTCTGAGTTGGATTTTTTTGCTGATAATCTACACAAAAGCTTAAACATGAACCCCATGAAATGTAACCAATACTGAACAGATTAACATAACCAATAAGTTGATTAGAATCCACTTTTGATAATATGCAATTTTTTGATGATGAATCTAAACATTTTTTATTAAAAACTATAACATTTATACGTAACATATTTAAACAATCATATGTAACATAATTAAACATTTAGTAACAAAATGTTTGAATAAAAATAATTAAAAGATTGTTTATATTCAATATTAATATAACATGGGAACATTTATTCCATGAGGCATACACATACTATCGTTAAACATGGGAACATTCATTCCATGAGGCATACACATACTATCGTTAAAAATAAAGTAATAGAAAGAAAACTTTCTACTCTGACAATATCATAATATATTTAATTGTATACTTTAACAACACTTTAGCAATATTAGAAACTAATACAACTTTTTTATTTTGTTTAAATAGATATTTTTTAAATTTTATTATCATTTATAATTTTATGTTATGTTAAAGACATAATAAAATTTGTTAGGTTTTTATAATTATATTAAAGACATAATTAAACTATTTTTATGAATTAAAGCTTATTAAATGCATGTTTAGATTATAAATTGTTTTGCTCAAATATTTTACATTTTTTATAAATTTTATGTAAATTATAAGAAGCTAATAAAAAATTCAATATTTAAGTATTGATCAAAATTATCATCAAATAAATAATCTGAAGACTGCATTTCTTAGCTACATAATAGTTTATATTATAAACATTTCTGTTTGTGTCATCTTTATGACAGGATACACCTTATCTATTTTTATTTTTTTTTACCTCCTACCCCTTCCTGCCTGCATTAATTAATGCAAATCTGAACAAAAAGTTATCCCCTGCAGCAGTTTTTGGGTTATATTATTTAATACTGATAGCAATCAAAAAATTTAATATTAGGAAACCCAAACTCTCCTTTAAGTTTTAATACAAAACATATTTTTAAATGTTAGTAATGGTATTTAGTTTGAAAGATGTTAGTAATGATATTTAGTTTGAAGAATGGTATTTAGTTGGAGCAAGAAGAAAACTTACTAATTAACAGCATTTGATGGGATTTAGTTCAACCTTATATGCCATTCTAGAGATTTAAATGCAGGTCATATAGCTACAGGACTTAAAAGTTTACCCACAATAGTGTTACCCACAACACTGTGAGTAAAAAGGTTCCAGATTTAAGCAAAAAAGGAGATTTTTTAATTATAATAATTTATTGAAATAGCCAGCAAAAAAATATAAATTCTGTGTAGGAGAAAGATTTCCTTAATCTTTTATGAATGGATATCACCACGTAACAATTGCTACACAAATATTAATTTATATGCAAATTGTCAGTTTTGGAGAGTAGACTTCATATAACAGGATCATTGTATGAAGATCTTGAAGTGTCTTGAGCTATTAGAACAAAAGCTTGCACAACATGGACTTGCAAAAAGATATTGTAGGTATTAAGAATAATGGAGCAAGTGTAGTAAAAAAAGTTGGAAGAATATTACCTGTAAATTAACAGTAATGTTTTACCCATGGTATGCAACTGGTTGTTATTAAAGTACTATATCAAAAACAAGATATAGAAAGAGAAATAATTCATCAATTTGACAAAGACAAAAATCAGAGAAGATAATTTTTCAGAGAGTGACTCCTGCAATGAAGATGGTTTTTTGTGACAACAATGAATCGGTCGATCTCTATGCTAGTCATAACAGATATTAAGGAAACCAATGTGATTTTACTGAGGCAAATTGTGGTCTAGTAATTAAAAAGGTACAAAAATTAATAGTAATATTTAGACAATCACAAAAAAAACTATATTTTCAAGCTTTCACAGGAAGATGTTCAATTTCATGTTTTTATATGACTATGCAAGTTACATTTTGCTATGACGGTTTGACCGCGGCTAATTCAAAAAACATTTTAGAAACGCGCTAAATAAAAAATATTCTAAAAAAGTGAAATTAATTACATCAAAACTTCTTAACAAATGTTTTTATATTAGTGAAACGATTTTAAATAAAGTAACAATTTACTGAAAAAAAGTTTTGTTTTTTAAATATAATTGACAGTTGTATGTATTTTTTAATTTAAAACATATAAATTATTTAAGTGTTCATTTCTAAAATAAATCTTTTTAAAAAATAAAAAATTGTTTTGTTTTTATAAACGATGACATTCTACGACTACGTAAGTCTCTAAAGAATTTAAATAAAAGAATGATTAAAGTTAATGCATTTAAAAAGATAAACAAAATTTCGTTAAAAAAAAAAGTTTTAAAAAACCGTTACAATTTGATAAGTTTGATCTTAAATGCTTTTATATTATCGAAACAATTTTAATGAAGTAAAAAAAAAAACACTTCTAATTAATTTAAAAAAAAGTATTTATAAAATGTTTTTTTATTTAATTTATATAACTATATATTTTTTATGAGAAATATTTAACTTTTGAACAATTTAAACAAACAAAAAATATATAAAAATGTTGAAGCAAAGATTGAAAAGGTTTTTTAATTCGTAAATTAAATAGACGAAGCATTTTAGTTTGATTAGTTTTGTTTTAGTTGCGTTATATATACATATTTATTTTTTTGTGTTTTTGCTTTAACTAAGTATTTTTTATTTTTTTCTCTTTCGTTAATATTTATTATTTTTTAAAATTTTTTTTTCAGATAAGTTTAGGTAAGTTTTTGTAGCGCGTTTTTACATTTTAAAAATATGCCGTGGTCAAATCGTTAAAACATTTTTTTTTTGCGTGGTCATATAAAGACATGAAATCTCACATCTTCCTGTGAAAGCCTGATTTTGCAGAAGTATGTTGCAGCTGTTGAAAGCAAATAACTCTAATAAAACACTACAAGATTAGGTGGAACAGTCTTTTATCAATGCCTCTATTTATTAAAAGATTGTATACAAAGGTATTAATAAACATAAGTCTACCAGAAGATGAATCTTTGGCTTTATCTAATAATGAGATAATTAAAACTGTATCTGCTATCATTAATGCGCTAGCCCTAGTAAAAATAACAGTTAAGGCCCATGGCCAACAGGATGTTAATTTGTTTACAGCTGATGTTGACATAAATTTTATGTTAAAAAAACTTTAAGATGTTAATAAGGCTATGAATCAAAAGTTGTATTCATCTCTCTCTCTTTAAATTTATCTTCGAATCATCATCATCAAATAAATGCGTACTGATGTTAGTGGGATTCTTCAGTCACCACAATCGTAGAACCAAAGTTCAGTCCAATCCAGCAACATTATAACAGCTTACAAGTCTGAATCAACAAAGTTGAATGAACTGAAACTGAACTTTCTATTTTAAATAAGAACATCACTCGAAATTGCTTCTCATTTTTCTGAGTCTTAATAAGAATTTTTATTTGAGTTTTTTTTTAATATGTTAATACATTGATAATGCTTTTATTTAAATTTTGTATTCTTATGCTATTAAAAAGAGCAAAACAATACAAAATTTAAAAAATAAAGCTATAAAAATAGCACTATTGCCCAGCATTTAATCCAGCTACATCATAAAAAGCTTATGAGTATGAATCTGAAGGTGAAATTTCTGTTTAAAATGAGACTCTACTTAAAATTGTGTATACATCTTCTGACTCTTCATTTTAATTTTTATTCAAGTTTAGTTTTGCTCTTGAAAACAGAAAAAGAACAATTAATAAAGCTATAATAAAAGCACATTTGCTCAATTCAATATTAGAAACTGTCAGAGAAAGTTCAAAAGGAAATGCTGTTATTTTTGTGGAACACCTGGTGATTTTTTGCAAAGAGTTACAATTTT
>NC_061167.1:15075908-15188408 GCF_022113875.1 Hydra vulgaris | reverse complement strand
TAAGTATGCTTTGAGTACATCTTTTTCATGACGTAATCCCCAGGAAGTAGATTACTTTTTAAAAACTTTTGACTTATATAATATGCCAAATAATAATGGGTGTTATTTTTTTTGGAAATAAAATCTCTAGGTCATTATTTACTTTACCATAAACTTTTGATGCAGTGACTCTGCCTTTGCAGAGTTTATGCCAATCATTATTACACTGCTTTCTTGTTAAGTGTTCTAGTTTAAAAATTTTGTAGCTAACTGCATCAAACAAAACTTTATATGTAATCTTACAATCTAAATAAGTTACAACTTCATAAAATGTCTTAGGGAGAATGCATAAAGGTATTATCTTAGATTTCTTGAGCAACATAGGAAGTATCAGTTGTAGGAACAACTTTTTTTGTTTGCATGAGCATGACATATCCACAATTATAATTTGTTATTTGTCAAAAAATCTACATGTTTGTTTATCATGGAAACTTCTTGTTAATTTGTGGCTCATGGATCAAAATTTAAACGATTTGAAAGATTTTTTCTTGTAAATACTAAAATATCTTTTGATAGAGATTTTGCTAATTAAATATCACTTAGCATTGATGGTCCATATAGCTTTTGAACTTTTTTGATGGTTTGAGCCATTCAAGAGGTTTTTGATACATGTACATGTTTTATTCTAACCAATCTTTACACTATGTTCAACATACCATAAAAGTGTACCAACATATTTAAAGCAACCAGACATTCTAAAACTAAAGTAGTCTTTACTTTTTAAAAAGAAAAAATTGTAAAAAACAAAGGAAAAAATAAATTTAATAATTAAAAAATTGAAATGTTTCTAACAATATAAAAAGTTTCAAAATTTCAAAATATTTGCAGAAATGAGTCTTTCTTTAAACTAAGCTCCATAACAAAGATTTTGAAATAATATTTATTTACCATTAAAAAAAAGCTAGTTATTCAGACTGACATAAAACCAAAAAATTTTCAAAAAATTTAATTTAGCAAAACTTTGAAAATTTTTTTTAATAAACATACCCAGCTGCACAATCACAATATGCAGATTTTATTGTACCATGCTTTTTGTTAATCAATACCCAAACATTATAAACAGGTTTTTTGCTTTTTTGCTCAGGTAAAAAATAAGCTGCAACCCAGCCAACATTGACAGACGGGTACCGTATGGTTTTTGTCTGGGCTTCCGGGAACGGGATTTTGACGGGTAAGTGTTTTGGTTTCCAGACGGGTCCCATATGGTAATAAAATCAAGCATATTTGCTCGTTTGAGTTTTATCTGGTTTTTGTCAGGGCCAAAGAATCTGGGGATTTGACGGGTTACCCATAAGGTTCCCAAAAGTAGGAGGGGTCCAAAATCGTCTTTTTTTAGATTTTTTTTATAGTTTAACCAATTTTTCAATATAGCATTATATATGAAAGTAATAATAGTTTGTTATTTACTATTGAAAATGGAAAATAACTATAAAAAACATATGCGATAGAGATTGCTGTGTGAACTTTCCTTATAGAACATCTAGGTTATATGCGTGTTCTTTGGTAGACATAAGATGGAGGTTTGTATTTTTATATCAACAATCATGTATTTAAACAGAATAGACCTCCGCCACAATGACTTAAATTGTATCCCTAAAATAAAGAACCTCATTTTTCGAACTTTTTCATTTTAACATATCTTTATCTATTTTAATAATGTCTAGTTCACAGCAAAATGGGCTGCCTTGTAACTTTAATCAAGCTAAAACAGAACTCATCTTGCACACCTAATGTAAATTTTGCTGCTCTTTAGTTATTATCCATTTGTTTTTGTAGCTAGTTTTAACTTACTCCATAGTTTCAACTTTTTGGACAATTAACTGGACAATAATTCTCCAAAATATTTTTAAACTGCGAGAACCCTAATTTTTTATATGGTTTAAATAATTAAGTATACATCTACTCTTGAAATTAAATGGATTTTTTCCAAAGCTTTCCAACTGCAACAACTTAAATAGAAAGTTAATACTAATCATATTCCATCATCAACCAAACAAATAATACTTTTCTCTTTTTTGGAGTCCTGAGCCTAACTTTTGTCAAAATACTCTAGCAAGAATGATACAATTATTCAACCTCATTGAGGTATACTTATTAACTGCTTTTAGAATTTTTTTTTAACTAGCTATTCACTGCGTTTTAGAGTAAAGCAGAAAATTTCAAAATTTGATCACCCAGTTTGTTTTTTATAAAGCCTTTTAGGTAGCGGTGTTCCTTTAGCCTGTTTATGTTTAGAGTTGTTAAAACTTAAGAATTTAACTGAACTTCTACCGACTGGCACTTTAAAAGAAGATTTATTCTTGACTTCATTAAAGAAAAGTGAAATAAAATATGAAATCTTGAATAGCCTTCTTGATAACTTGAATGACAATTAAAAATAAATAAAAAAAGTGAAATTAAGATATTATGAAGCAATCTGTCTTTTTGATTACTTAAAACGTTTTGTTTAGAAAGAAACTTCAGATAAAACTTTTTTTTTGATATAGTTTGTCGTTTTATTTATTTAAAACGTTTTTTTAGAAAAAGACTTAGGATAAAACTTTTTTTTTTTAAACGCAACGATTAAAAATCAAATTTATGCAATCAAAATTTGAATAGAATAAATTTGAAAGAAAAGTTGCGTAACTTTATACGCAAAGAAACTTTTGCAAAGACTTTTATTTTTTATATCTTTAAATTTTTAAAATAGAAGTAGAAGGTCAACCATAAAAAATTAGCAAAAACTGTTTTAAAAGCGGTGCCCAAAAATCTAATTCCATTTTTAATTATCTTAAGGAGACCAACTATTTTTTGTTTAAAAAGAGTACACTTTGCAAGTATTTCAAAGGTGAAAAAAAAGAAGAAAAAACAATAAAAACCTTATTTCCTTTTAAAAACATATTTTTCTTCTGAGTGGATTTTTTTTTACTAAATGAAGATGTTCGTCTAATAATGTAGCTACTATCGAACAACTTTCATTTTGCATATTAAATTTGATTGTTAAGACGGCAGATTATGTTTTTACAGACAGTTGTAACTTCTTACTGCTCCAATAATCATTCCTTAGTAAAAATACCCTTTCAACAGCAGCATTAGTGCCTGGACAACATGGAAATTTCTATTAAAACGTTTAAATTTTTATGTGGGATATGTTCTACTTTAAAATGCCAAAAGATTTCTACCCATCTTTTGTCAAGTTCTATTTTCTCATCGTTCCATTTCTTAAATTTTTCTTCATTTAAATATAAATGTACTCTTCGAATATCTTCAAAGAGAAAATTGTCATTAATAACAAAATCTTTTATTTCCTTCATTACAAATTCGACTGCTGAAGAAACTTCTTTCCATTCAATTTTACTATTTGGAAGGGTCGATTTGAAACAGTTCAATGTTCTAAAGTTCACTATTTATTCTTCGATATATTTATAGCAAATTTTATAAAAATTTTGAACTTCCAGAATTGGAATCTTCCAAATTGGTCAGTTAATAGGCTTTAGTATAGCCTTTAATATTGTATGTAGAAGTGTGTATATATTTTTTATTTAAATTTGCCTTTATTTTGCTTTTTTATATTTTTCTGCAAAAATTGTTTTCTGTCACTCTATCCTAATGAACTTATGTGATAAAAGTTTTGTTTTCTCTTACATATTTTCTAACTCATCTCATCTCACCCATTCATTCTCTCTTTTTTTTTTTCTTTTTTCTTAGCGTTATTCCTTTATATTTTTGTTCTAATTCTAACTTTTTTAATATTATTGTTCCTTATACTTCTTTTTTTATTACTTGTATTAATGTAATTTACTTTCTTTATTATTTACTTGTTTTAATATTGTTTTATTTTATTTGTTTATTTTATTAAGGTATCGCTCCATTGACTAGTTTTTAATATGAGTGATACCGAACCTCAATTTGTAAATTATAATTAAATTTGTAATTTTCTGATTTTATGGTTAATTAACCATAAGACTATGGGTAGTATGTACGGCAAAGTTTTTTAATTCTTTTATTTATATAAATAAATGGATAAAAAAAACTTTGCCGTACATACTATGCATGCGTCAAGACTATCAAGCATGCCGTACATACTGCACATCAAAGATCTGCATTGTGAATTATATACACAAATATTAGAGAGATGGATATATCCATCTCTTTTCACAAAAGTAATTTTGACGTTGTTAGAAAAAGAAGTCTGTAGTATCTATCTATCTCTTCAGGTATATATATAATACGGCCTCTCAATTTTGCTGAAAAAGGCCTCTCAATTTTGCACAAAAGACGCTAGCTCTTTAGAGCAGTGCCCATTAGAGTATTTGTAGAAAAGAGAAAGAGAAACAATATTACGACGATGTGACAGAGGTTGAAGGTTGGCTGCAAGAATAGGTCCTACTATGTTTAGAATGCCTTTTTGCACCTTGTCTAAAAGAGAAAGGGCATCATTAGAAGATCCACCCCAGATATGGCAACAGTATTCCATACAAGGCCGGATTTGAGATTTATAGAGATAGAGAATAGAATCCAGAGTAAGAAAGTGACGAGCTCGATAAAGAGAAGCAACTTTAGCAGATGCTAATTTTGCAACGAATTTGATATAAGGTTTCCAAGAAAGATCAGAAGTAAGAGTTAATCCTAGAAGATGAAGGGTAGGAGACTCATTGAGTACATTACCGTTTATAAATATAGGAAGGTCTAAACTATTGCGATAACGATTGGCCGAAAAAATTGAGTTTTATATGAATTAAAGTTTACCAGCCACTGTGAGCCCGATGCTGTAGCAGAAGTGAGATCCTTTTCAAGCCCAGATGGTCCCTGCAAGCAATCAGAGGGAGTTGACTTCTTATCGTGACAAAAATAAATGGTAGTATCATAAGCGAACAATGCCACCTTAGATGTGAGAATATCTGAAGATCATTAATGTAAATTAAAAAGAGTATAAGGCCAAGGATTGAACCTTGGGGAACCCCTGAGGTTACAGAATAAGAAGAAGAGTGCTGTCTATCAAGGACAACTTTTATACTACGATTGGAAAGAAAGGATTCACTAATCTTAAAGATGTTTCCAGATACACCGTAAGAAGAAAGCTTATGGAGAAGACCAGCATGCCAAACTTTATCAAACGTTTTAGAAATGTCAAGAGAACTGGCCTTAACCTCTCCACCTTTATCTAATGCGCGATAAAACCTATCGGTTATTACTGATAGCAAATCAGCCGTAGAACGAGAAGATCGAAATCCATATTGATGATCAGAAAGTAGGTTATGAGATTCGAGATGAGAGATTAAGTGTTTGTTAATTAAAGATTCAAAAACCTTGCTTATGATAGTAAGACTAATAGGACGGTAGTTAGACGAATCGCTCTCCAGAATTTTAAAAAATAGGGATAACAGATGCTGCTTTCCAGCAGGCTGGAAAACAAGACTCTGATAAGCACTTGTTAAATAGTTTTGAAAGGAGAGACGACAGTTCCGGAGAACACTTCTGCAAGACTATAACAGGTATGTTGTCCGGACCGCAAGCTGTAGAAGAGTCTAAGCGGGAAATCACTTTAGATTCAGAAGCTGGAGTGATACGAATTTCGAGCAATGGATCAACCTGTTTGACGGCTATATCAGGTAGAACGCAACTAGTGGCATCAAGAGATGATATCGATGAAAAGTTCTTAGCAAACAATTCAGCTTTGTCTTTAGGTGAGGTGAAAAAGTCTGAACCATACAAAAGAGGTAGAATTACAGACTTGCCCTTTTTATTGATACTATTAAAGATTCTCCAGAAGTCACGAGAGCCTAATTTTTGTAATAAAATACGAGATTTCATGATCTGAGAATAGCGGGCTTTGGCATTAAACAAAACCTTTTTACAATGGTTCCTAGCAGTAATCAACAGACATCTGTTTTCTGGAGAATTGTTTTGCTGATAGATATGGAAGTAGTGGTTTCGATTGGCAATTGCAGCAGCACTATGTAAGGAAAACTTTGGAGAAGAGTGAGGCTTGACCTGGAATTTTCGAAAGGGAATAAAAGATTCCATGCCAGCCTGAATCCACGAAGTTATGTAAGAAGCACATTTGTCAACAGGGAGACGAAAAGATTTCAACCCAGGGGGCCATCACGAAGAAAATCATGGAAAGAGTCCCAGTCAGCTTGAAGGTAGTTGTAAGATGTACGATGATAGGGGGATTCTGATGGTAAAGAAGCATAATATAATAGTTTTAGAGAGACCAAACCATGATCAGAAGCACCTAAGGGTGAGTGTGAAGATGCTGAGCACTGACTAGGATCAGAAACAAGACATAAGTCGAGTAGAGAAGGTAAATGATTCGGGTTGTCTGGAAAGTGAGTTGGAAAGTTGACTATTTGAGTTAGGGATTGAGAAAGACAAAAGTTGTGGGCCTTAATGCCTGCAGAGTCACTGACACTAGAGCCAAGCCATTCAGTGTGATGAACATTAAAGTCACCGACAACAACAATATTGGCTGATGGATAAAGAATGAGGGCTTGGTCAATATAATCAGAAATAACATCAAGAAGAGTGCAGTCTTGAGATAAAGGAGAGCGATATAGAACAAAGAGAAAGGTGATAGAGTGAAGTGGTGCTAAACGAAAGCACATAAAAGAGTAGTCTGTGGATTCAAACCTAGTTTCCCGACAAATGGGTGAATTCTTACGAATGTAAATACCTAGGCCAAGCATGTGACTATTGGAGTCTTTACGAATTAAAGGAAGATAACCATCAAAACTAAGATCACAAGATGAGACAGCTGAACTCAAGTTAGTCTCACAAAGAGCTAGTAGGTCTGGTGAACTTTGCAAGAGATAAAACTCAACAGAAGAAAAGTTACTTCGAAGACCACGAATATTGGTGAATGATAGGTTTAGCGAACTTGGTGATGACTTTGGTTTGTTGTGTTTTATAGTTTTTGTTACTTTATTCATTTTTAAATTTGTTAAAGAACTTGACTCAAAACATAGATAGTACTCAGTACACTGTTTTATAGCTCAAGCAATTGCTTCATTTTCACTAATAAACCCTTAGCCGTAACAAAGAGCTCCAATGTGGTCTTGGCAATGCACACCAAAAGTACAAACAGGGACACCATCCATGCGCATCATGACACTGTTAGTACTCTGATATTTATCAGCTGTTGATGGAGTCAGCCTCTCTGAGAGCTACCACAGAGTTCGGGAAACCTGACTATCAGCCGGCCTCAAAACCATAAAACTGAGTTTTAGAACTGTACCCTCATTTGGAGATAATAGAATGAGTTGCCTAGTCATAAAAACAGAGACACAAGCAACACCCATCCATCAAGTCAAGAAGATCCAACGTTCAACATCCTAAACTGGAAACAAAGTATTAAAAATACATCTGCGCTAGCCTAATAGATGGAGAAAGGGTGCGAGGCTGGTCAACAGATAGAATCTGTTTACCCCTTAAGTCTTTGCCTAGGAGGCCTTCTACAAGACAGCAGCCTGATGCATTTAATATCTGCCCAAGATGAGTATTTTTATCAACACACCATCTCTAGCCTTTACTTAACCAAGGGCCCCAAGGCAGGGGTGTTTTATGTCGGAGTTTGCATCTCCTAGCCTTTGCCTAAAAAGGCATATCCTACAAGGCAGCAGGACATGAAGCAGGTTGTACTGGGTTACATATGTGCGCGCAAAGTTCAAATTACTGTCAAACTTTAGAAATACAAATAAGTACAAAGTTATACAAATGAGTACTTTTAGTATTTGAAAAGAGTACGGTTTATGAAAGAAGAGTATAAAACTCAGTAAATGAGTATAGTTGGTCACCTTAGTTATCTACATAATTTTTTGGTAGATTTCAAAGTTCTTGCAAAAGATAGTTTTATCTAAGAAAATATTGAGTTTAAAATCAATCTTGCTGTTATCATATGTGATGCACTAACTAGAGCATTTGTAAAGTGTATTAAGGGACACAATGGTTATAACTGATGTGAGCATTGTGTTTAGAAAAGAGAGTGGTGTGGCAAGATAATACTTCCACATATATCACTAATTTTAGGCGCTGATTTTTTGTCATCAAAAACATTCTGAACATCTTAGTGGTGTGTTAAATTGAATTAAATTTTGACATGGTGAAAAAGTTTCCTTTAGACTTTATGCATCTAGTATGCTTAGGGGTATGCAAAGACTTATTAACTTATGGTTAAATTACCTAAATGTTGTAAATTGTCTCAGACTACAGTCAATACTTTATCTAGCGGATTGTTCCAGATACGTCATTACATTCCAAGAAATTTTTCTAGAAAACCAAGGTCTTAATTAGATATTAAAAAATGGAAAACAACTGAACTTAGACTATTTCTAATATACACTGGGCCAGTTGTTTAAAGGGAATGGTTTAGCTAAAAATCTATTCAAACCTTTAAGATTTTTCAGTTGCAGTTCTAATTTCATTATGTTTTGTTTTGTTGAAAAAATATGTTAATTTTGTTACTTATTTTGTGCAGTTTTATTGGTGAACTTTATCGTAAGGATAAACTAGTGTACAATGTCCATATATATAATGTCCAATGTATATATATGTATATATATATATATGTATATATATATGTATATATATATATATATATATATATATATATATATATATATATATATATATATATATATATATATATATATATATATATATATATATATATATATACATATATATATATATATATATATATATATATATATATATATATATATATATATATATATATATATATATATATATATATATATATATATATATATATATATATATATTATATATATATATATATATACACAGAGCTTTGTCTAGGGGGCTCATTTGCAAATTTAGAGACTTTTACAAGTGTAAGGATTTTTTTTTTTTTATTAAGTATTTTTATTTAGATTTTTTTTATTTATTGGAAAAATTTTTAAGAGTTTTGGGGCCCTTATGACAGGGTTTTTTTTTTTGAAAGGGACGGGGCTTGTATCTAGTAGCCACGGCACTGTATAAAAGGTATATACAATATATATCGAATAATATACAAAAAAAAATATAAAATTATATTTATTTAATAATTTTATAATTTATATATCAGTAACTAATGGAATGTTATCAATTTATTATATGAATCATAAGCATGTGCTTATCTATTATAAGTACATTTTAAAACTTTGAAATAAACGTCGATTATAAAATTAAAGGTTATGTTTTTCTACCTTCGATGGTGAAAATTACATTTTTTAACTGAAGAGTGTTGGGAGAAATCGTAAGAGTATAATATATTAAAAATATAACATATTAAAAATAATGTATGTGTTACCTTTAAATTTTAAAACTAACAGTTAAATTTAATTTTTTTACAGTTCATATTGAAAGGAGATATTGTGTAAAGAGGTTTTCAAAGAAGTCGTTTTAACAACAATGGAAAAGCATCCAATTCCCGAAATAACCGTGAAAGCATTTGATAAATGATTAAAGAATCGTTTAAAAGTTTGCCTAATTTCAACAGTGTAATTTTAATTACTATTTTTTTGAAATAAATCAATCAATTTATATATAAATTTGCTTTTTCTGTAAATTTTAAACATTCGTATTTTTGCAAGATTAGCAATGGGTAAACCTCGTGGGACTCACACGGGATGCCCGGTAGGCATACCCATATTGGCTCAGAAGAAAACCGCGGCCAAGATCCGGCGGGTTCCCAAAGGGTTTCCTATAAGGGTTATATTTGTAAACCCAAATGGGTTCCTTACGGTTTCAAAGTACGGGATTTGACTGGGACCCATATGGGATACCCGGCGGGCTAAGCCATATGGGTCCCACATGAAAACCGCGGCGATGATCCGGCGGGATACTGTTGGTCTTCCCATACCCAGCCCAGTTGACAACCCGTATGGGCCTCGTACGGTACCCTTATGTCAATGTTGGCTGGGAATGTAGCAATATTTAGAGTCAGAGATAATATTGTGATACCGAATATTAAAAAGATAATCTGAGTTAAATAAACCTTTGCCGCCTCTAAAAGCTTTTCTAGCATTTCTTTGGTTTAAATATAACTAAACTTCTGCATATGTTACATCTGGGATTAGCGAAAGACCAATAACCCAACCATAAGTTTAATTTTGATAAAGTTTTTTTTTTATTTAACTTGACATTTTTAAATCAATTTTCTTCGTCCTGAACACTTTGCACTTCAACTTGCAAATTCAGGCAATAAACATGATAACCATTGTTTTCTAAAGTTGTTTTATTTCCGGTTTGATTAGGTAATCTTTTTGATAAAAAGTTCTGAAGGTTAGATATATTCCATTTTAAAAAGTCATCTTTAGTCATAGTTTCTGTAATTTGTTTGTAAGAACATTGCTTTGCTTTTAAAATTAAATTTTTTTACTAAGACACACATTTTCATTAAATTTATTTCCTTCTAAATTATTTGAAAAATAAAGCAGAGACATTATTCCAAAAGAATATATAGTCATAAGCTTTAATAAAGGTGTAAACAATCACTATTACCCCTTAAGTGATACCAGAATGGAATGCAGTAAGTTTACGGCAACCAGACTGGAAACAGATCTATTGACTTGTTGACTTATTGACAAAATGCAGCTTATTGACTTATTGACAGATAATTTGACCACCATTTTTGACAAGTGCGATTTAATGCATCTACTCGTGAAAAGAGACATAAAAATGATGTTTATTTAGAAAATTATGTGCAATATTCACAGAAATCAAGATCTCAAAATACCTCATCACTGGATTACCACTAATAAGTCACTGGATTACCACTAAGATTACCACTAATAAGCCACTGGATTACCACTAAGAAGTCAAATTTATGTATTTTATGGTTTGTATGTTGGGTTAGCAAACATCAATCACATTTTTATTCTAATTTAACAGCGTATTAATAATACTACATATAGTTTCTAATTTCCAAGTGTGTTCATATGTTTTATTTTATTAATTTATATGGATTGTTTTAAGAAAGGATATCGATAACGAGACCTGATGGTCTTCTGAAAGCCTCTGCGTTTTTTTTTTTACAAATTTGAATACTTAAATATATTTCTAAATTTTCTTTTTTTATTTTCTTTTTTTTAAATTTTTTGGCTATTTTGTTATTTTTATTATTGAAAAATTTAACTACATTTTATTAGTGCTATACCTTTTTTGCAGTTACAAATATACGGGCGTCGATTTCTCCCAGCACAAGACGGATGGCATTTACATTTTCCGCACGGATTCAGTGTTAAACTGCAGCTAAGAGAACAGTTAGGCTAGAAAAAAAAATGATTGCAGTAAAAATCAAATAAAATATTTCTTCAGGCACTTTAAAGACCTTTCAAATAATCATAGGTAATTTTTGAAAGTTTTCCAGTGCTTCAAATATTAAACTTATAATAAAACTTATTATAACTTATTATTATTATAAAACCTATTACAACTTTTTTATATAATATATAGTGTTTTGCTTTTTTTAAATAAAAAGCAAAAGTCTATATATTTTATATATTGTATTTTGATTAAAAACTACATCAATTATTTTAGTTAAAAACATTTCAAATACCTGTATCAATTTTTATTATATTACGTAAAATGCAAGAATATTTTTTGATGATCAGTAGATTGCAGCTTTTAAATTGATTATTATTCTAAAAGTTCTGTAGGGTTAAAGTGTATTTATAATAAAAAAAATTTCCTAGTAATAGTGTTGAAGCGAGAAAGTTACAAGCTAACCGGGCTTGGAATCAAGTAAAAAGTTATTTGATACGTTTGAAAGATATGATAAAACTTCAGATGCAGCTAATTGGATACAAAGAACGAAAGTGATTGCTGAAATGCAGTACAAAAAGCTGGAAACAGTTTTTCTGATTCTTCTTAAAAAAACTGTTTATTTAGTTTATGACGCTTTAACCGTTGTACAGAAAGAAATATTGAATAAGTGCAACTGGCGTTCTATATAGATGCTTACAATGTTAATGAACTTTTTACGAAACAAAAATTAAATGACGGAGAAAAAACTGATGTATTTTTGATTGATTGGACTAATTTGACTTGATTTCACTGATGAATTTTTGGCTGATTTGATTGGCTTATCTTGCTATATTGTCAGAAGGGTCATTGCGCTTGGCGTTTGTTGTAGGGTTACCAGAGGATTTATCCTCAAGATTTCAACCTGTGATGAACCCAATCTATATCATACTACCCAAAGTGAGAACTGCTTTAAACAGCATGAAAAACGATGACAGTTTCTCAGCATCATTCTACAAAAACAACAACTGCGGAGGGTTATACCACATTGCGAAGAATTATTTATACGTAATGAACTTATCTCCAAGAAATTTTGGTGTTTCAAATGTGATGACTAAAGGTATATGACCTTGACATAATAAGCGAACGGAGTTGATACTTGATTGGGGCCGGGTTAATAAACCATAGCCGGTGCCGCACTCGCTATGGTTTATCAAAAACATCTTGCGTTAGCTCATATTTTATTTATTTATTTGGTCATAATATTTCCAAAGTATTTTGGTTATTATATTATAACAACTTATTCTTCAAAGTTTTATATTTCTCTATAGTTTATTTTATATATATATATATATATATATATATATATATATATATATATATATATATATATATATATATATATATATACATATATATATATATATATATATATATATATATATATATATATATATATATATATATATATATATATATATATACATATATATATATATATATACATATATATATATATATATATATATATATATATATATATATATATATATATATATATATATATATATATATATATATATATATATATATATACATATATATATATATATACATATATATATATATACATATATATATATATATATAGAAATTAAAAAATCTACTCTCGAAAAAGATTTAGGTATTTATATATCTCGAAAAAGATTTAGGTATTATATATATAAATGTATTGAACAGACCACAGAAGTGGTCTGTTCAATACATTATGCATTGAAATACAGCCTGCCGTTATATTTGATGCTGTTGTATCAAAAACCATGCTAGCCACACAATCTGTGCAATTTTTTAGTAATTCATATGTTGCCTTAGCAATAACTGGATCCATCTTCTCAGTGGACTTATATAGCAGTGCTGGTATACACAGTAATTTTACACCTGAGCAACCAAAAAATATATATTGTTGAAATAGAACCAACTTTAACTGACTTAGTAACAAGTCTATTCACTAATATGTAAATGGTTCATTAGTTCCTAATGTTACATGAATTGGCTCGCCCAAAATTTATTTTATAGCTGCCTGAAAGAAGAATAGGAAGCCTTTCTTCCCTTACATTTTTGTTGTCAAGTGAATCCATTAACTTGCTATACCAATGAACTACGCTACCTTTTGTAGATTTCCATGAGTTCTTTATCTTGGTAGCAATTGTCTGCACACACTTCATTTTGTTCCTAATAGGTTTAATGTAAAAAATGCAAAAGTAAAAATATTGAATGATTGAATTATACTTTTGGATCTATCCAAAGTAAAATTAGCCAAAAGTTAAAAGTATCTAAAATAAAATATTTCTATTACAATAGAAAGTAATATTTCAAACAAAACAAGAAATTTCTATTTTAATCTATTTCTATTATAATTAATAATAACAATAATAACAATAATAATAATAATAATAATAATAATAATAATAATAATAATAATAATAATAATAATAATAATACTATATATATATATATTATATATATATATATATATATATATATATATATATATATATATATATATATATATATATATATATATATATATATATATATATATATACCTGTATGCTGTTGTGTAGCTCAAGTCAACTCTAGAAGAATCGCTAGAGGTGGTACAAATTATTGAGTGGAGTAAAGGACTAAGTGTAGTAGGTGTATTCTTGTTTCTAACAGCTGTTTTAATAACTTTAGGTGATTTCAGATTATTATGTGGTATAAACACAGTTGTGCCAGTTTTGACGCTTCTTTTGTGAGAACGCTGCTTAGTTTCATAAACACATCCATGTTCATCATGATCAAGACAACCTTTTTCAGTCTCCATTAAATTGTTCTTAGAACATCTCAAGATATTTGATTGCCTTTCTTTTTCTTTATAGATTCTTTCTTGTTCAGCAAACTTTCTGTCATGAATTTTTTTTTCAACAAGGCTAAGTTTAAGATTAACTCAGCCCATGGATGCTTTCCAATCAGTCATCATGCTGATCAGAAATTGTTAATTTTCTGCATTAACCAATTTATCTAGCACATCTCGTGACCAGAACCTTATTGTTTTTGTTAGCTTGTCTTTAAATCCAATAATTTTTTTGGGTATTCTTGTCAGTATTTCTATGGGCATGATAAATTTTTATCAGACTTTTTAACTTCTCAAATAATGACATGATTTCATCTGCCATTTTATTTGACTTAAAGTTTTTTATTTTTGCCCAATTATAAAATAGTAGAACTGATTTAACTGTTTCATTTGCTGCATCTCTCCTAGATTTTGTGGTGAAGTGTGCAAGAAAACATAAAAGCACCTGATGAGCAGTTGGTAGCCTAGATCCATATATATTCTTATCAGATTCAATAGGAATGGTTTCAAGTATAAAATATCTTGGGTCTAAAAATTTAGCCATTTTTACCCGCCTAATTTGTCAATATTTTTAATTTTATCTATCTAAAAAAAGTTTAAAATAATTTATTAATGTATCTGTAAAATCACAACAAACAACAACACAAATGAAAAATCAAATAAAATTTTGGATAAAACTGTTGAACTGCATTTTTTATTAAATTAAACATATTTTAAGATTTTTTGTAATAATATTATAAGATTCATTCATTAATATAATACTCCTATAAAATTCCAGTAGTTTAATGCTGATAATTTTAAACTTTTCCTCCTGATTATTAACCCATTTTGAAAAATTGTGAGAATCTTAAAATTTCAAATGAAATCTGCTACTACTAAACGTTGTCCATTTTTTTTTAAATTTCAGATTTTTACTATCTATAATGAACCTCGCCCACAAAAAAATGGCAGGCTCAATCATAGATCATAAGATCGGCAGGATCACTCTAATATATATATATATATATATATATATATATATATATATATATATATATATATATATATATATATATATATATATATATATATATATATATATATATATATATATATATATATATATATATATATATATATATATATATATATATATATATATATATATATATATATATATATATATAATATATATATATATATATATTCATATATATACGAAGGTTTTATTATTGTAAACCCTTTGCTTTCATTTACAATAAAAATTTAGTTTTTAAATATTTATATATAGTAGAGTTTTATAAATCTTTTTGGGGTGTCTCATCATTATGTCGCGCAGTGTATGAACGTAAAAAAATTTGGAAATATTCTTGTTGTTTATAACTTGGTTATTTCAAACATTTAAAAACCTTGCTACGCCACTGTATATATATATATATATATATATATATATATATATATATATATATATATATATATATATATATATATATATATATATATATATATATATATATATATATATATATATATATACATATATATGTATATATATATATCTATATATATATATATATATATCTATCTATTTATATATATATATATATATATATATATATATATATATATATATATATATATATATATATATATATATATATATATATATATATATATATATATTTATATATATATATATATATATATATATATATATATATATATATATATATATATATATATATATATATATATATATATATATATATATATATATATATATATATATATATATATATATATATATATGTATATATACTCAGCGAAATTTCCATAGTTCCACTTACAATTTGTACATATAAATAAAGTCACGAAGAACTTGCTGCTTTTTTTTTGTTTATTACAAGAATTATAAGGAACGATTAAATAAGCAAATAATGTTTCAATAGAAAATAATTATTAATTTATTTTATAAAACTTAAAAGTTAGAAATATTTCGAAAAAACAGGCGAAATTTCTATAGTTCCACCAAAAGTAATCTTTTATAATTTTCGTTCTAGATAATAATTTTTAAATAAGTTTAGTTTTTAATAATGTGTGCTACCACCTTTTACATTATTTAATTCGAAGATTCGGTTTTTTATACAATCGGGTTAAAGTCGGAACATGATGTTTAATCCAAAACATTTATATTTTTTTCCTGGAACTTTTATACACATGATGCCCTTTGAATCGGCACATTATCTTGTTAGAAAATCCAGTTCTCAGTAGGTAAACCTTCACTAAACATCTTCTAAAAGATCTACGTAATTTCTTGCATTCATTTTTGTTGCAACAAAAGATATTGGAATTTTGCCGTGGAAACAAAATGCGGCCCACACCATGACTGTACCTCCTCCGAAGTTACGACTCATAGCTATGCTATCATTTTTTATCAAATCATGCCAATAATACTTAAAACCATCAGACCCATCTTAAGCTTTTTTTGTCGAAAAAAATTACATTTTCCCATTCTGCATCCCATCTCATGTGGTACTTTACAAACTTAAATCTTGCACTTTTATGTTTTTTTGTCAATGGTGGTTTTGTGATCATTCTTTTCCATTGGAATTGTCCTGATTTTGAAAAAAATTTGTTGGACACGTCTTGCAGTCACAGACAATTCAAGTTCAGTCCTTATTTGTCTTTCTGTTTGTACTCCGTATGACGCCATACGCAAATTAGAAGAATGTTGCCTTTTAATTGTTTTTTTTATTCCCGCCCTTAAAGTGATTTTTGTTGTAATTTTTACCTAAGTTTATAAAATTGTTCACTGAACGATGAGACCTTTTGATTTTCTTTGCAATATATCGATTGGACAAACCCATATCTTTGTAAGCAACAATTTTTGCTTTTTTTCCTTTTTTAACACCTTTCCGAGTGGCATTTTCATAACTAAATAACAAATTTTAATTAAAAATACACAAAACTTTCATATAAAACACACAAATTAAAAAATATTAATCAAACTTCAATTAACTCTTATAACAAGTTCAAAACAAACTAATGGAACTATGGAAACTTTGCCTGTATATATACCAATTTTAAAAACATTCAAGAAAATTTAGTTTCAATTGTTTTAGTAACACATAAAATTGTCAGATACAACTACTGTTGTATCTGACAAAAAAACATGATATGGTTTTTATGCTAATTTTTATATTTTCACCCCATTTTTGTACAGAGTTAGATTAATTAAACACTTAATCGAAAGAATGTTTTTAATTAATTAATATTACTAAACTTGGGTTTCACTTTGATATACGCGACCTCTTTAAAGTCTTTTAAATAAACATGTTTTGACTAATTTCAAAATGTATAATACCTAATAAAACAAATGTTAAATCAAATTATTTGAGTTAACGTTGTTTAAACAGGTATTAAACCACAGCGGTCGGTGACTGCGGTGCGCGGCAATGCATTGGCATATATATATATATATATATATATATATATATATATATATATATATATATATATATATATATATATATATATATATATATATATATATATATATATATATATATATATCTATATATATATATATATATATATATATATATATATATATATATATATATATATATATATATATATATATATATATATATATATATATATATATATATATATATATATATATATATATATATATATATATATATATATATATATATATATATATATATATATATATAGTTAAAACTAGGGATTGGAATCCCGCACACTTTTCAATCCCGCGGGATCCGCGCGGATTTTTTAATTTATGTTCGGATCCCGCGCGGGATTGGTAGATTTCTTATGCACGTTATAAAAGGCAAAATGATAATTGTATTTTTTTTTCAATTATTTCATAAAAAATATACTCAACTTATTAAATTGATAAGATGAGGTAAATGAAGCTAAAAACACAATTCATTTGTAAATCAATATAATTCTTAATTTAATGAACAAAAGGATAAGATAAAAATACGTAAAACGTCTTTTAGCTTTACGTAGAACGTCTTTTAGCTTTACTTATTTTTAAAAATAAGTAGGAAAAAGTATCATTGTAAAAAATGCGCTCTTAACAAACAGACCCTACTTAAAGTATCATCACATAATCTACTCCTCAAAGGACTGCATATATAGACAGCAGCTGAAAAAGCTCGCTCGGCTTCTACGCTTGTTGGTGATATGGTCATCAAGTAATTATGAGCTATATCTAGAAACTTGCCTCTTACTCCGTTATTTTCATAGACAGACATTTCCTGCTTCAATAATTTATCAAAGTCTAAAGAATCTAAATTTGGTATCTCCTTTACATTTTCTGTCCAGCTTTTCTTGTCTTTCTGTATATGATTTTCCAATTCTTTTTTCAGCGATAGAATTGTAGGAGTAAGTATTTGGGAATTGTTAATAGAATCTACAGCTTCTTTTTCTTCGAGTTCATTTTCTTCGTCTTTATTTCTTTCAATTGTATAAACTCTTGTCAATATTTTTTTTATTTCTTGACGCATAACGGTTCTCTTTGGCATAAAAAAGTATTTTCATTTTTTTTAATTTCTTGTTCATATTTTTTAGGATTTTGTAAGTAAACTAGTAGTCCATTTAAATTCTTATTACGACGTTGTGTAAACCTCTCACAAAGTGCCGCGGCTAAATCAATGTTCAAAAGTGATGATTGCTTTTGTAATTTATCTAACATAAATTTAAAAGTTGTTTCCACAGTGACAAGGTTCGATTCTCTCCTGCATAATAGTTCGAGACCAAGTTTTAGTGGTGCCAGACAAATAATTAAGTCATTAATTTGGGACCATTCTTCTTTGGTCAAACGAGTTTCTGACCCAACATCAATTAAGGCTTTTTCAACACACACTTTTAGTCTATGAAATCTTTCTAACATATCGAACATACTGTTCCACCTAGTTTTACAATCAAGAATCAACTTAAGCTTTTTTTTTTTTAACATAGTTGATGATAGCGAGACATTATTTTACCGACTTTCACTATCACACTTGCTCCATCAGTGGTCATGACGATAATGTCTTTTTGGAGGTCGATATTGAAGCTATTTAGCCTTCCTGCAACTAACTTGACGCAATATTCTGCATTACACGATCCATGGATTCGAATCAATCCATGATTAAAGTATTTTGCCTCCATATGTACATTTAAGTTAAGGTACCTCTGACTATTTTGTGATGTCCATTCGTCAAACGTTATTGAAAACTTTTGATTTTGCTTTTTTAGTGATATAAATTTTTGCATAATATCGGCTTTTACAGAATCTGAGAATTTTACTACCATCGATCTTATAGTATTAGGTGAGGTAGGGAGCCGGAAACCACTCTTTAAAAACAAATACCGCAAATCTGAAGATGTGCAAAAACTATTAAATGTAAAGCCATCTTTAGCAACCATGCGCGATACCAGAAAGTTCTTTTAAGAAAAACTTGTCTATTGTTTTGACCTTTTTTGATAGAATTACCTCTTCGCAGTCGATGCATATTTTAGACTCTAGTTCAACTGATTCATGCTGTTTTGAAGTTGAAGCTCCGTCTTGTTGTAAAACGTTTAATTTTAAATCAGTTCCATGTTTAGTTTTTAAATGGATTAATAACCCTTTTGTTGATCTTTGACTAATTTTTAAAATAGCCGAACATATCGTGCACTTCGCATTTTCTCCTTTATTACTTTTTTTAGAATAATTCCATGTAGTTTTAATTTGCGACATGCTTAGTAGGTACTTTTGTTTTAAAATCTTGATTTAAATAATTTTTGAAGTCTTTTTAAAAAGTAGTGCGCTTTTTATTAATCACGTTTTCAATTTAACGTTTTCAACATACTCATCAACAAAAATTTCAATATCCTCATTAGCAAAAATTTCAACATAGTCATTAACAAAACAGAAACGAGTTTGAACGAGTTTCTTAGTATACATTTCATTGTGCACTTAATGACTATTTTATGACTAATCATTAACAAAACAAAACAAAAAAGTTTGAACGAGTTTCTCAGTATACATTTTTTGTGTATTTAATGACTAGTAAACTTTTAAATGAATTTGTTATGCAAATACATTAAATACTTTAATTTGATATCTTTTTCGTCTTTGTTTATAGAATTGCTTTTTATTATTAAATCCTGCGGATCCCGCAAATCCCGCGGACCCCACAGTAGTTTTTGCGGGATCTCACATGCGCTAAAATAATGTGAGATCCCGCGGGATTGCGGGATCACGCAAAGCGGGATTGCAATCCCTAGTTAAAACTTTATGAACGATAAAAAATCATTGTACGAAATTTGAAGTTTCTTATTGAAAATGATTATAGTTAAGAACATTTAAAAAAAATAATATGTTAACTTGTTGCTCTCACGTTTGGGACAGAGGGGAAATTTTTTCGTTTTTTTTTGTTACCAGGCTCTAATCCATCTCAATATTTTGCAAAACATCTTTATTTGACATAAACATATAAATGTTTGGAGTTTATCTTATGTCTGGAAGTTTGCTTTTTCAAACACCAAAAAATACAGATCCTAATCTCAACTAAATAAATATGCGTTTAAATAAAGTCTCAACTATATAAATATGGCTTTATTGTTCTTTAAAGCTTTATTTTAGATCTAAAAATGTTTCTGAACAAATGCTGTTTAAAACTTTCTTTTCATTTAAGTGTTAAAATTTTAAAAAATTTTCTAAAGATTCATGAAATAACTCCCAGTATTGAGTCAAAATGAACTTAACAAGACAAAAATGTCTTCATTTAAAAAAGGTTAAACATAAGTTTGTCATTAATGCTGATTTATTGATGATACATGAATATATATATATATATACATATATATATATATATATATATATATATATATATATATATATATATATATATATATATATATATATATATATATATATATATATATATATATATATAAATATATATATATAATATATATATATATATATATATATATATATATATATATATATATATATATATATATATATATATATATATATATATATATATATATATATACACGTATATAAAATACTATACTAAAATATTTTAGACTGAAGAAAATGTTTCTCAAAACTTTGAATATTTTTGGAAGATCGGAAGAAGATTACTACGGAAAATATGTAGATTAAAGGATACGGTCTATGCCCAATGCCCCATTTGAAGTAGTTTCGTGCAGTTTTTAACAAATACACAACAATAGAAACTGCAAGATTTTTATGCAATTCAGAAAGTTGTTGTGTTAGTTACTGAACCGTGGGAACTAATAAAAAAAATCTGTTAACACAGAAAACTTAATCCCTTCATATGCTTTATAAGAGTTGGCATTGATGGAGCTCAAGGTTCACTGAAAGTCGAAATGAACATCTTCAACCCACAAGAGCTATATTCAGAGAAAAGAAAAATGAAACATACATGAGTTAATACAGTTCTTGTTTTAGGTTTTGTTTGTGGAGTACAAAAAAGTAATTATAATTTAGAGAGGCTAGTTTAAGTTACTTAAGCTGAATGAGCTAAAATAGACAGTAGCAGCTGACCTGAAGCTTATTATTTGTTTACTTGGGCATTTCTGTAAGTTAAACATTAATTACTTTGTGCAACTTCATTATAATTTTTAAAAAGTGATTGCTTTTTTTAATTTATCAATATTAAACTTATTATTTTAATATAGTCTTTTTTAATACTAATACTTAAAGGCACACGGGGGAAAGTATGCTTGCTGTTATTGTGAAGAAAAAAAAGATGACAAAAATGGAAAGTTGAGGTTTTTCAAAGTTTAACTAATTGGCATCAGAAATTTATTGAGGATGGTGAACTCTATAAGCACATGAAAAAACATAGTAATGTTGTTTGGCCATGGCTAATTGAGGAGTCTAGAGAAACTCTTGTTTTTGTTATAGTTCCGCCTCCTGAATTACATTTGTATGAAAATATTATCACACAAATAACAGACGTTCTAATGGCTAAGAACTCAACTAAAAATTTCTTACTTAGTAAAACTGTAACAAGGCACAGTTACAATGGAGAAGCATTTGATGGACCTAACTGTCAAAAAGTATTTCTTGCTTGGATGAACTTAAAACTATAGCTCCTCTGCTAATGATACCTTGTATTTAAGGAAATTTAAATTGACTTTTAATGAAATTCTAAAATGGTACGTAAGTAGTTAATTCTTTCTCACCTATAGTTTATAGTATATTTATTAGTTTTTATAAATATAATTTTTTTAAACTTGTTCATTTTAGTGACAGAAGGTTATTTTGGAATGAATTTTTTCTAAAATTTTCTATTTTAGAAAATTTCTAGAAAGATTAATCAAAACTTGGGTATTTTTAGTGTGCGAAGCATTGTCTTGTTAATATTTACAAAATATTAACAAGAAAATGACAAGATTTGCAACTTCAGAGCTGAGCGATTGCCATGAAGAAAAATTTCGTAAAATAGCCGTAACCTACTCTAGTATGAGAATGTGAATAATTTATTATATAGTAAAAAATATTGCTCAGTTGTAAATATAAGAAGTAATCATAAATAAAAAATGTTTTCAAAAATTATTTCTTTGTATTTGTCTTTATATTGTTTTATTCTACAGATATTCCAAATAATTAGATAGTTGAGATTCGGATTCTGCATTTTTTAATGTTTGAGAAAGCAAACTTTCAGACATAATGTAAACTCCAAACATTATAATGTTTATGTCAAATAAAAATGTTTTGCAAAATATTAGGCAGCATTGGAGCCTGGAAACAAAAATTTCTCCGTCTGCTCCAAATGTGAGAGCATTGAGTTAACATATTATTTTTTCATGTAATCTTAACTGTAATCATTTTTCATAAGAAATTTCAAATTTCGTTCAGTGATTTCTTAGCGTTCAAAAATGACGATCATTTAAAGTTTAAACTTTTCTCAATTTGAGGGGATTGAAAATTAAATATAATCATAATTCTTGAACGCTGAAAGGTTTTTACATAAAATTTGAAATTTTTAAATTAATATGATTTTAGTTAAGATTAGTAAAAAAAATTTTTTTGAACTTGTTGCTCTCACCTTAAAAGCACGAAGAAAAATTTAAAGAGCTTTTTTGTTGCCAGGTTCCAATCATTCCAATATTTTTACAAATCTTTCTTTTTTAGTATAAACATATAAATGTTTCGAGTTTAATCTATGTTTGAAAGATAGTATCTAAAACACCTAAAATAGCTGGATCTACCACTGAGTTAAAATTCCTTCTGCAAAGTGATTATTTAAAAATGCGTATAAATTTTTTTTTGTTTTCGATGGAATACATCTCATGCACACCCAAAGTATTGTTATTTTTTGATACATCTTGAGTACTTCATAGATCAACTTAAAACCTTCAAATCAAAGCTTTGCGCAATTTTATACGCATAAGTTTACTTTTTGCTCAAAAAAAAATACCTTGTTTTAGGTTATTCATAATAAGTAGTGTCCTTCGGGTGTAACTTTTTAAAAATATTTTTTTTAGTTAGAGTAATTTGTAGTTTTAAAGTTTTTATAAAATTGTATTGTAAATATATATATATATATATATATATATATATATATATATATATATATATATATATATATATATATATATATATATATATATATATATATATATATATATATATATATATATATATATATATATATATATATATATATATAGACACACACACACACTAATAATTTATACCGGTTTCATAGAAATAAAGAGAAATCCTTCAGCAAACTGAACATTTGGAGAAGTTATATTAAAAAACCGACACCTCAACGTACCATTGTTCAAAATTTCGGCGTCAATTGATTTACACGAGTTTTTTCTAAAGCAAGCAGCAACGCATTGTTTATAATTCGTATGTACTTCTATTATATCTGTATTATTATCAACTCTTTTTTCTTTGAAAACAGTCACTGAATAACGTGTTAATGATTTTTGTGCTGGGTAACTATATTGCGTTATAATGTTTCTTAGTGACATAATTAGAAGAAAATAACAAACAACGTAGTTTTCACTTTTCATTTGAACAACATTTTAAACTTGTTTACTCATCATAAACCTTTTTTGAAAACTTTTTGTAAGTAAGAATGATGTAGGCTAAAGTAACTCAGTAAAAACTTTATTTGTACGTTTACTACATTTTTCTATATTTTGTTCGTATGTTGTTTAAGATAATAACTTAAATACGTTAATTAGTAATTAGATATTGAATTATTTATGATTTTTTGTGGCATCTGATCGTGAATAAAAAAATTGTCAAATAGAACATTCATATTTATACAGAAAAATTAAAGAATAATTAATGAAAAGGTTACATTCAGAATTTATTTTTAATGCTTTTTGTTTGGATTTGTTTGGACAAAAAAATTGTTGGCAACATGTTATCAAAAAGGCACAATAGCTCTCGGTAGTTTGGTTCAAAAAATCTTTTTTTTTTTTTTTTTTTGGTTGAAAGACTTTTACAAATATTTTTTTATTTTAACTCCATTTTTGTCAAATCAAATATGAGCTTCAAATAGGAAAAAAAAAATATTCTGAACCAATTTGCACGACGACACAAGTAAAACATTAATTTCAAACGTTTGAAATTAATTTACAATTTATTCTGGAAATTATATACGTTCTTAGTTTTTCACCAAAGTTTTTTTATTCATATCCATTCCCCGTGTTTAAATAGTGAAATGAGTTTAATTTTAAGATTTCAAAACCTTAACAAACTTATTTTTATTGTAGTAATTGTTTTATTACTGTAATTAACATTTTTCTCGCCTACACTGAAGCATAAAAAATGAAATTAAGGTTATTAAGAAATTTTTTTTTTTTTATAAAAACCTAAATTAATATTAATAAATAATGCGCGTTCAGATAAAATACATAAAAAAATACTTAGAAATATAATCTTAAAAAAGATTTTCATTTTATTTAAAGTTAACAAGTTAAGTTATATAATATAATTTAAAAATTGAAAAATATATTCTGACGTAGCACCAAACATAAAGCATAAAAAATAAATATGGAATACAAGAATATTAAGAACACCATATAGACTCGTGACCTCTATAAGGCGTCGAATAGATGTCTTACGGACGTCTGTACCCGTTAGGTTGAAACAAAATGATTTATTGATAATTCAAAATCAATGCTCTCAGCAAGCTCACATTTAAATAAAAAATGTCAATCCAAAAAGACATTGTTTGTCAGAGTTGATGACAGATAATTTTCGATTAGTCTTCTGAATCTTTTCTCATTATAAGCATATGTATATGGAAGAATCAAATTGATTTTGTCGAGTATAGAAAATAAAGGAAAACACGATGTCATTTTTTTCTTCATTAAAAATTTGTAGTTCAGTCGCCATTGCATGAAATTTTGATGCATACACATCTTTGAAAGAAGAGCCGACGCAAATAAATTTCAACTGGATTGGTAGTGCCTTACGGTTTTATATGAAATCATTTTTAATGTATAAAAATCAAATCTAAATTGCTCCACATGTTTAATCAGTTACTTTATAATTTTTTTTTCTCGTTTAAAAAAAACATCGTGTACCGTTTCTAAAGTCGTTGTAGTTTTATGAACATCTGTCACTGTATAGTCACAGTAGTTTAGTAACACGAAGTAAGCGACTGTATAGTAAGTTAAAAAATACAAAAATATTTTTTTCACCTTATAAAGAAATATTGACAAACCTAAATCTTGACTAAAGAACTAAAGAAATGTAAGATGCATACATAAAGTGATTCAGAGTCTTTAAGTTCTAAACTTCAAGAATAAGGTTGTTTTTTTAAGTTTAGCTTATATATGCAAGTTTTTTTATAATTTTTTAAAATTGGTATTATATTTAATACTCTTAACTATATACTTCAATGTTAGTTTATATATAAGATTAAAGTTTGCAATTTTTGTATTTTTTTTTAAATATCCACTTTATATAAGGTGCATTATCAAACCAAGGTAAGGTGCATTATCAAACCAAGGGAAAGAACTTTACGGTGCATTATCAAACCAAGGGAAAGAACTTTACGGTAAGGTGCATTATCAAACCAAGTTGAATGACCAAACCTGGGGAACGGTTGCCAACAATAGTAAGTAACCGTTCATATTTACATATTATAGGTGCTTTCTTAGGTTTATAAACTTGTACAACGATGTAACTGGTTTGTTGCATTGCAATATAATCAACGGGATTTCCCAAATTCCAGGATACACATCTAAAATAAATTTGCTCAATTTAATTGCACTCATATGCGATAGCTCATTAAAAATAAGTGTAGGATAACTTAATAAAGCAAAAAAGAAAAATTTGGCAAAAATTTGCCAAATGTAAGTTCATCTGTTTTTAATCAACATTTTATGCTAAATAAAACCAGATAAATGTTTTTCAATATATTTCAAAATGTGTATGTTTTTTTAACAAATTGCTAATTATTTTTAACTCATTTCTTGTTATTATAATTTACATTTTGATGCATTTTTTTACAGTGAAATGCATGAAAGATTTCTATGAAATTTTTCTTTTTTAGGAACATTAATGTCACATACAGCAAAATTTGATTTGGTCGATAATTTGAAAGACGATTGTTTAAAGAGAATAACAGAATAAATGGCTTAATACAATAGCAAAAAAAACTACTTTACTATGTTTTTGTATGCTTAAATTGTACATAAACACAAAATGTTAAAACTTTTAGTTATTTATCCGGATCTAGACTGTTAGACCTAAGTTTTCATTTGTGAGAAGGTTTTTTTTTCTTCTGTACAACAAGTTAATTACTTAAATAACTTATACTTAAAAGAAAGGTTGTTAGAAAAATGTTAAAAACGACAAAATGTTTCATTTAGACATAATAAAAACCAATAAATAACGTTTTCAAAAAACGTCCGTTCACCGTTTCATATTGATGTTTAAAAAACCATTAAAAAACGTTTTTACGGGACCATTAAAAAACGTTTGCAAAACTTTCTTGTGCCCACTGGGCAGTCTAGTTCTGCGTATATTTGTTGTGCTCGCGGTGCATGGGAATATGCTGTAAGAACTTGCAACTAACTTTTACTAATTAACTGTGCTTCTCTGCACAACAACGTTTCTCTTCACAGTTCGTATTTTAAAGTTAAAGTTCGAGAAAGGATGTCCCTACGCAAAAAAAAAAAAAAAAAAAAAAAAATCTACCTGTGACATTTTTATAGTGACCCCCTCAGCTATGAAAAAATAAACAACAATAGGATGAAAAAATGATTTGCAAATAGTAATTAGAGCAATCCACACCTGCGATAAATATATTTAGGAGCCTTTTTTTCTGATTTATAGGTCATCGTAAAATACTGTAAAAATGTCATTTATTGGTCACACAAAAACGGCATTTTACCAATATTAACTGGCGACTTTATCCATTGAGTTTCCTATTAGGCAGTAGCAAAGTAAAAATCATTGAACTTTCGAGCATCGTTAATAAACTTTATGACAGCTAAAAAATAAAAGAAATGCTTTAATTAATTAAAAGTCAAATTTCAAGAAACCTTTAACATTATGTTTATTATGGGATAAATCTGAAAATTGATCACTTTTAATAAACGTGCGTTCTTAAGAACGAAAAACAAATGAAAGAACGTACCTTTACAGTAAGGTGCGTTATCAAACCAAGTTGAATGACCAAACCTGGGGAACGGTTGCCAACAATAGTAAGTAACCGTTCATATTTACATATTATAGGTGCTTTCTTAGGTTTATAAACTTGTACAACGATGTAGCTGGTTTGTTGTATTGCAATATAACCGACGGGATTTCCCAAATTCCAGGATACACATCTAAAATAAATTTGCTCAATTTAATTGCACTCGTATGCGATAGCTCATTCAAAATAAGTGTAGGATAATTTAATAAAGCAAAAAAGAAAAATAGAAACAATAGATCAATAATAGAATCACAATGGCGTATACAAAATTATTACCTTAGAAAGTTTAACTGGGACAGTTTACCTTGGATAGTTTGTCATGTAACATGGCAAAGAAGTTAAGTAGTCCAACGTATATTCCCACCATCATGTACCCGGAAAAGTTCCCAACGAACTGTCATACAAAAACTGGTTTCCAGCGAACACTTTATACGTATTTTCTTGGCTGGAAAGAAAAGAGTTCTTCATCCAAGTGTGGTTGTTCCAACTTCTTGCTGAATAGTATTTTTTTGTGTTAAAATCTCCATTTGCAGATCTTCTAAAGCGACCTTATAATGAATTTAAAAAAATGACTAACACGTAAACAACCCTAATAAGATCTAATCTTTTGTTTGCAATATTTTTACTCGAATATAAAAAGAAAAAACCTTTAAATAGTAAAGTGACCTGATCTACAGATGATGTTTTCACCTAAAAAAATATACAGTTGAAAACAAAAAAAACTAATGTGTTTGCGAAACTTACTGTTTTACTCCACCATTCCACTGGAAACTTGTGAGTCGTCGAATTATCCGCTATCTCATGACCTATAAAACGTAAGAGTATTTATTAGTAAAACGACGTTTTTGTGAAAAAGAAAACTTTTTAAATGAAGACGAAAAAATTACAGAATCTAGCACAAGCAAAAAAATAATGCATGTAAATCAGAGAATGTTAAATTAAACTTATGTAGTATAAAAGTTCTCGTTTGAAAACAAAGATGTTTTATAAATAAGCTGTTTGTAAAAACAGCTTGTTTCTGGAACGGTTTATAAATAGGCTGTTTGTAAAAAATAACTTGGTAAAAAGGGAAAAGTTTTCAGAGTACCTAACGCATACAATAAAGCTAAAGTAACTGATTGTTTTTGAAGCTTTTCATAACTGATCTTGGGTCGTTTTATGAAAAGTTTCCTTAAGCTTCAAATACTTTGAAGTAAAAAAGTCTTTAGGAATTGTGAACGTCTAGTACTAAATTTCAAAACTAAAGAGTTTACTTACCGCTCTCTTATAATTTCTTCAAGTGTAGTTGGTATTATCACCTTTGGTAAAACCTTTGGTTCAGCTTGAGTCGGAGCAGTAAAAGTTTCTGCTATTACGAAACCGTTTGACGATGTTTGCAGCTGAACCGTTTCGACTATAAAGTTTTGTGGTAAAATATTATCTGAAGGTACTGTGTTTGTAACAAGAAATATTGTAAACGGTAGTTCTTGAACGGCTGATGATTGATTAAAGGTGTTTTATGATGCAGAACTTTACTCTAACGAAACTAGAAAAAAAATGTTTTAAGCTACATTTTACATGTTTCTAAATTTTGAAGTTTGAGCAGAAGTGAAAAAAAACTTACAAAATGACATATTAAAATATCTCGTCTGATTACGTTGGCAGATATCTGATGTAGTAAAGAAGTTAAAAACGAATGTAGAATAATTTTGCTCGCCATAGTTAAAGTTAAAACAAAAACTCTAAACAAATTCGAATGCTATGTGTTTTAAATTTACTTTTTTTATCCTTGTATTTTCTTAAAAGCAATGGCAAATTGAAAAAATTCTCAACATGTGAAAACTTTTATATTTTTTTTCTATTAATGATCAATTTATCTATTTATTTTTAATCTTTTAACAATTATAAGATTTTAACGAGACTGCAAGCAACCATTATTAGAGTTGGAAATTACTGGAGGAGAAAAGACGAAGTTTGTAGAGCAAGATAACGATTGACAGACGACTTAAAAAATTGTATGTTATATGAATTAGGAAAACAAGATGAAGGAAGCGAATTCCAAAGAACTGATGTTCGAGGAAAAAAAATAGGCAAATAAAAGTTTTCGGAGTATTTAGGAACAGTTTCAGAAAAAAGATGAGACTTAATTAAATGATGAGTAACACAAGAATGAATTTTAGTAGATGTAACATCATAGAGTAACATCAGAAAAAAAGATGAGACTTAATTAAATGATGAGTAACACAAGAATGAATTTTAGTAGATGGCACAAGAGACGCTAGCTCTTTTGAGCAGTGCTTATTATAGTATTTGTAGAAAAGAGAAGGAGAAACAACATTACGACAGCGTGATAGTGGTTTGAGGTTGGCATCACGAGCAGGTCCATTTATGTTTACAATGCGTTTTTTCGCCTAAACTAAAAGAAAAAGGGCATCATTAGAAGATCTGCCCCAGAAATAGCAATAATATTCCATACAAGGCCTGATAGAGATAAAAAATAGAATTTAAAGTAAGAAAGTTTCGATCAAAAAATGCAACCTTAGCAGATGCTAATTTTGCCATGGACTTGATATACAGTTTCCAATAAAGATTGAAAGTAAGAATTAATCCTAGAAGTTGAAGAGCAGATGACTCATCAAGTATACCACCTTCATAAATATAGATAGATCTAAATTATTGCAAAAACAATTGGCTGAAAAAAATTGAGTTTTATCTGAATTAAAGTTCAGCAGCCACTGTGAGCCCCTCAATGTAGCAGAAGTGAGATCCTTTTCAAGTTCAGATGCTTGCGTAGGTGAATAGGCTTCTTGAATTGCCAGGAATAAATGGTAGTATTATCAGCAACAATACCTTTTTTTTTTTTTTTCTCTCTTTATTACAATTTTTATAGAAATATAAGTAAAGTTATCTTACATTAATTTAAATTAATTTCAAATAAAGGTATCGTTAAAAAATAAAGATAGCATAATAAAGAAACGAAAAACTTGTAGAAGGCCTTGATGTCTTGTCACCGAGAAACCGCTCAAGCTAGCTGAAATGGTTTTGCTGATTTGATATTGAGCTTTAATGTTTTTTTTTTGTTTTGTTTTGTTTTTGTTTTTTATATATTAACTGGTTTTATAAGTAATCCTTCGTACCACCTTTGATGTGAGAATATCTGGAAGCTCGTTAATGTAAGTTAAAAGAGTATAGGGCGAAGGATTGAACTTTGAGGGACTCCTGAAGTTACAGGATATGAAGAAGAGTTTTATCCAACGAGGACAGCTTTTATACTACAACCGGTAAGGAAGGATTCAATAATCTTAAAGATGTTACCAGATACACTGTAAAAAGAAAGCTTATGGAGAAGACCAGCATGCCAAACTTTATTAAAAAATTTTAGAAATGTCAAGAGCGATGGACTTAACCTCTCCACCTTTATCTAACGCACATTAAAAAATATCGATTATTACTGTTAGCAAATCAGCTATAGAACGAGAGGACTGAAATCCATCTTGATGATCAGAATATAAGTTGTTAGATTCAAATTGAGAGATTAAGTGTTTGTTAAATATAGATTTAAAAACCTTGCTTATAATAGAAAGAAGACTAATGGGACGGTAGTTAGATGAGTCAGATCGCTTTCCAGAAATTTTGATTAGAGGGTTAACAGAATCTGCTTTCCAGCATGCCGAAAAACAACATCCTCATAAGTACTTGTTAAATTGTTTTGAAAGTATGAATGACATCTCTGGAGAACACTTCTGCAAGACTACAAGAGGTAAGTTGCAAGACTATAAGAGGTAAGTAAATCACTTTTGATACAGAAGCTAGAATGATACGAATGTCAGGAGTGATACGAATGTCAGAATGTCGAAAGGATCAGTTTGAAACTGTTTGACGGCTAAGTATTGTAAAGCGCAATTAGTGTAATCAAGAAATGGTATTGATGAAAAGTTCTTAGCAAACAAATCAGCTTTGTTTTTAGGTGGGGTGATAAAAAAAACAGCTTTGTCTTTAGGTGAAGTCTGAACCATACAAGAGAGGTAGAATAACACCCTTATTATTGATACAGTTAAAAATTCTCTAGAAGTCACGAAGGCATAGTTTTTGTGCTAAAATACACGATTTTATGACCTGAAAATAGCAAGCTTTGGCATTAGATAAAACCGTTCACAACGGTTTCTAGTAATAGTAAACAGACGTCTGTTTTCTAGAGAATTGTTTTGCTAATAGATTGGATTAAGGGTTTCGATTGGAAATTGCAGCAGCACAATGTGAGAAAAACCCTGGAGAAGAGTGAGGCTTAACGTGAAATTGTCAAGAGGAAATAAAAAATTCCATGCCAGCCTGAATCTAAAAGGTTGTGTAAGAAGCACATTTGTCATCAGGAAGACGAGAGATTTCTACCCAAGGGCCACCACGAAGAAAATCACGGAAAGAGTCCCAGTCAGCTTTAAGGTAGTTGTAAGTGGTATGTTAATAGGGGGATTCTGATGATGAAAATGAATGAGATAATAGTTTTAGAGGAATTAAATCGTAATTAGAAGCACCTAAAGGTAAATGTTGAAAAATTGAGGACTGACTAGAATCAGAAACAAGACTTAAGTCGAGTAGAGAAGGTAAATAATTCGGATTGTCTGGAAAACAATTTGGAAAGTTGACTATTTGAGTTAAAAATTGAGAAAAGTTGTGGGCTTTAACGCTAGCAGAATCATTGACAAGTGATATTGTATAATGAGCCTTAAAGCCACCAACAACACCAACAACAACGATATTGGCTGATGGATAAAGAGAGAGGGCTTGGTCAATTTGATCAGAAATAACATAAAAATAAGTGCAATCTTGAGTTGAAGGAGAGCAATATAGAACAAAGAGAAAAGCGACAGAGTGAATTGGTGCTAAACGAAAGCACATAAATGAATAGTCTGTGGATTTAATCCTAGTTTCATGACTAATGTGTGAATTCTTAAGAATGTAAATGCCCAGGCCAAGCATGTGACTGTTAGAGTCTTTACGAATCAAATAAAGATTATTATCAACACTAAGATCACAAGATGAGACAACTGAATTCAAATTAGTCTCACAAACAGCAAGTAGATCTGGTGAACCTTGCAATGGAAAAGACTCAACTGAAGGAAAGTTACTTTGAAGACCACAAATATTAGTAAACGATAGGTTTAGAATCATTGGTGATGAAGATGGTTTTTTGTGTTTTATAGGTACTTTAGTCATTATAAATTTTTTAAATAACTTGACTCAAACCATAGATAACATTCAGTATATAGAACCTTAACCGTAACAAAGGGCTCTAAATTTGGCCTCAACAATGCAGACCAAAAGTGCGAATAGGGACACCATCCACGCGCAACATAGCACTGTTAGTACTTTAATATTTTTCAGCTATTGATGGAATCAGTCTCTCTGAGAGCTTATACAGAAGTTGGGAAATCTGACTACTACCTGGCCTCAGAACCATAAAAAAGAGTTTTAGAGCTGCAACCTCATTAAGAGATGATAGAATGAGTCGCCTAGTCATAAAATTTGAGACACAAGCAAAACCCATGCATTAAGTCAAGAAGATCTAACATCCTAAACTGGAAACAATGTATTAAAAATTCATCTGCACCGATCTAACAGATGAAAATGGGGTGCCAAGCTGGTCAACATATAGATTTTGTTTATGCCTTAAGTCTTTGCCTAGGAGGCCTTCTACATGACAGTAACTTAATGTGTTTAACATCTGCCCAAGATGAGTCTTTTTATCGAGACACGATGTTTAGCCTTTACTTAACAAAGAGCCCCAAAGCAGGGTGTGTTTTAAGTTAGAATTGGCTTCTCCTAGCCTTTGTCTAAAAAAGCGTATACTAAAAAGCAGCAGGACATGAAGCAGGTTGTACTGGGTTACATGCTACCTGTAGTAGAATAACCTGACCTGATGGTTTAAGTTTAATCAAAATATTGGTTTAGTCAGAAACATTTAAAAAGAGCAAACAGGCGAATAGAATGTAATAGATAGGTTATATTTAGGGAATTAAAAGCTTTTAAATCGTTTTTACAGATCCACTCTTTTCCGTTGATTTTTCGATATTTTATGCAAGCAAAATGGCTGATTTTAACAAAGTTTACCCACCGTCAGATATAAATAAAGATATAATTAGATGTTTAAATGCAAAAAAATAGCTTTATTGTTATGATTCAACCTCTTTTTTTAATCATTGATATTTCACGGCTGTTTCACGCAATGTAAAATTGGGCATTGCGTCACGAGTTTAGTAAAAATTAAAAGTTTTTTAAAAATTTCGGTATATAAAGTATAAAAATTCAATAACTTCAAAGTAATGGTTTTTTTTCTATAAACGCTTTGTGTTCTTATTAAAAAAAAAAATGAAACATCTATCTTTCCTTCTTAAATATGTATTCTGATTAAACGGAATAAAAATAAAAGTTGTAAAAATTTTTCTAATGATTTGGAATCACTTTTCTGTTTTTTGCGTAATTTAAGGAAAACCTGTTTTAGCCAATCAAGATTAGATATTTTAAGCTACATGCTTTATGATTGAAGTTTTACATACTTATCAACGAATGTCTATTTTATCAGATTTTTGGTGAAAATGGATAAAAAAAAAATTTAAGTTGGATTTTTAAGCTTTTATATTTTTGTTATTTTTGTTTTATACGAAAAACGTTATATTTTTGCCAAGTTTACCAAATTATTGAAATTACAACCCTTTATGCACATGAAAATCAAAAAAATTACTTTCTGCACTTCTTACTAAAACATTTTTAACCTTGACTGAAACAGCCGTGTACAGCTGAGGCAGTGTGCAGTATTCTGACTAATTATTTTGAGAAAAATATCTGAACTATTTAATTCGTTTTTTAAGAAACAATAACAAACAATGAACAAAGTAAAACTTTAATCAAAATATAAACTGTTTTTAACACTTTGATGTTTAAGGTTGGAACAGTTTCATATAAGTTGTTGCCATAGTTACGACTAGATTTGTATTCAAAGTTACCCCGCTATTCAAAGTAACCGGTTTACGGTACTATCACTCCTATTTATTTTTATTATCTTTCAATAAATCAAAAGATAGAGTATAATCATTATTTTCAAAACAATTCAAAATTTTATTGAATAAATCAATTATTGCATAAAATGTGACTCTTTCAAAAATCAAACTGGATAGAATATTATTTATTTCAAGATAGTTATATAATCTATTATACCTAAAACGTTCAAGAAATTTTGAAAAGCAAGAAAGTATAGATGTGGGTCTTTAGTTGGATGCCATTTTTATATATGAAAATTTCTCTCACAAACCAGCAATTAGGGATCTTTGCAAAACTTATCTTCAGCTGAAAACTGAGGAATACCTTTGGGCGTTCCAAACAGTGGTATTTCATAACAAGAGATATTGTTTAACATGTCTTGGGTTTGCTTTCAATGTTGGACAAATAATCATGAAATCCGTTGTGAGTGCCATCATTGATCAAGACAAGTTGGTTACAAGAGGAATGTCCGCCTAGGTGGATGACATATTTATTAATGAGAACGTGGTGAGTCTCTATTATGTCATGAGACATTTTGAAAAATATATTTTGGAGAGCAAAGAGGATGAACAGATTGACAATAATGGGGTCCGTGTGTTGGGATTATGTGTACGCAAAGCTGGTAATAAACTGACGTGGTCAAGAATCATATTCTTCAATTTTTTGACGTGGTCAAAAAATTGAAGAATATGATTTAAAGTTGATGTAAATCTTGTCCCATCGGAAGATAATTTTGATGATGCATTAACAACAGTTCGTATCAGTTGGTTAAATAAGTTGACTGGGAATGAGCTTCTACAGAATTGTATTGGAGTAGAAGTTGCGGAGCCTAAATCCATCTTGAGTATACGCAAGAAAACTGGACTATTTGGATTGAGTATAACATTGAACTTAGTTCGTGAATTACTTTCAAATGCAACTAAAAACGAAGTTCAAATGGTATTAAAAAATTGCAAATCGTATCAGTCAATAAATCCAGCACCTGTACACTTTCAATAGTCAATAGATCCAGCATCTGGCCTAAAGGTACCTTTATTGTTAAAAAAAATTGGGAAAGTTTGGCCATAGATATTACGCATTATGAAACTGAAAATTTCTGAGTCTAATCAATTGAGGACCTTCAAGATAAGCTTTGTGGCGACAACTGTCAAGTTCATGCGGAAGTATTGCCATAGTTCGAATTCTCCGTCTAATCGTTTGTGAGCGAGGAGCGCCATCCGAAATATTAGCAGATAATGAGGCAACGTTTAAGACTGAAGAATTTAGAAGTTTCCTTGAAAGGTGGAGAGTGTCTATCACCTTTAGGGCCACTTATTACCCTGAGGGGGACGAAATTGTGGAAATAAAACATTGTACAATAAAAAGAATAGCAGAGCGATCTAAGATACCGGAAGCAGTATATTAGTACAAGGTTGCTGTTGAGAAAAAGACGTACGACCAAAGGAGAAAATATGTAGTTATCAAGTTGGTATCAAGGGATTAAGAAAAGAAATCTTCTGCCAAACAATGGCACAAACAAAATATTTGAAGCAGGTGATAGGGTTTGGTTGAAACCACCGAATGCAAAGTGCTATACCATGTGGAAGCCAGCGACAGTAACCAAAAAGGGGTCGGAACAAGTTTTTGAAGTGAATGGGGTTTTACGCCACGTAAAATATATTAGATTTCAATGTGAAATTCAGCCCTTATGCTTTATTCCGGACGTGGAAAGAGATATGGGAGATAATTGCAAAGAAGTTGTTAAAAACAATGAGGACCAAGTTGAAGGATTTGCTGACGTGAACGAAGTGGTCATCGAGGTCAAGGATAGGTCCCAGGAAGTAGACATGCCTTTGCAAAAAAGGGCTCAAGAGCAATGCATGCAAAAAAAATTTATTGATTAGTATTTATAGGACCCTTAAGGATCAAGGAGGAGTGTAATTATATTAAATTAAATGTTAGAATGTTCGGTGGCGTCAAGTGGTTTGTAATTTAAGTGAATTTTTATTTGATATTTTTTGTTAATATGTTTATGGTGAAACAGTAAATATGTTTATGTGGATTGTAATGGTAATATTTGAAGTATATAATTTTATATAAATTGTGATTATAATTTTATAAAAAACAATTATTTTTTTTAATCTCATTTAGTAAAAAAAATAAAACATCTTGACTTAATGTTACATTTCTGCAAGAAAACTACACGCAAGTGCAACTGAAACTTATCAAACTGATAATCATGACCAAGCAACAGGTATGGAGATATTAGATAACTCAATAAATATAAATCATGTATAAAAACTCCAAGATTAATCAGTTCTAGTAGAAGGACTAGCAGAAGAGATTAAATTGGAAATGCAATGTGATAAACTTGCAGATGTGTTGATACAATGTTTCCTGATGATGTATGAATGTGGAAAGTTACTGTTTTGCTTGATTACCTCTGGTTTCAAAGAAGTTGCTAGTTGTCAACGCATGGAAAGCTATTTTAGCACGTCATAAGGTATATTTCCAAGTGATACGTTTAAATGACATTGTTTAAAATCGTTTTTTTTGAGAGCAATTGAACGGTGAGAAATTTCAGCGTGATTGGCTTTGTTATTTTTGAAAAACTGGCAAGATATTCTGTGGTAATTGTAAACTATATTTGAAAAATCTGAAGAAAAGTCATTGTTAACAACTAGTGGTTATTACAATTGGAATGATGCAGTCAGGGATTTAATATGCCATGAAATCAGTACTTTGCACAGAAATAGTATAGAAAAAGTTATCTGTATAAAACCAACAAGGAAGCGAATAGATAAAAGTCTGGTAGAAAAATAAATCTAATAAAAATAAGACATTTATTTTTTTTCGTCTGTAGGAATGAAAAGAATGTCTGGAGTTAACTTATCAAACAGATTTTAAGTGTGATTATATTATTGTCGGCAAGAGATCTTGCTTTTCGTGGAAATGGCGCGATTATTAGATATATGAACAACGGAAATTATTTAGGATGATTGGAGTTACTTACGGAGTATGATCAGTTTTTTTCAGAACACATTCAACAACGTGCTAACAAAAGTAGAGCCCACATATCATATTTATTATCAACATTATGTGATGAATCTATTTTAATTTTATGTGATCATGAGGTAAGTAATGCAAGAAATAAAAGATGCAAAATAATATTTTCATACTTTCATACGAAACAGCTGGTGTTGAGCCTTAGTAGACTCAACACCAAATGTTTCGCATTCAGACCAGTTAACATTGATAATTCAATATATAAGAGCAAGCGGACCAGTTGAACATTTTATAAAATTTATTTAGATATATGAGCATACTAGTGAGAGCTTGGTAAAAGTTCTTCTTGCATTTTTAGAAGAGAGTGGCATAAGCACTAAAAACTGCAGAGGAAAATCATTTGACAATATACCAAAAAAGAGTGGAAAAAACAATGGCGCGCAAATCTGGGTTCGCAAAGAAAACAGTTTAAGTAAATAAATTCCATGTTGCAGACATACTATAAATCTTGTTGGTCAAAACGCTGTCAAGACCTGTTCTGTTGCAGTATATTTTTTTAATTTCGTTCAAAAACTGTTTGTGTTTTTCTCTGCACCAATGGAATCTTCTTTTAACGAGCTTTAACAACTAAATTAAAACACTTCAAATACACGTTGGTCTGCTCACCGCGATGTAGTAGATCCACTACAGATATAAAGCAATTTAACAAATTCATGTTAGTATGTCTGTATCAACAACTGAAAAAGCTGATAGGCGATTAAAAGCAAAAGAACTTAATGCAAGTATGAATAAGTAATAGACTGGATTAATGATCCAGGTATGGTCAATAGTATTAGATAGATGTGACAAAATAAGCATATGCCATCACAAGTTAAAATTAGATTTGAATACGGCTACAAAAATGTCGCAACCCTTAAAAACCTTTGTTCAAAAGCTTCGTTCTTAATTCAGTGAAATAGAATAGAAATGTATATTCTGTATCAAAACGATGCGCATCATCAAGATTGTAAAAGAAAAATTTGGCAAAACAGAAGATGGGACTATCGTAATGCAGAAACAGATGATGCTGACGCTGTATTGACGACTTCGGAAAAGTTAAAAATACAAACATCTCTTTCAATTATTAACAACTTCGGAAAAGTATTCGGAAAAGATAAGCTATTATCAGTCTTGAATCAGAGAATCTCTGCATACAGTCTTGTTAATGATAAATTTGCTTTATTTACAGCAAGTTAATACTTTTAAATTTTATGATTTGAGAGCCAAAGCCGTGTATTTAGTTAAAATACACTATAAAGACCTTGAGCATCATTTATGCAATGAAATTGTTTAATTTATTGCTTTCATGAAACAGTTTAACAAAGAAATTACAGCAACTTAAAACAAAATTTCTATAAGCAAATAATTAGAGAGTTGCAGATGCTCATATTTGTTGGTAAGCATTAGCTTTTGGCTGCTTTCATAATTATTTCAATTTCACTACGCATGTAGCTTTTTTTTAATGGTAAGCAATTGCAGCGGAGAACGTTCATTCTCTCAAGATAAGCTCATCAAAAATGATTGAAAATCAGCCACAAACCAAAAAGGTTTAAAGGCCCTGTCGCTGCAATGCATAAAAATAGACTACTTCAACAACTTGATTTAAAATCTGTAAATGAAAAATTTGTTAATAAAAAATCTCGAAAAGTTAACGTCTAATAGTCTTAGATTTTAGTAAATAAACAAACCTTTAAACTCACAAAAACTGCGACATCATTGAAGAATGATTTGCAATTTATTATATAGATTTATTATTTTGTTTCATTTTTTTTATTAAATTAAAAACTGCTCTTTACAGTAATATTTTCAAAACGATTTTTTCTGCATTGAATTATGATAATTACAAAAAAAAAAGTTTCCTTTCTTATTTGTCGCATTACTGCTACACGTGTTAAAACTTATTAAATAACAGGCCGTAGGACCACTCCAAATCTGCAGTCTCAGGTGTACTTGGTCATAAATTCAATCTTGTTTAAAGTTTTATGTTAAATTCCACCAGTTAAGTAAATGTTTTTACTTGTGTGAGGTAATATTTGCTCTAGATGTTTTTCAAATAATTCAAAATTGAGTGGTCTGTATTTGATGATGTAACTGATGACCTTATTTTAAATATAAGTATTTTTTTAAACTTTTTATTGGTTTTATTTCTATTTTGTCAGATGTTTTATATGATTCTAATTTTATACGATTTCTACGATTTGTAGTTTTATACCAATAAGTTTTATATGAATATAGTTATGTTTTTTTCTGGTGATGATATTTAAAGGATTATAAATGAGATTATGTTAATTTTATTTTACTTTTGGAAACCTTATATAAATTTGCTTATGTTTTTATTATTATTATTATTATTTCAATATTAACAAAGCATTTTTTTCAAAGTTTTTAATAGTGAATAACAATGTTTTAGTTTGGATTTTTATTTTAGTGCCACAGCTAATCCCAAGTTGTAGGTTTTAATTGTCGTATAACTAGTAGGGCAGATATAGTGAAAACCAAATAATTATTAAGATATATTTCAATTACAACCGAGAAATATATATATATATATATATATATATATATATATATATATATATATATATATATATATATATATATATATATATATATATATATATATATATATATATATATATATATATATATATATGGAAGATGAGTGAAAGAAACAGGAAACTCTTTGCCTTAGCTCCTTTAATATCAAAGGTAAGTTGATTTTATGTAGTTTTCTTATTTTACAGTACTTACATCTTTGAAACTTTGGTTGTGAAATGTTCTAGGTGAATAAGATGGGTACATAGCTTTTTTATTAACAAATCCATAGTTTGTAAGAATCCTATTTTAAATTTTGATGAGTTGGTGGTTGTCACATTTTTGTTTTAGAGTGCAGAAACTGATTCCCAAGAAAACGCAATTTCAATAGTTCTCGTGTTGAGACTGTTGATGAAATTATGCTTGATGATGGAGATAATTCAGAAAGCAAGGCATTTATCAATTTAGAAGCTACAAATATGAACAAAGAAATAGTAAATGAAGTAAGTAAATTTGTCAGTGTTTTGTTCTAATCATTTTTTTTTTGGATTCCTTTATTGATTATAATGTTATTTCTCTTTCATAGGAAGTATGCTCAGAATTCTGTGGCTTTGACAATGTCCTTCAAGGAGCTGATATTGAGCCTGCTAACAGCTTTGGTTTAGTTGACTTGATAATGACCCAAATTATAGGCTTAATAATAGAGTTTATACTGACGACGATGAAACAGGCAGTAGTAAGACCCTTCAAGTTCCTAATAGTGCCAAGAAACGCAGACGGAACCCAGATGAGTGTAAATGCAACAAAAAGAAGCGTTGTAGAGAGTCTGGAAGAGATTATGTTGGAAAAAGTGGGAGCAAGTTGTAGCCAAAAAAATTAAACCACCATGCCTAACATCATGCAAAAGAAAATGCTCTATAAATATTACAGAAGATGTCAGGCAGGATATTTTTAAGAATTTCTGGCGTAACAACAATGACTTTAAAAGGCAATTTGTTGCTTTCTGTGTCTTAAGATACATAGTTGAAAGGAGAACAACAGCTGCTGGTATTGACAAGCCTAGAAGAAATTCAACACTGAGCTATTTTTTTGAAGTAAAGGGAGAAAAAATCAAGGTGTGTAAAACGTTTTTTCTTCATACTTTGTCCATTTCTGAAACGTATGTAAAAACAGCATTTGATAAAAAAAAGGGCTGGAGGTTTTCCAAGTGCTTCCTGATCAAAGAAGAAAAAAGACAACACCAAATAAAACAATAGATGAAGTTCTACAAAGCCTAAGGAGCCTTATCAATTCATTCCCATCTGTGGAAAGCTGCTACAGTAAAGAAAGAACGAGGAAAAAATATTTGGGTAATTATTTGAATATTTCAAAGATGTATAATCTCTATGATGAAGACTTGAATGAAAAAAACACCAGTGTCACAGATATAGCTAAACAGTGGCTTTATTCAGAAATGTTTAATAAAGATTTCAACTTGTCTTTCAATTTGCCATACAATGACACTTGTGATACAAGTGATGAACTTCATGTAAAGATCAAAAATCCTGAAAATTGAAATTCTATACAACTAAAAAACCTATATGAGGATCATCTTGCTGAGACGAAGAAAAGGTATGACCTAAAAAGAGGGGATAAACTTGGGTCTCGGGAAGAAAGTTCTAAACATAGAACTATTACAGTTGACCTCAAGAAATTTCTCCCGACTCCCCTCTTAACAAACTCTCAATTGCTTTGTTTGAGGAAGCTGTGGACCTATAATTTGATTATCCACGACATGACCACTGGCAATTCACATTGTGCCATGTGGGATAAGGTTGTGGGGGCAAGAGGTGCATGCGAAATTGCCTCGTGTCTGTTGAAATGGGCCTAGCATAACTTATGCGACACAGATGTTGAAGAGCTCACAATATGAAGTGACAATTGTGAGTTATTTGTGGATTTTGAGGGTGATCCCAAATTTAAAGACAGTTAACCATAAAAATCTACTTAGAGGTCACACGCACATGGAAGTTGATGGAGATCATTCAATTATATAAAAGGCAAAAAAGAAGCTGGATAACTACATCATAATGGTGCCCTGGGATCGGCAACAATTCGTCCGACAATGCCGTTTTAAAGAACTTTTGAATGTACACGACATGGCTTTTGAAGATTTTAAAAATTTTAAATTCTAATTTGAAGGTAGCATTGCTCCTTTAATAAATAGAAAAATAAATACAGACAGTGAACCCTCTAAAATAAGTGAGGTAGTTCACTTAAAATTAAAATCATGTTAGCTACAAAAGTTGTTTTACAAAACCTTTTTAAATGATAGAGAATTTAAAATTATACAACTTGATAGGTCTCAGAGAAGATCGAGTCACTAGCCTCAAGCACTTGAACCTATTCGGGTCACTTCAAAACCCATCAACTCAAACAAACCTGCCTTAAATGGGTTCCCCCACGATTTCATGATTTTTACCAAAATATTCCTCACACAGAAAGAATACCTGATTTTCCTTAAGACGATGAGTAAGGGGTCAACCTCCTGTTTGCAGCAGTCAAGTTTTAATGTGTACTTGTGTTTAACTTTTATAATTAGCCATTTTTACTGTAAATACATTAAATAAAAGCTTTGTTAAAGATGTAGAGTTTCTAAAGAAGATGAATGAGGAGTAAACTTCCTCTTTTGCAACAGTTTAACGATTTTATTGATTATTTTGTATTATTTTAAATAGTTTTATCTTGAAAATCAATTAAATGAGTTAAAAGTTTGTTTTAAATTAGTGATCCCAGTAGCTTCCATTCATTTAAGTCTATAATTTGTATAATATTAAACTTAAACTGAATATCTTGACTGATCATAATACAAAAATTGCATAAAGGTAAACTATCGCAACTGCAACTGATATTAGATTATTAATAATTATTATAATTATTATTTTTATTATATTATTATAATTATTATTATATAATTATTATAATTGTTATAATTAATAATTATTAATAATTATTAACTAATAATAATTTCAGAAAATATTCTGGTAAAGATATTATTCAGACCCACTGAAATGTATAAAGAACTTTAAATATCAATTTTAAAAATAAAAAAAGCTGTTTCTTATAAGAAAAAGAAGTGTAGTAACTTCATTTGGCTCTCCTGTAAAATTTGACGAATGTGAGTTACGATAGTTGACCTCTGAGGTACATTAAATTTTATTTTCTAAAAATCAATAATTTATACCACTATAAAAGTATAAGATAAAACAAACGAAAAAAGAAACTATAACTTTAGGTTAGGAAAAATTAGAAGTACTTCAAAATAAATTGCAAGATATAATTTTTTTTTTTAATGAGGATATAATGATTGGAATAAATAATTCAAAAAACTATTATTTATTTAAAAAGTAAATTTGAAAAAAGACAAAAATTAACTTGTTAGAGAGCTGAATAAATAGGTAGCAGGAAAAAATCCACCGGAAAAAAAATCCCCCCGGAAAAAATCCCCCCGGAAAAAATCCCCCCGAAACAATCCCCCGACGAAAAATCCCCCTGGGAAATATCCCCCCAAAAATTGAAATTTTTTTTTTACATAAAAATTATCAATAAAATAGTTATATTTATTTATCTTAAATAGTTTTATAAAATACTTCATTTTTCATCAAAATGTAAGGTTATGCGCTATTTCTCGGTTGTCGGTAAAAATAATAATAAAAAAAAAACTCTCCAATTCCTAATATTCTACTTTAAAGCTTTATTTAAAATAAAAAATTTTATTTTTTTTAACTGTAAAACATGCGCTGAGTATTGCTACATCGACTATCTTATAGCCTAACTCGCAACGGAGTGCTGCTACATCGACTGAGGGTTTGGGTTGGGCAGGCAGTCTTTCAAATAATTAAAATATATATATTTTTATATTTTGTTTTCGTCTAGTTTCACTTAATTTCCTTTCATTTATTTGATAATAGTTTTTTCGCCTAAAAGTCCTTTAAATATATACCGCTAAATTAACTACGATGGTTCGCAAAAAAGTTCACATTTTACCAGTTCGCAGTTCGTCAGGGTTAGGGTTAGGGTTTCACATTCTCTACCTTCAAGGAATAGCGCATAATTTGACATTTTGATGAAAAATGAAGTATTTTATATAAATATTTAAAATAAATAAAAAAATAAACATAACTGCATATTGATAATTTTAATGTAAAAAAAAATTTTCATTTTTTGGGGGGATATTTCCTGGGGGGATTTTTTCTCGGGGGGATTTTTCCAGGGGAATTTTTTCCGGGGGGATTTTTTCTCGGGGTTATTTTTTCTCAGGGGATTATTTAAGGAGGGGGGGGGATTTTTTCCGGGGGGATTTTTTCCTAGAACCTAATAAATACTGTTATAAAGTAACCTCTTTCTAACTGTTATAAAGTAATTACTTTGCGTGTAATTTCTACATTAAAGCTTTAAGCAAGTAAATAACACGAATGTAGGTTTGCTTGGTTAGTCTACTTTTAGCAATTAAAATGGAATGGTAATTTCTAATAAATTTTTTCACTATCCGTTACATACAGTATTAGTTATAAATAGTTTAAAAAGGGTTACTAGCATTAAAAAAAAATAGTTATAAACGCGGTAATTCTTTCAACGCTGCCATTACCATTCCGAAACCTTTTGTAATTCGGAACAATGCAGAACACCAACCGCTGAACCTTCAACATATAAGTTAGATTGGACGAAGGAAAAATAGTTTAAGTTAAGAAATTTTAGCGCGAGTTAAGTTATAGTAAAGATCAATCACTTTAGTAAAATATATTTTATATTTTCAAATCAATCATTAATTATAACTGGTTTAGGAGAAAATTATTGACGCAACTTTATTGAACACGTCAAAAGGTTTAAAGTCTTTTAAATCTTTATATAGTTGAACAACAAGTAAAAGTAAATGAACTAAAAATAAAAAAATAAACTTAAAATAATTTCCCAATAAGATTTGGTCCAGTATGGAAAAATGCGAAATAGAAGGTTTTCAATAGAAACGTATTTTATTTGCCATTTAAACAATATGAATAATTTGGTTGGAGGAAAAAAAAACAACAATTTAAACATAATCAAGATAAGATGGGATTCCTATTATCTTAAAATGCGTTAGATATTTAAAATAGGGTTGTTCGCCGAAAAACAAAACGTGCGAAAATTTCGCATCTTTATCTACCATAATAGAATTGTTATTGCGGAAGTTGCACATGCACATTCCGTAACGCACTATACGAAAATATAAATAAATTAAATTCCGTAATAAAGCATCGCCAAAGAAAACTTGCAAAACAAATCATTTCGTAAGAATACTTACAAAATAGTTCCTTACGGAAGGATCATTCCGGAATGTGCAGTTGCGAAAAAGAACGCAAAAGATTTTATGTTACGATATATTTAAGATATTAACTGTTAACAGTTTAAATAATAAATAATAGATGATAAAATTATAAAAAAATGTTGTTAAAATGGTTTTTAAAGTGTTTATACAAATATATCTAATATATGTATATATATATATATATATATATATATATATATATATATATATATATATATATATATATATATATATATATGTATATATATATATATATATATATATATATATATATATATATATGTATATATATATATATATATATATGTATATATATATATATATATATTAATATATATATATTAATATATATATATTAATATATATATATTAATATATATATATATATATATATATATATATATATATATATATATATATATATACATACATACATACATACATACATACATACATACATACATACATACATATATACAGTAGAGTCCCGTTAAGTTACTTAGGGAATATCCGAGTTAAGCGTAGCTCTTGGTATTTATAGAACGTTCAAGGAAAATTGAAAAACTTTCCAACTTAGTAAAAGGGGCTGTCCATATTAGATGTCTGTGATTTTTCTCAATTTTTAAACCTCCTCCCTTCTTTGACAAACTGTCAAAACCCCGCTTATATATGATGTCAGATTTTGTAACCTCCCTCCCTAAAGTAAAATTTAAAATATGTGTAAACAACATTGATTTTTTCTGGTTAAATTATACATTTATATCTTAGCATATTATATTATAAAACAGTTGATACCTCATCAAATAGTAAACAAACTATTGAAAATTTTATTCTATATCTATTATATAAATTCAATCACTCATCGTCTTCCCATGAGTTGTTTAAGTGTTTTTCGATAATAATGATAAATGACTTTATGTGTTTGCTTTAAAGCACATTTTAAAATCCGCTGGAATCGAATAATGATTGTTAAATTTATATACAATTTGTTTACAATTGATATGCTGATATTTGTTTACAATTAGATTTTCAGTCAAATGGTAATACAATAGTAAAACATTGGTAAATTTTTAATTTATATCATGTCTCTAGGAAACTTACATTGAATTCCCCACAAAACAAATATGCTAATTCTATACCACATTGTAGATGTAAATACCTTTAAAACCTGCTCGTATTAGCCAAATTTATATAACGCGGTTTGTAGGGAAAAAAATAAAAATGGTAGCGCTATAAATAACAACAAAACCGTGTGAAGTCTATTTTTGTATATAGATAGTTTTGTTTATATAAATTTCAAATCTTTTTCAATAAAAATAGTAACTTTAGTTTAAAGTCGTATTGTGACCAAATGTGATCATGATCTTAATACATTTCAACTATTTAAAAAAATTTTTTGTATTCGTTCTGAATAGCTTCTACACGTGGATGGCAATAAAATCCTATTGATTTCCCATTTGCGTATTTAGAATGCCTTTTCATTTTAAAATCTAGGATAGCTAAAGCTAATAGTTAAACTTTTTTCTGAATATTAAACACAAACACAAAAAAGGTTTAAACAAAGCTAAAATTTTTAATTTTTTTTCCCTACAAATAGACCCTGGTTTCTGACGTGAATCTGGCTAATAAACTTGAATTTTTTTTTCTTAAATGGACATTACTTTGGTCTCAACACCCCCTCCCTATTGTCAATTCTTGTCAATCTTTTCTGTACCTTCTCCCCCTTATATTTACTGACATCATTTATGGATAGTCTTAAAGTCCTACTTATCCAGGGACCGAGACAACGGAATTCTACTGTATATACTCGTTTTTTTTTTTTTTTTTTATAAACATAACGCTTATAGGCCTAGATTTGGAAAAAAAATAAGCATATGTAAGCATATTTCTGAGCCTCGATAAACCATTTTAAAAATTTTCTTTTTATTTAACTAAAAATTTTAAATATATATTTCTAAATTTAAAGCAACAAAAACAACAAAAACCGAAGTTTATAGCAACATTAATTCAGCTACATTAAAATCAAAATAAAAATACAGAGCATAAGTCAACTTATTATTTTTCTTATACCCATTAACCTTTAATAACACTTTTAGAAATTATTGAAATATATAAAATATAAAGGTATATTTTATTAGAAATATGCTTAAGCTTAAAAATATATTTGAGCCCCTATTTACTTTTTGGTTTAGCATATTCGAACCTGTTTCAAAAATTTCATATGCTTTTAAAAAAAAACACATGTATATTCCTCCCCATCATTTTTACTTTTATTATACGTAATGAGTTCAAAAAACATCATTACATATATTTATTATGGCACGTTTCGTAAGTTTGTTTCCATTAAAAACTCTTTCGTATGTTGGGATGCAAATTACTTTCGTTTTGAAAGAAATTTTTTTTTTATCAATATTTCTAAAAATAAAATTATAAAAATTTAATATTTTATTATACTGAAAATAAAAATTCATTATAAACATTTTTGGATTTAAAGAGGTTAATTTTTACAGTTAAAATCAGTCTAGCAAACAAATTTTCTTTATAGACTTCAAAACGACGTTTGGCGAAAATGCTTGTTTCGCAAGTGCGACTTCCGAAACCGCTGCTTTCGTATGTTGCAAAATAGTTTTATTTTGTATGTCAACTTGCGAAATGCTAAATTTCGGAAGTAGCATTTGCGAAATGAACATTGACGATTTTAAATGTTTTGTAATATTCGGTACGAAAAAATGTAAAATCTCGTTCTCAATCTCCTTACGAAAGAATGTTGTTTTTCCGGAATTACACGAAATCCTCCCTTTACCAACCCTAATTTAAAATAGATTTTTTTTCTATTAAGAAAAAAACCTTTTAAGCAAAAAATGGGAATTTATTATCAAAGAACGCATTCTTCAACATTCTTTTTATTTTTAATATTATTGTTTTTAGCTAAAAATAGTATGACTGTTTATTTTTTTAATAAAACAAAAACAAAAAACACTCAGATATATATCTTATACTGCTTGTTTAGGTAAGCAGTCTAGCGTCATACTGAAATAGCCTGTTGCCGAAGGCTTCTGTACATACATCGACTGACAAATAGCCTGACTCGCAGCGAAGTGCTGCTACTTTGACTGAGGGTTTAACATGGGGCAACAATTTTTTGTTTCATTTTTTTTTGTTTTTGTCTTCTTTTTTTGGAAATGTATATTTAATTAATGGAACAATAGTATGGTACAATTTGTCACATAAATATTCTAGAGTAGAGAATATATATGTATATCTAAGTTCATTTCAAATATACTAAATAAATATATATCTGTTCAGTTTATTTAAAATGCGTTAGCTCAGTAATTATTGTATTTAAATAGCCGTGCAACCGTGACGCAGCAAACAGAGCGACAGCTATAAAACTAAAAGGTCAAACATTTGTTTTCTGTAAAGAGTTTGGAAGGGACTCTAGCATTAATTCACATAGATAAGATTACTTTAATATATATATCTTGAAGATAAGTCTCGTTATTTACAATTACAAACTTGGATCGCGCCAATTGCTCAGCTTGTGGTAAAGAAGGAAGCGTTAGGGAGCGAGACTTGCTACGCATTCAGATAAATATACAAAGTAAAGAAGCATACTGGCTGCGGCGTTAGCAAACTAACGCAACAGTCTGCTCCAACATCGGAAAGAAAGGTGGCGTGAACTTAATGGTTAAATGTTTTTATGCAGCGCTCATTGTTAAGAGTAATAGATTTTTTTTGGAGCACCTTAAAAACCCAGAGAAAAAATATATTTTTTGTATAAAATGGTCTATTGTACACTACTTTTATGAAATCGCCTCATTTATTTTATCTATATCATTAGTATTGAAAGTTTTATAATAAATTTGATTATATATCGACTACATGCGCATTTCACAAATAGTATTTATAAATACTATTTCACAACTAGGACATTTAGACTTTATATCGACTTTATCACTTTAAATGGGCATAAGTTTTACATCAATTTTATGTTCACATTGCAAATAAAGTTTATTGTAAAATAGACAACTTTCTTTGCAATTTTTTTTTTATAAAACTAATGTGAAATTGAATTCCGACTTATCCAAACACCATAGACGTGAAATAGTATTTATAAATGCTAATTGTAAAATGTGAATGTAATTAAAATACAATTAAAATTATAAGACTGTCAATACAAATAGATAGAATAGATGAGACAAATTTTGTCGACATTAAAAAATCTATAAATCTATATAAACTTGCCCTAAAAAAACATGCTTCAAATAATAATATAAAAAATTTTATAAACGCTCTACCTCAAATAACTTAATTCCAAAATAAAAAAGCCAACTAGAGTGACTAATAACTCTTCTACACTTCTTGATAATAAAATAACTAATAACTTTCATAACAACTGACTCAACACAGGTATAATCAAAACTGACTTATCAGATCAAATCCAAACAATCTTAATTACTAACAACATAATAAATAACAACATTCCTTCTAAAACTACCTTATTTAAGCGACAGATCAATAAATCTCTATAAAATATTTTCAAAGCCTTTTAAAAAATAAAGTTGATTGGAATCTGGTATTGCAATCAAACGATGCTAACAACTCATATAATCTATTTCTAACTACTCATATAATCTAAGTCAAGTCTGCAAGCAATATGAAACAGGTGTTATTACTTATGGACTTTAATATATCTGATTTTAAATGCTTCTTTTAAACAAAAATTCAATTATATAAAATAAGTCTCAGAGTTTATTAACTTTTTTTTTCATTAATTCAGCTATTGTGTTTCCTCTAATCTAAAAAGTTATTGTTGAAATCTAATCTGAGTTCTTGAATTTTTTTTTTTTTTTTTTTTTTGTTAACTATCAATGAATTATTTATTTTACTTTTATACAAATTGGTTTTAAAAAATGCATAAATATTAAGATTTTTGTAAATTAAGTACTCTTCTATTTTTAATTTTTCGTTCTTTATTTGAATATTACTTTGTTACAAATTGTTATACATTTCATTTTTATACTTTTCAAAAAATACTTTGTATAATATACTTATAAAATATGTGCTCTTTAATTTATATATATTTTGTTTTTCTTTTTTTCTTTTTTTTCGATATTTCTTATTTACTTGATTATTACTTTAAACATGATTATTGTTCTTGAAGTATTTCTTAAACTAATTGTTATTTATTTTTACATTTATAATCTTCAATAAGTAATTTGTAAAGTATAAATATATTATACGGTTATTGTAAATACCGAAAATTGGGGCTCGATGATGTGACAAAATAATGTCTTCTATTTGCCCCGCCAGTGTTTTTATTTAAAAACTGTTAAATTCTAAAAGTTATTAAACAACGAAATAAGCAAAACAAACAATTAAAATGTGAAAATGAATTCCGACTTATCCAAACACCATAGATGTGAAATAGTATTTATAAATGCTAATTGTGAAATGTGAATGCAATTAAAATACAATTAAATGCAGTTATAAGACTGTCAATACTAATTAATAAAATAGGTGAAACAAATTTTGTTGACATTAAAATACCAATGGGAAATTTGAGTCCATTAAGGTGATAACTTATTGAAGTATCATAGATGTGAAATAGTATTTATAAGTATAAATTGTGAAATACGTATGTAATTAAAGTATAACAGAAAGTAGTTAGGAAACTGTAAATATTGAACTTATATATAAAAATAAATAAAATAATTTTAAACAGCGTTGTACAATAAACTATTTAATGATAGTAGTTGTTAAATAATTTTTAATGTGCTTCCATTTTAATTTATAAGCAACTTTTTTGTTACAATAGTCAATCATATTTCTCCAGAATCTAAAATACTTCAAATACGCAAGTATCTAATACAAGTTATTGTTGTTCTAAAATACAATTTCAAATAGGTAATGCAATTTTTTTAATTTTCTGCAACATTTTTTTTTATGCACCTTTTTTACTTTACTATATTTTACTATTACATGTACAATCTATTTTCTCTCTCTCTCTCTCTCTCTCTCTCTCTCTCTCTCTCTCTCTCTCTCTCTCTCTCTCTCTCTCTAAAAATTGACCTCTGGTCTTTAACAAATTATAACATAAATATTATACTTATAATATAGTTAAACATTATATGTTAAATAATGAATTATACTTGTTGTATTTAGTCATGCTGCTTTTACTTGGTCTTCGGTATTTTACGTTGCTATTTACCTGTATGGAGGCATTGCAAATATTTCCTACATTCAAAGATTATAATAAAGCTAAAACCGATTTGCTAAGTTTGATTGAATCTGTTAAAATAAATAGAGATTTGCCGATGATTGCTGGTTTTGTACGTCTGGCTTTTCACGATTGCATTGGTAAATTCAAATGCGATGGATGTATAGATCATACGCACAGAGGAAACGCTGGATTAAAAATAATAACTGACCGTCTTAATGTGTTATACGAAACTTCACACAAAGGTAAAATATCTAGAGCAGATTTTTACGCTTTAGCCGCTGTTGTTGCTCTCACTAGGTCAACATTTGATGCTCCAGTAAAATACTTAGGATTAAAAGACTTCAAAGTTGGAAGAGGAGATTGTGAAACTTCTCCTAATCAAGTTCAAAGTGTTGATCCACCAAAAGGCACCGATGGAACCAGAAAAACTTTTAAATTTTTTAAGGACGAATTTAACTTTAGCGTTAATGAAGCAGTAACCATTTTAGGAGCACATACACTTGGACGATGCAAGTTAGAAAACTCTGGTTTTGTTGGAAGCTGGGTCGACGAACAATTTTCAACAGTTACTCAGGGACCATTCACATTAGCTCCAACTAGTGTTCTTGACAATGCTTACTACAGAGAAATTATAGATGTTGTTCCGTGGAATCAAGTAACCATCAACGGTACACAAAAACAATGGCAAGAACCAGACAGTCCAATACCCAATGACAGGTTGCCGGAGTCTAACAGGACCTCGTTGCTTTTAAACTCAGACTTGGCTAACTCTTGGATTATTGAACCGATTGATAAAAGTGGATCTGTTTTATGTTCTCCAACTTCGCAAAAATTACAGTGTAAGCATTCAGCTGCTCATCAACAAGCAGTTCGATTTGCTCGTGATAATGCGTTGTGGGTAAAAGAGTTTACCAAAGTATTTAACCGGATGATTGAAATGAATAAATACGTCTTACAGAAAGCTCCAACAAAGTAATAAATTATATACATTTATGGCTCTTTAAAAAGTGATGATAATTTGAAAAAATTGAAACATAAATTGTTATTGGTTTATTTATAATTTTGTAAGCTTTTTTAAACGTAATTTTATTATAGATTAGAATTTTTATTTTTTTATTACATTGAGTTTTGACCTTAACGAAATTTTTCTAGTAATTATTAAAGATGTTTGAAATTTGAGTTGAATTTTTTATCACAATATGATATTTAAATGTTAAGTTTATTTTTTTTAATGTATAACTAACATTAGGTGATTTTGGAGATGATGTTATTAGCAAGAAAAAGTCTGAGCTACTATTTCGATTTGACTACTAATATGTTACTTTTTTTTGTTGTGCTTTAATATTTTTAAAATTTACGTATTTTACGCTTTAAGAAATAAATAGTTGCCTAATTTTAATTCTAAACTAATAAACAAAGTTATAAAAAGATTTATAACGCGTAATATTTTGGCTTTTTAATAAAAATCCTATTTAAATCTAAAAATAATATCAAAAACTGTTGGTAAAAAATAAAAAACAATTTTAATAGTTTCAAATAATATTAACTTAGGTGGAGTATGGTTGGAGTAATATTGTCAAACATAAACTTATTTGACAATATTACTCTAACCATACTTCACCTAAGTTGCTTACCACCTTTTAACACCATTACCGCAATCTCCCGCTTTTATTTATTTAAACAACGTGGCTTTTAATCAATACTTATTTTAGATTTCAGTATTTTAGAAACAAATAGTATGAGTAGCAACGTTTTTGGCGTTTCTCAAATATTTTGCCAAACTGGATACAATTGATTTACCCGTTTTTAATGAACAAAGTATAAGATTATGGTTTTTTAAACAAATTAATTAAAAAACCTCAAGTTAACTAGAGTAAGTGTAAACGAAGTTTTAAAGTCAAAGTTTTTCATATAATCAACTCTCAAGAGTTATATTAAATTATTATATAATAAAAGATAGTCTCGTATCGTATCGTAGTTTTCGATAGTCTCGTATAGAAAATAAATTTAATTTAGTTTAGCCGATCAGTGATTTAACGGATCACTTGCAGATTTTATTGCTATAGTTTGAAAGTGGTATTGATGTTACTTTTTGGTGTTGCTAAATCATTGGAGTTTGATGCTAACTTCAACAACTGTTAACTCTGTTAATTAAAGTTTTCGGTGCTTTCCATTAGTAGACTAGAAATTAGATTAGTAGATTATTTTACCATCATTACATAGAGTAAACGACCGGGCCCCAAATACATTTTTAGTAATACAATTTGATCCAAATGAACTTTTTAGACTAAAAAACCAAGACCTGAGTACTTGCTTTGGAAAGTTCCAAAATGGTCTGTAAAGTTAGCAGCATCTGAAAAGGCATCTTATTTATTTAATACTGGCATATGTTTATATATTTTCAAACTCTAATTTACTTCCAACAAGATTGCAAGCAACCACCATTAAGTTATGAGTTACTTTAAAATAGAGAATAAGTAAATATACTAGGAAATGGTTAACTGAAGACTTGAAAAGTTGTAGGTTGTATATAAATAATAAAATCATAAAGATGGCTAATAGTTATAAGGTTTTTCTAATGTACAAGGAAAAAAACTGTTTTAGTAAAAGTTTTTGTAGCATGAAGAGACAGATACAGTAAAAGGATGCAACTTGTTGAATAAGAAACAAGCAAGAATGAGTTTGGTTTGTTATAAAAGAGATGGTAGCTTGTTTGAGCATTGACCATGATTGCATTTGTAGAAAAAAGAAAGAAATGCTACCTTACAACAATGGGAGAGTGGCTCAAGCTAGGCATATAAAGCAGGTCTAATTTATTATTATTATTTTTTATATATGTTAATTTACCTCCCTAAGGCTAAAAACGCCACGAAAGTCGAGTAGACTTGATAGTTGTGGTTATAACCCTTTCTCCACTATATAACTCCAAAATACAAACCTTGACAACCAAATCCGCTGTGCAGAAAAACAAGTTGAGCGCGGTACTACCAGAGATGTGGTCAGGATCAAAACTCGGCACCTTTCGCTTATGACGCCAGCGCTCTACCACTACACCACGACCGCATAACACTCACAACGGGTTTTTAGACTTTCTGAGAGTAAGAGGGTTGTTGTTCATCAATACAGGAATACTAACATTATTGCAATATTTTTTTGCAATAAATAAATGAATTTTGTTATCTAACAAAAATTGCAGATTTTTAGTCCAGAATTTAAATCGATTAGCAACTGCAAGCATTATGTTGTTACAGAAGAGAGATCAGATATAAAATCAGCTGCTTGTTCTAAGCAATCAAAAAATGAAATTTTTTTGTCAAGGCTAGAGTATAAAGTTGAGTCGTTAACAAATAGAGCCATTTTAGATGTGATATTTTGATGTAAATTGATATTGTAGATAAAAAACAATTCAGGATCAAACATTTAAGGGTACCACAAGATACCTTGTATACCATTAAAATTACTTGAAATAAAGAAGACTCTAGGCCTTCAAGAATAAATTTATTAGTGCAGTTAGTAAGAAATAATTTAATAATCTTAAAAATTTTATATAATGAAACTAACAGCAGAGTGATGACAAATCGTAGGATAGTTAGAGTGGTCAAAGTGTTTTCTAGACTTTCGAAAAATTAAAACCTGTTATCGAGCTCTTTTTAAAAATTAAATATTATTAAATATTATTTAATTAATAAGAGTAAATGTTAGACTTACTTTAGTTAATGACATTGTTGAAGACTAACCAAAAGTCTCCAGAACCTGACATTTGAAACAAGATTTGAAATTTGAAACAAGATTTAGTAAACTGAGAATAGCAGAGCTTAACATCAGACGCGACCTTTTTACATTGGCTATTTGAAATAATAAAAGGACATTTGTTCTTATGAGTAATGTTCTTGTAAAAGAGATGAAATAAATGATTAATAAAGAAACTGCTTAAGATGGAAAAAAATATGGAGTAGAATTTGACTTAAAATTGAAGAGTAGGAGTAACAGCTTATGAGATGCGCTTAATGCATAAATGTTATGTATATAAACATATGTTTCATATTTATATAAACTTTAGTATTTATATGTTGAAGTATTTGCCGATAGAGATGAAAAAGAAGATGATGATGTATGATGATGATGATGATGATGATGATGATGATGATGATGATGATGATGATGATGATGATGATGATGATGATGATGATAGCAATGATTGTTATTATTATGATGGTGGTGGTGATGACAATCATAATAATGATAATATCATTACTATTTATATCTTAAATGAGTATGATTTCAAAGTCATTAAAACCTATTTCAGGTTAAAGATCATGTGATGATGTGGTTACATTAAATGCATATGAATGGGATCTTAGCATGTTTTATGATGATGGTGGTCTTTAAATTGAGCATAAACTCATAGAAAAACGTATACAATTTATTCACAGTCAAAATTGCTTCTAAATTAATCGCAGAAGTAAAGGTGTATACTTTTTTAAGTCGTGTTTTCTTTAATAATCTTGATATTTGAATTTTTTAGGTTTGAATATTGCTGGTGATCGACTTAATTACGAAAATTTCCATGGAAAAATGCAGAAAGTTTGAAAATTTGATGCTACTGACAATCTCTGTTCTGTCAAGTAAAAAACCGCGCCAATATGTTAATTATCAAAATTGAATAATTATGACTTAAGCTATAATTATTTATTTTATATCATAATTTATTGTATACTTAAAAGTTAGCTTTTGTGTTCAAAACAGTAAAATAACACTAGATTTAAAAATATTTTTTATATAAAATACTTTTTAAAAAAATTCTTAGGTCTGTAGCAAACAGAACTTGGAACATTAAACGGGTCTCTAATATTATTTAAAAAAAAAGTTTTTAAGCTCCCGGTGGGAAATGAGCTAGCGACTAGCGAGCGACTAGCTAGCTTTATAACGATTTTCAAGCGACTTTTTTTTTTCTTATTTTATTCTTTACTAATTTCTCTAACATCTTTAAAAATTCAATTTTTAGTGTTGAGTCTATTATAGTTATGAGAATAATTGAACATTAAACATTGCAATTTTGTAGCAATGTGTCGCTAGCTACATATCGTAGCTTTGTAGCTAGCTACAAAATATCTACAAATCTATAGCTGGTTGATAGCTACTTACCAAAATTTTTTTGATAGCGATTTTATTACGATATGACGGTAGCTACAATAGCCTGTGAGTCTAGCTTTAAAATTTCGACTTTGATAGAGCCAACTATCAGAGTTTGTATAAATTTTTAAGAAACCAAAGAAATTTCTCTAATTTGCCCCATTTTGAAACAAACTGATTTTAAAAAGCTTATCTTTTGAAAGTAGTTTTATATTTAAAAATATAAAACTACTTTCCTTTCACCTTTTTTTACATCGTAGCAAATTTTTATTATAAAAATGCTGCTACAAATTACACTGCGCGACACAAAGACATCTCAAAAATATTTATAAAACTCTACTATACATTTATACTTAAAAACTAATTTTTATTGTAAATTAAAGCAATCGGTTTATAACACTAAACAACATTTTAACAAATTTATTTTTAACGTAACGCGCATTTTATTAAAAAAAACTGTTTTTTCAGTGCGACAAAATTATAAGACAGTTTTATAAAAAAAAGTTTTATTTGGAAACCGTAGTTGTGGGCAATTAAGAATATTTATTTGATGTAAACACCACATACGATTATTTAACTGTAAACTTTTGTGAACTGTCAAAAATTTAGGTTAGGATTTTTTTTATTAGGTATAAAGTAAAAAATTAATTAATAATGGGTCGTGCTGCACCGTTGAGTCCAGATGAGAAAAAAGTGCTCCCTAATTTATCGAAAATGGATCACTCCGTTAGTTACATGGCTAGAGCTATTGGACATAGCCGAATTGTGATTAAGAACTATGGTTATAGTCCTCATATGTATGGAATAAAAAAAAGTCCCGGACGTTCATCAACATTAAGTAACCGTGATAGGAGAAGATTGTTGAGACAAGTTTTGAGTTTTTCATTAACTGCACGTCAAATTGCTGCAAAAGCAGGTGTGATTGCTAATTTACGTACAGTTCAGCGAGTTATTCATAATGCTTTTGCACAAAAACTTCAGCGAAAATCACCTTTGACAACAAATCACATAATCAAATAACTTTTGCAAAGGACCACGTAACATGGAAAGAAGAGTGGCAAGTAGTATTTTCTGACGAAAAACAATTTTATCTTGATGGGCCAAATAGATGGAATTATTATTTTCAGGATTTGTGTAAAGAACCATAACACATCAACAACATCAAATGGGTGGTGGCACACACCAAATCGCACACACCAAATTGTGCAATTGGGTATCATGGTAAATCAAAAATTCATTTTATTGACGGTAAATGAAGGCTAAGGATTATCTTTTAATTGTTCAAGAGTTTTAAAGACGTCAAGCATCTGTAATAAGTAGTGAAAATTTTGTTCTTCAGCAAGATAATGCTAACGTTCATACCGCTAAGATAGTAAAGGAATATTTCAACAGCAGTAAAATTGAAACATTGAAGTGGCCAGCTAGATCTTTAGACCTGAACATTTTTGAGAATGCCTGGTCACAGCTGTCACATATAGTGTTTAAAGGTGGTAAACAATATATTTCACTAGCTGACTTGAAATCATCCATAGCATCTGCATGGTATGCAATTGACATGAGGATCAAGAAACATCATTCAATTTTAAAATGTCAATTTCCGACAACGATTTCAGGAAGTAACATCTAAAAATTGTCGATTTAATCCTTCTTACTCATTTTAATCCAAAAACAATAATAACCAATACTTATTACCGTATCAATCAAACAACATCGCGTTAGTTTCTATATCCAAAAAAATTTTAAAGTAAATTTTTAAAATAAATTTGCGCACTAGCAAAAAAAAAGCAAAAAAAAAAACTTAGTTCTTAAATAATTTAGAATATGATTTTTGCATACAAAATAAACAAAGTTAATTACGTGATACAAAAAAGGAGTTCTAGTTAAAAACAAATTTTTTGATAAATGGGGGAACTTAAATTTAACTGGACACTTAAATTTAATTTTTTTATAGTTTTGGTAAATTTTAAATTACTTTACTGTTAATTTAGATTTATAATCAGAGTAAATTTTAAACTCTAATTAGAGTAAAAATTAGGCCATTTTTAGAACTTTATATATATGTATATATAATTACAAAAATTGCATAAACTTGATGTGCAAAACAATTATTACTGTTATTTTTTTAACTATATTAATTTTTTTAAATATCAAAACACAATAAAAACAACTGCAAGGTGAATCTCAATCTTTTTATCGAAAAACTTGACTAATTATAGAGAATTTATCAAAAAAAAAAAAATTGAGTCAGTGAGTTTAGTGTTTACATACTTCAAAAGCGCCGTCGGACTTTAGTGAAACTGTTTACGACCACTGATCTCAAAATAATATTATTTTGAGATCAGTGGTTTACGACTTTCTACCGTATTATAAACAAAGGATTTCACGCTTGGTTTAAGAAATATTAATAGAGTTTAGTAATACTTCCTCGTTATTTTATATCAACTGAATTACACGATCGCATTGACTGAAATCATTTTTTACTTATCTACTATCTTTTCTCGAATAACTTTTTTAAAAGACCACCTCTGAAATATAATATTAACACAAAAAATGTTTTATGATTATAACAAACTGGTATTAAAAGTTTATTAAACGAGGAAAATAGATTTCTTTACATTACTGCTTGCTTTTAATTAAAACGTAAATTAAATACGTTGATTAAAACATAAATTAAATACGTTTATTAATAAGAATGTTTTTTTTTATTACAACAAGCTCGTACAAGAAATTTAAAAATCACTCTCTGAGTAACTGCTTGCTTGAATTTAAAACGTAAAACCAAATTTAAATGTTTGAATGAACCGTAGTCATAAAAACATTTTATGACTAAGAATAAAAATATAGATAATGATATTCTTCAATGCCGCGATTGCGTTCAATCGCTTGCGATTAATATTTTTTTGTAGTCAAACGACATTTGTTGTTGTTTTTGCTCAGACTTCCCAGTGGGAAAAAAGATATTTTTAGATGAATAAAATACGTCTTTTTTTATGACTTATTATGTCTTTTTAGAATTAGCCTAAATAAAGACGTGGATAAGACGTCTTTAAAAAAGAGATCGAAAAGACGTCAATCGGTTGTACGTCTTTAATAAGACGTCTTTTATATCGACGATCTTTAATAAAAAAGAAATCTTTGTTATACAAAAAAATTTTATAAAACTTTTTTTATATGGAACCTTTTTGCATAGGAAATTTAATTAGAAATAGATGACAATTACTATTTTTGGTAAGCGGGTTTATTTTACAATTTATGTAATAAAGTAATATATTTTATAACTCATACATAGTATATATGTTTACATTTATTATAATATATACATACATAGATATAAATATATATATATATATATATATATAGATATAAATATATATATATATATATATATACATATATATATATATATATATATATATATATATATATATATATATATATATATATATATATATATATATATATATATATATATATATATATATATATATATATATATATATATATATATATATATATATATATATATATATATATATATATATATATATATATATACAGAGGGTTACAAAAGTGTTCGTACAGTGAAATATTTTATACTTATCATCATATTTAAAACACTTAAACGTATTTATTAGTAAAAATTCTTGTTGAAATCGCTTAAACTATCTTTATTTAGTATATAACATAAGAAATAATACTTAAGTTAGAAAAAATTATGTCAAAAAATTATTAAAGATGAAAAATCAGTTTTTTGATATTATCTTTATCTGTTGTTTATGTTTACATTAGCTTTAAATTTTCTATGTTTTTGTTTTTAGCGTAAATAAAATTGTCAAATAGGATATTTTGTGCAATAAAAAATTGGTAATTTTGAAAATGAAGCCTACAAGAAACGAGTTGCCAGAAGTAATGAAAAATCTTATTATTTCTCACCATCAAAATGGGAAATCACTGTCACAGATAAGAGAAATGCTTTGTATTCCAAAATCTACGGTTCAGTCTATTATAAAAAAGTTTTCTACTGAGGGTTCTGTTCAAAATAAACCAAGAACTGGCCGCCCAAAAATCCTTTCGGAACGAACTGCGAATTGGTTGGTATGAAAAATCAAGATGCAGCCTAAGCTGAGCGCTCCTAAATTGACTAAGGATTTAGAACTTGATCTAGGACAATCTGTAAGTGTGCAAACAGTGAGACAATGCTTAAAAAAATAAAATTTTCATAGAAGAGTAGCGAGAAAAAAACCCTTCATTTCTAAGAAGAATAGAAAAGCACGTTTAGAATTTGCTAAAAAGTATGTTTCGATGCCTAAAAAGTTCTGGGAGACTGTAATTTTTGCTGATGAGAGTAAATTTAATTTGTTTGGATCAGATGGACGTGTCAATGTTTGGAGAAAACCTAATACAGAATTAGAAGAGCGAAATATGGTAGCAACAGTCAAACATGGTGGGGCGGTGTGATGGTTTGGGGCTGTATGGCAGCGTCTGGGGTTGGTAAATTACATTTTATAGAGACTACCATGAACGCTCGTGTTTATATTGATGTCCTAAAACAAAACTTAAACCAAAGTGCTGAAAAATTGGGGCTGACTGGTGTATATAAGTATACTACCAGGACAATGATCCAAAGCATTCTGCTTTTGATACACGGCTCTGGATGCTCTACAACTGTCCTGGAGTAATAAAAACACCAGCTCAAAGTCCAGATCTCAACCCAATTGAACATTTATGGTCAGAATTGGAAATCAAACTGCGTAAAGATCAGTTCACTAACAAACCACAGATGAAAGTTGCTTTAGAGAGTGCTTGGAATTATTTAAGTCAAGAAATCACAAAAAAACTGGTTCATTCTATGCCAGATCGATTGAGAGCTGTTATAAAAAGCAAAGGAAAAGCAACTCGTTATTGAAATTTGATTTTCTGATACCTTTCTTGACACTTTTTTGGTTTTTCTAAAAGATTTTTATATTGTACGAAGACTTTAGTAACATTTTAAACAAGACCTTTTTCTTGTATCTAGGTTTTTTAAAAGGATTTTCTGAAAATATATTATTTTTCTTTTCATGTTGCATTAATTTTGATCTATAAAATAAATTTTGTACATAATTTCACCAAAATAACTTGAAAAAATGTATGAAAAACAACTACATTTATTGAAGGATTCACTGTACGAACACTTTTGTAACCCTCTGTGTGTATATATATATATATATATATATATATATATATATATATATATATATATATATATATATATATATATATATATATATATATATATATATATGTATATATATATATACATAGATATATATATATATATGTATATATATATATATATATATATATATATATATATATATATATATATATATGTGTGTACATTGTGTATACATATATATATATATATATATATATATATATATATATATATATATATATATATATATATATATATATATATATATATATATATATATATATATATATATATATGTAGGCATATAGATTTGTGTTATTTTAATTTCTTTTTTATTTAAGATGCCACGAAATTATAATAGAAAAACTGAAATAAAATATAGGCTAGACGATTTAAAAAAGGCCATAAAAGACGTTAGAAATAAAACTTTTTTATTAAGTCTAGCCTCTTCGGTGCCTAAAACCACCTTATATGACTACTGCAAGAAAGAATTCATAACACAACCAAAAAGCGGAAGAAAATGTATATTCTCAGGTGCACAAGAAAAAGAGTTAAATGAGTATATTGTCAATTGTAGCCAGATTTTTTATGGGTTAACAATTGAAATGGTGCGAAAAATTGCTTTCAAATTTACTGAACAAAATAAGCTGAAGCGTGTAATGTAATATTTAAATTTAATAGGACAACCCAATTGGCAGGGAAAGACTTGTATTATTCTTTCATAAAGACATTCAAGAAATTTCATTGAGGAAACCTAAGCCCACTTCGTTATACAGAATAAATGGGTTTAATGCAACAGAAGTAAAAATTTTTTTTGAAAATCTGGAAACTTTACAAAGAACTTATCACGTTGACCCTAATCATATATATAATGTTGATGAGACCAGTATTTCTAATGTTCGACGAAATTTTAAAATTTTAGCCCCAAAGGGCCAGAAACAAGTTGGTATGGCAACCAGTGGGGAAAGGGGTTCAACAACTACAGTTGTTTGTGCATTCAGTGCTTCAGGAAAGTATGTTCCTCCATTTTTTGTATTTAAAAGAAAACGCATAAATAATCAGTTGTTACGAGGAGGCAATGCTGATATGCTTGTCATGGTCAGTGACTCAGGTTGGATCAATGAAAATTTATTTGTGGACTGGCTTAATCACTTTATCTCATTTGCTAAACCAACCAAATACAAACCTGTGTTATTAGTCCTAGATAACCATGAGAGCCATGTTAGCCTTGATTGCTTTCTACTCTGTCGTGGAAATGGAATTGTATTGTTATCCCTTTCACCACACACTTCCCATAGAATACAACCATTAGATTTAACATACTTTGGTCCACTTAAGTCTGTATACAACAGGGAATGTGACATTTTTATGGTAGCAAACATAGACAAACAAACATAGGAAATTGTTGAACTATTTACAAAAGCTTTTAATTGTCTCAGCAACATTGAAAAAGCAGCCAATGGATTTCGACCAGCTGGCATTTATCCGTTAGATCCCACAAAAGTCAATGATTTATTTCCAATCACTATCATTACACCTGAAACGCCATTACTTGATAACATTCAGAGTTTAAAATTCCCAATTTAAACACAATGAATCAATCAGATACTCAAGCTAAATCATCAGAAGTGTTAGTTAATCTGTCATTGAATCCTTCTAGTGTAGGTCTGTCACCTGATGTGAATGTAGCCCCTGAACTGGTCTCAATTAGATCAAATCAGCCAATATCTCTTTTAAATATTGTTTCTGTACCTAATTTAACAAAAAGGAAAACCAGAGAAAGTCTAAGAAAGAAACATTCGGCTACAATCACTAGTTCTCCAATGAAAGATTTTTTAAAGGACAAGCAGCAAAAGAAAAGTATAAAGGATCAAAAAGTAAAAATGGCTGCTGGTAAAAAAAGGAAGAGAGGGAGCAACTTTACCAAGTTTGAGGCTAATAATGTACCAAAGAAGAAGAAAATAACCAGAGACGATAAAGAAAATGATTACCATTGTTTAATTTGTGAAGAGAAGTATCATGATCCAGCCACTGAAGACTGGGTTATGTGTTACATATGTAAATCTTGGTCCCACGAAAAATGCACAAGTTCCTCAAGCACATCCAGAGGTTTTCTCTGTAATTTTTGCGCGTAATTAATAGGAGTAACATTTTATTTTCTTTGAATAACATTTATTAATATTTGACATTTTATTTGCTTTGAATAAGATTTATTGATGTTTGATTCTTTGGCGTTGATTTGTTTAAAATCTGATTCATTTATATTTCAGCGCTTCAATTAAATTTGATTACCTTTGAGAAAATTTGAGTTTATATATATATATATATATATATATATATATATATATATATATATATATATATATATATATATATATATATATATATATATATATATATATATATATACATATATAATCACATATACTATGTATATATATATATATATATATCTGTATATATATATATATATATATATATATATATATATATATATATATATATATATATATATATATATATATATATATATATATATATATATATATATATATATATATATATATATTACATTTCATATTTAATATATATATGTATATATATATATTAAATATGGAATGGTGGCATCAATGGAGTTAAAAAATACCACCAAAAATCATTCGAGACTATTACATTAAGTGGAAAACAGCGCTAAAAGGGAAACCAGTGCGAGATTGATTCAAGTTTAGAAAAATTGATAAGAAATGCCAGGCAGCGTGAATTTTTAAAGTGCATTTTAGATGTAACTCTCTTCATAGCATCACGCTTTAGAGTTATATTAGTGAATGTTAATTATTATATTTATATTTATGTCATAATTTATTTTTATTATAATTAAACAGAAATGGTTTATATGTGTAAACATGTATTATTACATGTATGTATTAAAATCGTCGTTTTAGACTCTTCAAAAATGATCAATGACAATAACGGAAATTTTCTTGAAACTCTAGAGCTACTCGCAAAGCACAACAAGACCCTTTAGTTACATCAGAAAGAGGTTTCCTGGTGTCAACATGAAGCTAAACAAATTATTGTGCATTTTTTGGGTTGGAGTTCCCAAAATGAACTTATAAAAAAGTGCGAAAGAATCGTCCACGGTGCCATCATTGAAGATGCGCATATAGCAATTTACTATTTTATTCTTGTCGATGGAACGCCTGACATCTCTTATACTTAACAAATTGTATTTGTTTTCCGCTTTGTCTACAATGGTATTGATAAAAGACAGTTAGTAAGGAGCGCTTCTTTAAGATCGAAAATCTTAAAAAGAAAGTTGTGAATATTGCCAAGATAATTATGGATTTGAGGGTCAAAATGACATCAATCTGAAGAACTGTGGAGGTCAAGGGTACAACAACGGTGTCAACATAATTGGTGTGTACAAAGGAGTAAAAGCGATCATCCTTCAGAAAAATCCTGAAGCTTTCTACATGCTATGCAGCGCTCATAATCTTAACCTAGCTGGTGTTTATTCCCTTGAATCTTCTGTAGAAATGAAGAACTATTTTGGCCGGATCCAGTCACTCATATTTTTAGTGGAAGCCCTATACAATGTCAAATCTTGACCAAGACAACTGGTTTGTCTCTTCATTAAATCTCACAAACCCGAAGTTTTTCTACAAAAACGATGAAAAGCAGTTTGAGGTGAACGTATTTAACACTGTACCCGTTTTTCAAAACGCCTTTAGATGCTTTTTACGTATTTTTCGAGAAAAACGTATTTAAAAATAATAATACATGAAAGTTTTTGTAAAACGTTTTTTGAAAATTATAATTTGTATGAACTTTTTCAAAATTCTTTAAAAAACAATTATTCAATAACCTTTGCAGGCACCTCTAAATAAGCTTATTTTCTAAAACAGTCAATTTTGATTTTTTTTACTTTAAGGCGTTTTGAAAAACGGCTGAAGAATACCGCTCTCAATACTTTAATCCAACAAATAAGAGACAGATTTCGAGCTGTACAAAATGCCTCTTGATTCGAAGATTCAAAATGCCTATTGAATCTTCGAATCAATAGGCATTTTGTTATATATTTTTAACACAATTCTCGTTTCCATTGCCGATAGAGAGATCTTTCAGTAAGCTTGGTCTAGACAATATTAAGATCTGCAATAAGTCAAGACCGGCTTACCAATATCTTAGTTATATCTATTGAATATGATCTTGCAAAAAATCTGTGCTACAACGAAGTCATTCCAAATTTTGCTTTAAATTATGCCCGTAGGCTCAAATTCTCATGAAGCAATTAAAATATCTATTACATTTAAAACTCATAGTTACTCGCCATGTAATAAAGTTCAGTAACTTGTCAACTCGCACTTCTTTTTTACTTTTATTTTAAATTTATTTTAAAAATAAATAGAAGCCTCCTTGACTGTATTTACTCCCTCGGCTTTTAAAAGTGAGTTTAGTTAAAAAAAAAAAAAAAAAAAAGTATTTGGACAGTACCTTAACTTTTTTGAATTAGATCAATATGACAGGGCGCTAGATAAGTTTTGACCCCGGGCGTCATAAAGGGTTGCGGCGAGCCTGTATATATATATATATATATACATATATATATATATATATATATATATATATATATATATATATATATATATATATATATATATATATATATATATATATATATATGCATAATAACTATAGTTTTTTAACTAAAAGTGAAAAGGTGCATTTTTACATGTTTTTTAATAACAATTTTTTTCGGCAATATGAATTTTATAAAACGATTATTATATATATATATATATATATATATATATATATATATATATATATATATATATATATAAATATATATAATATATGTATATATATATATATATATATATATATATATATATATATATATATATATATATATATATATATATATATGTATATATATATATATATATATATATATATATATATATATATATATATATATATATATATATATATATATATATTACATAAATATATATATATATATATACATATATATATATATATATATATATATATATATATATATAAAATATATATATGTATATATATATATATATAAATATATATATGTATATATATAAATATATATATATATATGTATTCATATATATATATATATATATATATATATATATATATATATATATATATATTTATATATTTATATATATATATATATATATATATATATATATATATATATATATATATATATATATATATATATATATATATATATATATATATATATATACATAAATATATTTATATATATATATACATATATATATATATATATATATATATATAACTATATATATATGTATATATATAATTAATATATATATATATAATATAAATATATATATATATATATAATATATATAAATAATATATATAATATATATAAATAAAATAATATATATAAAAATATATATATATATAATATAAATATATGTATATATATATATATATATATATATATATATATATATATATTTATATATTTATATATATATATATATATATATATATATATATATATATATATATATATATATATATATATATATATATATATATATATATATATATATATATATATATATATATATATATATATATATATATATATATATATATATATATATATATATATATATATATATATATATAATAATAATCGTTTTATAAAATTCATATTGCCGAAAAAAATTGTTATTAAAAAACATGTAAAAATGCACCTTTTCACTTTTAGTTAAAAAACTATAGTTATTATGCAATAAAATCTAAATTAATAATTTTTATATGAAAAATTTATTATTTTTGAAATTTTTGTAAAATTTCGCTTTATTTGAGTACCTGCATTACATAATTTTGAAAAACTTTTTTTTAAATAATAATAGGGCCTGCTAATTTTTGTAATTATAGTTGCGGGTGGAAGACATTGTTCAATCCATAAAAGTAAATACTTTCCTAAATTAGTACATAGAAAAACAACTTTCTAGACCATAGCCAGGTTAGCAAATTTTTATGACCCACCCTAATATATATGTATATATAGACAAGTTGCGTGATGACGCGTTTTGTTTTTCGTACCCAGTCCCACGCGGTTTCGGCAGTATAGAAAATGAGCATAAATAAACATGTTTCATTCTACTAATATAATTTAGATATAATTTTATTATATACTATTTAGTTGTACAATAATATATTTTTTTCATGCATTTGTTTATTATACTATAATTTATATATATATATATATATATATATATATATATATATATATATATATATATATATATATACATATATAATCACATATACTATGTATTTATTTAACATATATATATATATATATATATATATATATATATATATATATATATATATATATATATATATATATATATATATATATATATATATATATATATATATATATATATATATATATATATATATATATATATATATATATGACTAGATCGCCTTAAAGTCGCCAAATCGTGTAAAAAATTTCCACGGAAAGTCGACTTGAGTGGAAAGTCGACAAAATTGAGTCGACCTAACGTTTTTCATCTTAGTTTCATCAAATTCAGTCTTACCTATAAGTTTTTTTTTTCTATTTCAATGAAATATAGTAGTTTTTGATTAAAAATACAAATTTGTTTTTTTTTAACTGCCGTCGATATGTATTTTTTTAAATATCTCATTTTAAGCTTATATATGTAAACAAATTTAAAATATCGACGTAAGGTCGACGGCACTTAATATCTTGAAAATTATGAAGTATAACTGTATATATCATGCTGTTATGGAGTTAAAAATGTTTTCTCTGTCACTCAGTTAAAGTTTTGAGAGTTTATTAACGGATATCATTGCAAATACAACATATATATGAAATATAGGAGATATACAGTTTTATTTTAAGTCATTTCCATTTTTCTCGTATTTCAAACGAATTTCCTTACCATGCGGAGTCGCTTTTCCCGGAAACTTGTTGTTTTTATGAATGTTTTTGTTTTGATTTCTTTATTTTGAAAATTTTGTATGTTTATATTTTTTGTTTATATTGTAGCTGAACCTTTTTATTTTTTTACACTAACTTTAAGAATCTTATTTTAAAACTTTCTATTTTTTGAAATATTTAAGTGCTTTTATGAAGGAAATATTATTGCTATATAGTAAACTAGACAACCTATTAGAAGTCTAATATACTACTAGTGTATTTGACTTCTAATATGCGTTCAGATTAGTACTGCTAGTATTACTAGCAGTATTAATCTTTATGGTACAGGTATTATAGTTTAGGCAGGAATAACTATATAGAGTTTTTGACTGTTAACAGTCTTAAACTCTATAAAGTTGTTCCTGCCTAAACTATAACGCCTGTATCATACAGAATAATACTATCTATAACTAATGTCTAATAACTAATAATTACTAGTAATATACAAGTGTCTTATAATTAGTTATTAGACACATTAGTATAGTAATTAGATCTATATATTATAAGATAGTTATTATTACTTATTTAACAGTTGACAAGATAGTTTTGTTCGCCATACTGTAGTGGATAAAACACTCTTATATTTGTGATCTACAATGGTTTAGTTAGGAGAATGCATGACTACTGGTATAGAATAGAATACAAGATAGAAAACAAGACTAAATAGAAAGCAAGACTAACTAGGAAATAGGAAATAACGCATTCACCTTCCTTTATTAAATTAAGAAACTATGATTGTATCAAGTTAACTATATTTTATGGTAGGCAAGTTGGCATACCTGCAAGACTTACAAGTAAAGAACATAAAAATGCTTTGAACAATATATGATTAAATAAACAAAGAATAAAAAATGCATTATCTGAAAATCAATTAGAATGTAGAATGAAGATTAATTATCAGTCTGGAAGTGGGTTTAGTTGTTCCTCTCCTGTCTTAATTCCTAGAGATACAATTAAAGTTGTTAGGTTTGGCTGATATTAGTAGTCAGGTTGGAGTTTCAGCAAAAACGCTATTTATTCTAGAAAACGATTTTTACAAAAATTCTGTTTTGAATAAAATATTCTAAAAATATAATAAGGCAACTTAACGTGATCTTGTACAAATAATTGCCATCGCCTTGCTACACTAATAGCTGATTATACGGTTTCGGATGCTGAAATGACTATCAAACTTCAGCAGCTTACTATCTTTTTTATAGGGAAAGTGTCTTGGAGCTTTTTATCAAAACTCCTGTATATATATAAAGATATTTTGATTTGTTTGAATAGTTTTTAAAGTAGCCATTTTTATTTTTTGCAAGAAATATTGTTATGAGAAAAACAAAAGAACACAATAAAATTTACTAAAGTTTTTTTTAACAAGATGTAAAGCAAGACTTTTAAAAGCAATTAAAGTTAAGAGTAGCACTGCAAGCAGTTTAAATGAATTAGGTATATATCTTATTTACTATTTAATTTTTTTTTTGGCATGTTTTTATATGTTATAAATAAAATAAATAAATTTAAAAAACAATTAAAGTTTTATTTGTATATCAAGTTATTTTTTATATGACTATTTTTAATTGATAATTAAATAACTTTTATCAATATTCTGTACTCAAGTTTAAAAAAAATACAAATGAAAACTTTTTCTACTGAATATGAAAGCAGTTCAAGCAAATTGTAGTTCCATTTTCAAACTAATGATTATCAAATAAATAAAAATGAAAAAAGTTCTGTCTCAGTCTCAAGTTTTATAGCAAAGTATACACCAGATAATCTGACTCTATTTATATATTACAACTTTTTTTTTTTCTTTTGAAGATTTTTTTTAAATGTTAATGATCACATAAGACTATGAAAAAAAAATTGTTATTTAAGGTTATATTACTTTAGGGATTAAATTGAAAGTTTTCTTCAATAGCAGCTAAAATGGTGGTGCAAAGTGGGCTGTGCCTTCAATACAAGAGTAGAAAAAAATAGCCTACATAATAATCAAATAGCTTATTTATTTTATTTTACCTTATTAATAAACTTAAATTGGCTCCTCCACTTCAAATATAATTCCTCTAATATAGTGAATAATACTTATATATGCACTGTAAGCAAATACTTAAATAGTTATTTTGTGTATAACTATGGAGCAAATTTTGACAATTCAACTTTTAATAAATGTGTTTTTATTTTTTTCAATTTTTATTTTATTGTATCAAGAGTATGTTTAGACATGAGGGCAAGGAGATGGGTAAAATTTAAGAGCATTTGAGAAAGTTCTACATATGTGAAAACTTTTGAGTCTTGTGAGTAGCTATAAAAGTTATATAAATCTTATTTAAGTCGTAGGTATAATCAAAAGGATAATATAAGTGAGAGAGTGTTTTTTATAAAGATTTCTGAAGTATGTGAGTTTAATCACAGGGTATCACTTAATGCATTTACTTGGATACCCTGATTAGGTATAATAATATTGTATTAAAAAGATTTATCTTTTTAATACAATATTGTGGTTAATTTTTATCAAATAAGATGGAATAAAACATAAAATTAAGGGTAAATGTTTAAATAATCCATAAACTTTTTTTAATTTATATCACTTGTCACAAGGTGCTGATTTATTCTTATTTTACTTTTGATTTGAGTAGATAACTTTGTATCTTTATTTCAAATTACAGCACATATCTTTTCTATTTCAGGTCGACAAGATATTATTAAGTTTGGATCAAAATACAGATCTAGTCCAGACACTGTTGAAAACAAAATCATTAACGAAATAGCATAAAAGATGCGAACCTTTTCCGAAGTTCTAACGACATTAAAACTTATTTTTTTAAAGTTAATTTAAAACAGTTCCGAATAAAATTTATACTTTGAAGTAATGTTTTTTTAATTAACTTTTTCCCTTACAGTTTCATTTATAAAACCATTTAATTAATTTTGTGAACCACGGCGATACCAGTGACACAAAAATTCACACTTTTTTTCACCTCGGCCTGTGTATTTATAAGAATTGTTATCCCGCGGGGAGCGCATTTTTTTATTGTCGACTTTAAGGAGATCTAATAAAAAAAAAATTAAAGTCAACTTTTAATAAAAAAAAAATTCTCGAAAACGTTAAGTCGACTTGACATTGAAAATTGAAGAAAAGTTTTAAAATATTTAATTCCCAATTGAACAAGAAGCCATTTCATTAATTTTTGAAAAAAAAAAAATTTAATTGATAAAGTTATACTGATTTTTGAGGCGTCGACTTTCCGCGGATATTTTATTGCTGTCGACTCAAAGTTGATCTAGTGGTATATATATATATATATATATATAAATCAAAATATTTTCAAATTCTTAAAAATGAAGAGCAATTAATATTCAAAGAAAAATAGACTCAGGGAACCGGATTGGTCTTTATAGATCCATTTTTTATTGATGACTGGCAAAAAAATATGTATCTGCTTCCTAATATATCACTTGGTGATATACAACTCTACATTATTAATACACATAGTCCATTCACCAGAGAGAATATAAGAGCGTATAAGACTTTAAAAGTATACAATTTCTTTCTTTCTGGACACGTTAATGATATTTTTTTATCATAAAATCAAAAACACTGACTACTGATACTTGAAAACTAAGGTAATGTAGTAGGGAAGAACTAGCACCCTTGATCCGTAAGCACCTTTGATCCTGTAGCGTTATCTCTATACTTACATAACTTATTAAAGAGGGCTGATAACCAGCGTGTTATAAATATTATATCTTCAAAATTAATTGTGTTTTGGTTAGAGAATAGACCACTATTAAATTTATTTCTAAGTAGTATGATTTTGACGACAAAAAGTAATTTTTTTACTTTTACTAGTAACCTCACATCTTTAATATTTTTTTAAGTTGAATAATTTTGCTTATGTCATTTTGTAACTAAACTATTCACCTCTTGTATGGTTGCTTTTAGTAAGCCATAGAAACATCTAATATGACAAAAAAAATAATTTTTGTAAAAACAAAGCGGGTTGGCGCCCTTGATCCTAATGTGTTTATGCAGCTTTGATCCTATGATCAAAGGTGCACACACACACACACACACGCACACAAAATGTTTAACTTTTAAAGTAACATGTACAATACGTCATCTGTGTGTGTTTGTTAATAAAGAAGATTTAAGTAAAAATCTATAGCAAAACTATATAAATATGTTTTATTTTTTTACAGTTGAATATGGTGTATCATAAAAAAAGAAACACTGATAGACCACCTAAAGGTAAAGTTAATGAGAATGAAATGTGAGCAGCTGTTAATGCAGTTCTTAATGGTGGTACAGTTTATCGTGTATCTAAAGAGAGGGGAATCAATTTAATGACACTTAAGAGATATGTAAGGAAATGTCAATTAAATCCAAATACAGTCTGCAAATCTAACTTCATTACCATGCAAATCTTTACCAACGAAGAAGAAACATCTTTATCAGATTATCTTTTAAGGGCCTCAAAACTTCGCAATGGATTGTCAACCAAAACAACACGAAAAATTGCCAATGAATTTGCAATGACTCTTTCTAAGCGTATTCCTAAATCGTGGAAAAGTTTAAAAATTGTTGGGAAACAGTGGCTTCGTGGTTTTATGTTAAGTAGGAATGAGTTATCTTTACGAAATCCAGAAGCTACTAGTATGGCACAAGCAACTGCTTTTAATTGTTATACAGTCGGAGAATTTTTCACCAATCTAAAAGATGTTCGTCTACGACACAAGTTTCAGCCACAAAACATATATAATGTTCATGAGACAGGTCTCACAACTGTTCAAAAACCAATTAAAGTAATCGTTAAAAAAGGAGATAAAAAACTTATAAGGATAACTTCAGCAGATAGAGAGACATTAGTAACAGTTTGTTGAGCAGTTAATGCAATAGAAAACTCAATCTCTCCTTTTTTATTTTTCCAAGAGTTCATTTCAAAGGAAGTATGATAAATAGTGGTTCACCTGGATGTGTTGGGGTTGCAAACCCATCTGGTTGGATGAATGTTGCAACGTTTTTAGAGTGGATGAAACATTTTATTCAAAATGTGAAATGCTTACCAGCTAATCCAGTGCTTTTACTTCTTAACAACCACGTGAGCCATGTTTCAGTTGCGATTTAGATTTAGCTAAAAAAATGGCATAACTATGCTGTCTATACCACCACATTGTAGTCACAAGTTGTAGCCATTAGATCGGTCAGTTTATGGGCCACTGAAACATTATTACAATGCAGCCTGTGATAATTGGATTGTATCTAATCCAAAACCGATGACCATTTATGATATAGCTTCAGTTGTAAGAAAAGCCTATGCACAAGCTTTTACTTTGTCTAACATTTCTACAGGATTTGCTGTGGCAGGAATTGAACCCTTTAATCCTAATATATTTTCTGATAATGAGTTTTTATCTTCATATGTAACAGACCAGAACCTATTACTGCTAACCCATTTCCAGGTGTAATTTATCCAGTTTCTCCTATTGTTCATGCCCCAGCTTTTAATCAATCATTGATTTCAAGTCTGCAATATGGTTCAGCTTGTAGAGTATTGCCTATTCAGCCTATATCTGACCCTGGAAGTCAACTATCAAGTATTTTTAATAATATCTCTCATCAAGCAAGTCTAATAAAAATTAGGCCATTTCCAAAGGACGAAAACGTCAGCGTACTCAAATACTCACAGACACTCCTGTTCAAAATGAGTTAAATAAGCTTCAGGAAATACAAAAAGAATCTCAGTCAAAAAAGAAAAAACTTGAAACGCAAAATAAGATCTTCATGACAAGGAAAAGAAAACTTGATCTTGAAAGTAGTCTCAGTAAAAAATAACATTTTTTTCATTGATTTTTTCTTTTTTTAAGAAAGATAAATTTGTAGTAAAATTAATAATAACTTTATTAGTTTTTATTATAGACATTGCTTTGACAACTTAAAAATTATTCTTATACATTCATCGTATAAATTTGATCTCCAATTAAGTATACATACATAGGATCAAGTGTGCACCCATGATACCAATTGAGCGTTCTTAGTTTTTATAATTTTAAATCTACTTAAAATATTCTGGTAAAAAAATAATTATTGAGTTATAATAAGGTATAAAATTTGCTACAATGTACTGTTATTTTAGAGATCGAAATAAAAACAAATATTCAGTAAGTTAGCCTGATAGATTTTTAGGATCGTGGGTGCATACTCACCCTTATGTAAAAAAATTATTCAACAATTGTTTACTTTTTTTTAAATTATGGTTGTTTATAGGTACTGCCAAGTCAGCGGCAGGGACAAAGACAGAAGCAATACAGCGTTTGGGTTGCACTGCATAAAAAAGGCTGAATATTAACCGGTAACTGCCTCTGTATGGCCGGTAACTTGGATCAGCCTGCAGCCATCTTGCTGCTTTATTGTTTAAATTACAAGCTTGTTTTCAACTGGAACTAAACGAGGAAACAGCATGCATAAGTAAATTGTGCGATTGGAACAAATCAAGAACTAAGGCTGAACCAGTCCCATTGAAGTATATGAACCTCAAACGGGCAAAATGTAATGCAAAAGTACCATGTATAGAGCCTCCTGTCAATTACGTGCTTAACGGATTCACAACACACCACGGTGCCCCTCTTTCACAAGAAGTTAAAAAAGATTTAGATCTCTTTTTAAAATTTCACCAAAAGCAGCAGTTTTTACATGTATAAACTGGTTATCAAGCACTGGTTATAATAGTGAAACGGATTCAGCTGATGAAGACTTCCGCACAAATTTGCCAGAGCCCTTAACCTATTTATACAATCCATCAATTGTTAATAATTCTTTAGGTGAAGTTAAAAAAGGTTTGTTGATTGTAAATGCCATGGCGCTGGGGCTCTAGAAATTAAATCCCCATTTAAATTTAGGAATGGTCTTGATGGATGGAAAGAGTACAAAGGAAGTCCAATTGATATTTATGGCAACATAAAAAAAGAGCATAAATATTACTATCAAATGCAGCATCAGATGCTTGTAACAGGTAGAACTTATTGTGACTTTTTTGTATGGAGTAATAGACTTACAAAATGAGATAATTTATATTGAGAGTCCAAATAGATGACAATTTTTGTAAAACATTACTGGAAAAATTGAAAAATGTTTTTATAGAAGTGGTACTTCCAGAACTAATATGCAGAAAAAATGACCCAAAAATTGAATTAGAAGAAAAAAAATACTGTCTTTGTCAAAAGCCTAATTTTTATACAATGATTGCATGTGATAGTCCAAATTGCAAGATTGAGTGGTACAACTACTCATATGTTAGTATAAAACATGCATCCAAAAAATCATGGGTTTGTCCAACTTGCAAAGATACAAAACAAGAACCAAAAACAATAATAAAATAAATTTTAGTTTTTTAGTTAAATAACAACATTATTACTCATATTTACAAGCCCACAAATAGTAAATACAATGTTATCTAGTAAATTCACTTGATTTATAGGTAATTTAACATTCAAAATATCAAATTTTTTTAAGCGTCCAATAACTCGCTCCACGTGAATTCTTATATTGGCAAGCTGTCTAGATTTGTCTACACCTTTAGCAGATAGTTGATTTCTTCCTTTTGTAAAAGCTGGCACTTTTATTATCACACCTTTTCCGGCAACTTCTTTTTCAATTCAGAAACCTGCTAGTTAACGTAAGTAAACCTGCTAAGTAAACCTGCAGAGGTCTGCTAGTATAAGATCACCAGTTTCAAGCATGTTGAGAAAACCTGATTGAATGGTTATCTGCATATCTGAAACACAGCCACCCCAACCTTCAGAACAGAAACTTTGAGAACCTATAGGGGTAAAACTAAAAAGATATTTAATTGTATTACTATTTTTATAAGATGACCATGACTGAGCCCTAGAGTTTAGTCCTAGGGATCTTTGTATAAATATTTCAAAGCAGTAATTACTTGAAATACAACTTTGGAAATTTGTTAAACAACGAGGTAAAACTTTTCTCATTGTAATTCGATCAGACCAATTTATTAAAAATTTAAGTTTAGGTGCTATAACAGCAATCCAACATCTAAATATTTTTGATGCTAAACCATAATTTGTTAAAAATCTGAAAGCGAGATCTTTTATTAATAATCCTCGGCGTAATCGCATTAAAACTAACAATAAATGGTCTTCTAAGGATATTTTTGATAAAAACCTTTTGAAATATTCTTTAAAATAGCCAAATAAAGTTTTCTGCATTTATACCAGTGTAAAATCGAACTTTACCATTGTTTTTTGAAATATTTTTGTATGAATCCTTTGCGACTCCAATTTTATCACGCAACTGATACAACTCTAAATTCCTTACTATAAGTTCTTTTTGCAGACTTTCAAACTTATCATATTTATTCTGCATACCTATAGATTAATGTTACTTTAGATACATTTACATAATAAACCACTTTGAAATCAGAGAATTATAAAAATAAAATAAATTATTAAAAATAATGTTCTCATAATAGTTATTCTAATTAAATCGTAAACAATAAGGTTCATTATAGTTTTTATAAAGTATAACAAGTAGCTTGTAAGCTACAAAAGCTACAAAAAGTAAGTAATGCAACTCTAAATAATGCTAGTTAATTATAATTTAATTGTGTTTAATATGCTGCATCATAAATATGATGCAGCATTATTCCTGCATTATTTAGATTTACATTATTTACTTTTTTATACATGGGATATAAAAGTATTATTTATTAATGTGAATATACCAAGTTATTATCAAGATCAAATAAATTCAAATGCAAAAATTGAATTATAAAAATATGTACCTTTTTCAAAAGTTAATGGTTTCATATTATTTCCTGTTAGAGAATCTAAATTTGTAAAAACTTGTAATTTTTGTGATGTGAATATAACAATTTATTATCAAGAATAGTTGTATGGAATAAAAAAATTTAACTATAAATACCTTAATAATAATAAAAAATTTATAATAAATACCTTTTTCAGAAGTTAACTGTTCCATGTTGTTTTCTGCTGTAGAATCTAAATTAGTAAAAATTTTTGCTTTTCTTTTCTGAGCACGTTTAAAACGATCTTTTTCTTGATTTAAAACATTTTCTGGAACATTTTTATATTTGAAAATGCTTGGTACATAGTCAAGATTTTAAGGATCGTCAGACTTTTTTCCTATAATAAACAAAATCTGAAATTAGAGGGCAATTTACAAATAAAAATACTTTAATTATGCTGTTTAAATTAAAAAAATTTATAAATACTTACCATAAATAAAATGATCACTACAAAATCTAGCACATTCTATGGATTTTTTAGGCCAGTTTTTTCTTCGAATTGCTAATAGCCATAACTTACGTTTCTTGGCTTGTTTTTTATCTGGTATTCTGTAGAAGCTTCTTTTGATTTCATTGTCATTTTTTCTAACATTACAGCGCAACAATTATCTGGCATAACTCTTAGTTTGTTGTAGTTTAAATAGCTTGAAGTTGTGTGTGAAATGCAATGTTTTGTTTTTTCTATACTGCCAGCAAAATACGCAAGTGCGAAATAATGTAAACATTTAAATATATATATATATATATATATATATATATATATATATATATATATATATATATATATATATATATATATATATATATATATATATATATATGTATATATATATATATATATATATACATATATATATATATATATATATATATATATATATATATATATATATATATATATATATATATATATATATATATATATATATATATATATATATATATATATATATATATATATATATATATGTATATATATATATATATATATATATATATATATATATATATATATATATATATATATATATATATATATATATATATATATATATATATATATTTATATATATATATATTTATATTATATGGATTAGGTCGAGGTTGTCATGGGATTGTAATGTTATCACCCCATTCTAAATAGTAGAAGATGTAAATTGTTCTGAAAACGTAAACAATAGAAAAACCTTTAAAAAAATCGTTTTAATTTTTTATTTTTTATTCGAGTTTAATTAACAATGTAAACATTTTTTACGCTATTTTTTATTTCCTAGTACCTAATTAGGCTTCATTAAATAATAAGTTATTGTTAATTAATAACTCTTTTAGTAAAATATTTCAAGCATTGTTTCATTGTATGTTTATAATGTTTGTATGTTTATAAGCATGTCTAAATTTAGCAATAATAAAAAACAAACAACATTTATTTTGTATAAAAGTTGTCTATACTTTATTATAAACAGTTTGGCGGTTAATTTATGCAAAGAAGTTTTATATAAATCAAGTTCAAAAGTAAAAAAAATAAGAAAGTGACTATGATAAATCTTTGCATTACTTTACATTATGCTGTTGTTTGAACAATTTTAAACACAACAGGTTTTTAGCATTTTTACTATCAATTCTTAACAACTTCTTGGTTCTTGTATATGCAGTTCTTTGTATCATCCTTAATTCTTTTATAACCACTTCTTCGCGTGATACAAGCATTATTAATGCTTTATTAACCACTTCTTCACGTGATACAATCTTTCTATGTCTCGTAAAGCTAACCTTACCACTTTCTCGCATAACTCAACAAGAGCCTATTGCATATCAATTATTAATTTCGAAAAAAAATGACGTAACAATGCATGACATAAATAACAATGTTTACAAATGGAAAAAGCAAAAAGTGGATGGCGTGCTACCAGTAAGATCCTAAGACAAGACATAGAAAAAATTATATTGGCCACAAGGCATAAACCTACTGAAGTATAAAAATTCTGCACCAAACAAAGAGCTATGGTAACAACATTATCTAGTCTGAATTAAGTTAGTCGCAGGTAAGTATTTTTTAAAACGTTTTACTGTTGATTTTTGGACTAATTTTTTAATGTATTGTGCTTGATGAACGTTGTTAATTACATATTAAATAAAAATACTAATTTCAAGACGAAATATAAAACCTTTGAACAATTTTTGTCTCTATTTACCTGATCAAATGCCAGTGAAACAGACAATGCAAAAGAAGAAGCATTCAGTTAGCTTGCAATTTTTTTTTTTAATATTTTTAAATTATCTGAATAATTTTGTTGTTTGTATTTAGTTGAATAATGAAATTGTTAAGACAAAAGATTGGCTCTTTAACTTTTATGTTAAAGTTGTTATTTCCTTGTTAACTGTTGTTTGTTGTTAACAATGCAAGTAAAAAATGGACATAGTGACAACAAATTTATCTTTAGAATTGTCTGCAAAACTTTTGGTTTGGATATAAAAGATTAAATTTTATGCTGTTAAGTAAAGCATCATTATGTTTCAGGCTAAAATAGAGCTTTTAATTTGCTATTTTAAGTGAATAACAACTCTCAAGATGTTCTTATTCATTTTAACGTAATCAAAAACGAAAAGATAGCTGAATAATCTTTTCATTTGAAAAGTAAGCTGAATTATCTTTTCGTTTTTGATAGTCTTTAGTCAATAACGGATTTTTAAATTGTTATGGGTCTACAACAAAATATCAATATCTGTTTTCAATAACTTGGCCTTTATGGCAAATCTGAGAAGTCCAAATGTTTATCGCGAATTGAAAATTCCAAAAATAATTTTGGTCTTTAAATTTTCAATTTCTTAAAAAACCGTGAACTCAGTTTTTAAGGAGCTCAAAAATCAACTATAACTAATTTCATTGAGTCTCTCATAACTTAGTTATGAGAGTCAGTTTAAGTTGATTTTTAAGACCCAAAAAAACAAAGTTGACGGTTATTTAAGAAACTAAAAATTTTAAAAAAAAGACATTTTTATTATATAAGAAAAAATGTATTTGTTTACTCCAAATGCTTTCTTAATATCACGGGAAAAGTCAAATTTTGCAAATTTATAGATAATTTGAATAATAAATGCTCGTTAATAAAACAAAAATCAAATATAAGCATGATTTTAAAGGCAAAATATATGTAGTCTAGGCTCTTTTTTTTTATTCAGCAAAATTGGTTTACATTAGATCCTACCTCAACGTCAATGAAATCAAAACTTTTGACAAAAAAATTGATATTTTTTTCTCAAAAATGAGCCTTGAGGGTCTACAGTGGTCAGAAAATGCCTGGTAAGCATTAAAACCTATTTTCTATATATTTGCGCCAAATTTAACGAGATACGTATTTTTGTTTTGAAAATTCTCTCATTCTGAATCACCCTAATATATATATTATATATTATATATATATATATATATATATATATATATATATATATATATATATATATATATATATACATATATATATTAATTATATATATATATATATATATATATATTATATATATATATATATATATATATATATATATATATATATATATATATATATATTTAACGATTAAATATTATTTAAAGTTTGATTTTGTTTACAAAACATAAAAAAATTATTGTTATTATCATCATAAGGAAAATGAATCTTGAACAAGAAAAAATATTCATTGATTCATTGATTCATTATAAGTTAACGGTTATTTAAGAAACTAAAAATTTAAAGATCAGAAACTTTTTCAGAATTTTCAATTCACGATCACTTAATTTGCCCCTTGCTGCTGTTTTATTTATAAATTATTTTCCTATGTTTAAACATATAAAAGATGTACAAAATGCTTCCTCTTTTATATTGACATCTAAAAGAGTTTTTTTTCTCGACATTGAAAAGAGCTTTTTGTCATACTTTGTTTGAAGTGCTATTATCATTTTCATTTAATAAAAACAGCTTTTCATATATGAAAATCAGGAACACTTTAGTGTATAGGATACAATAGTATACTAATAAGTATGACAAAAAAGTCGTTCCGACGCCGAGAAAAAACCTTTTTTAGATGGGCGTAATTGATAAACAAAGACGTCTTAAAGACACATTTTTTATGTCTTTTCATGACAAGATTAAAATGAAAAAAGACGTCTTTTCAATGTCGAAAAAAGATGTCTTTTAGGTTTGCATAATCGACTTAAAAAAGACTTCTTAAAGACATCGTAAACAAGACTTTTAAAAACATCTTTTTGACGTCTTTTTTTCCACTGAGTTTGTAATTGTAACTTTATTTCGCTATACAATTTATGTATAAAGAAAACTAATATTAATTATAAAAATAAACTGACAATATATGTGAAATATAAAGTTTATGAGCTTGTTTTCACTATTTTCAAACCTTTTCATTTTTTCTATTTTTAAAACATTTTCTTTGAGGACACAATTTATTCCATGATAGTGTAAGGGTTTGTCCATAAAGGACGTCAAGCAGTATTTAAATCTTTAAGTATTTATTTGCTCTTTTCAGCGGATATTTTCATTGAACATAAACGCTATATTACTTTAAAAATCGCAATTTAATGTTCACCATTGAAAAAGTATCTACATATTTAAAATAGTTATCTTAAAATGAAAGCGGCAATGATATATTAAACATATTATTCTTAATAATAATTAATTAATATACACTGATTATTTTATAATATGAAAGTATATAATTCTTAATATATCTTTGGAAATCGGAGCCTAATTTGCTGTGACGTTTTGAACCTGTCTAATATTGTGTTGACACAGACGGTATTTTATTACATTTTTGGCCCTGTCCATTCAATATATGCAGCTCTGAAGTGGAGTAGAAGAAGAAATAATATAAGAAAAAAATCCCACGCATTCCCAGAACACATTTTAATATCAGGGGAAGGGTAGGATTGGGAAATTTATTGACAAATTCTCAATTTGTCAAAACGCTGTATTAAATTTATTCCTGGTTAACACCCTGATATATATATATTTTTAATTTTATAATTTTATTTAGGTGCCCCAAGAAGCCCTTACATGGTCTTATCACAGAGCACCGCGGATGAACACTTAATTAAAAGTTCACGCCTCCTTCCTAACCAATGTCGCAAAACTTGCCTTGAAGTGGGGTTCAAACCCCACTACAAGGCAATATATATTTATATATCAGGGTATTAACCATTAATATCTCTGTTAATTTAAAAAATATATTACAACTACAACAATATTTATGTAAATCTCTACAACTTATTGTATAAAATATCTAATAAATTTATATTACATATAAAATTTACATTGAAAAATAAAGAAATGTAGTTCTATTATATGAAAACTAAACTGTATTTGCATCTTGTATTTTAAAACACCAATTGGTTTTTTTAAATATTAATAACGCAATTTTAAACGCATAAGTTTACTTTTTGCTTTTAAAAAAAATTTCTTTATTTTCGGTTTCTCATAATAGATGGTGTCCTTCAAGTTTAACTTCTTTAGAAGTAGTTTTTTGCGACTTGTGTTTATTTTGTGTTACTTTAGTTAAAGTTATTGGTAGTTTTTAAAATTGGAAGCAAAAATGGCACATTAAGTCATCTTGCCCCGGTCACGTGACCAGATGACAAATTTATGAAATTTTTATTTTTATATTTATTTCAAACAGTTATAATTGCAAACTGAAAATTCATGCAGGCAATCAATCATTTTAATAACATAAACATACTGAGAAAGTATTATTGCTTCACAACTGATAGTTTTGCAATAACTCAGGGCTTTCAAAACGTTCGCATTGTTGTCCCACTTTCCCCTATAGTTATAAAATAAATTGAAAAATTCACAGCTTCAAACTATGTTTTTTTAACAATTTTGAAAATATTTTATATTCTCGCATGTGTCAAAGTGTCAACAACTAGCCGCAACAAGCATGTGTCAACAACTAGCCGCAACTTCAACGCGATCGGACGTGTTTTTTTTTAAACGACTTTATTAAAGCGAAATTACTTTACATTTATTTTTCTAAAATACAAATCTTTTTTTTTTATAATATGGCTGTTACATTATTAGAAATAACAAAATTGTTTGAGGACTACAAAAAAGAATTTGAGTTGATGTTAAAACAACAAGAAAAAGTTTTTATTGATATTATTAGTGGAAACTTGAAAATATTTAATGGCAGGTTGGAAAAAGTAGAAAAAGACATCGAAGAATTGAAACTTAGTTTAAACTTTCATGAACAACTAATTGATGAAAAAGTTAAGAAAGCAAAGATTTGCAGTAAAGAAGACAATTCAGAAAGTATACAAAAAAAGTTAAGGGAATTGGAAGATCGATCTAGACGTAACAATTTAAGAGTAGATGGAATTGATGAAAATGAAGGTGAAAGCTGGGAAGAAAGCGAAATGAAGGTAAAAAAATTTTTTGAAGATATATTATCAGTTAAAAATGTCCAAATTGAACGGGCCCATAGAACTGGAAACAAAAAATTAAAAATGCCGAGGACAATAGTGATAAAACTTTTAGATTTTAGAGATAAAGTCGCGATCTTGAGCAAATCGAGTAAGCTAAAGGGGAAAAACATTTATATAAACGAAGACTTCTGTTTTGAAACAACACAAATTAGAAAAAATTTGAGGGAGAAAATGAAAATTGAACGAGCCGCTGGTAAGTTTGCCTTCATATCTTATGATAAATTGATAATTCGCGATTGGGTTGCAAAGAAAAGCAAAAATTTATCTTCATAATATTTGGCATTAATTAACGCAATTTTATTTTTATTATTATTATGCATATTTAATTAAACTGTTTTAAAAATGGAGGAAAATGTCATATTTAAATTTTCTAATGAAAATGACATCATCGGTGATACTAATTATTTTAACCACAAAATGCTAGAAAGTCAATACTACTCAGTTTCTGAATCTTCGCAATATCTAGGACAAACTAAAAATACTTTTTCAATTTTAAATATCAATATTCGAAGTTTAAATAAAAACTTTGAAAATTTAAAAATTTTATTGGATGAAATTAAACACGATTTTAAAATTATATGTTTGACGAAAACTTGGTGTAAATGCGGTGAAACAAATTATGAATTTGAACTAGTTAATTACACATCAATTCACCAACCGCGTGAAGTTAATGCGGGTGGGGGCGTTAGTATTTTTATCCATAATTCAGTTAATTATATTTTACGTAACGATCTCTGCGTCAATGAAACAGATTATGAATCATTGTGCGTCGAATTAGTAAATAATAAAGAAAAAAACATAATTATAAATACTACATATAGACCACCATCTGGAAACTTAAAGAAATTTAAAACTCATCTTAAAACATTTCTAAACAAAATTACAAATTCGAGAAAACATATTTATTTGGTGGGGGATTTTAACATTGACCTGATCAACTATGCTTCAAATAATAATACTAAGAATTTTATAAATACTCTTCTACAATATAACTTTATCCCAACAATAAACAAATCAACAAGAATAACAAATAGGTCTTCTACTCTACTTGATAACATCATAACTAACAACTTTCATAATAACCCTCTTTACACAGGTTTAATCCAGACCGATTTATCGGATCATTTTCCTACATTCTTAGCTACAAATAACATTTTAATTAACAATATTTCCACAAAATCCATAATAATTCGGCGACAGATCAATGAAAACTCCTTAAAACAATTTAAAAATTGTTTAAAAAATTGTGTTGATTGGAATCTAGTACTGCAATCAAATGAGGCTAACAATGCACATGACTTGTTTCTTAATCAATTTTGCAAACAATATGAAATAGCGTTTCCAGAAATAAAAAAAGTCATAAATACCAAGTCACTTCAAGCTCCCTGGATGTCTAAAGGCTTACTAAAATCTTCAAAAAAGAAAGAAAAATTATATATAAAATATCTTAAAAAAAAAACTTATAAAAATGAAATAACTTACAAAAATTATAAAAATATATTTGAAAAAACCAAAAAATACTCAAAAAAACTATTTTATGATCAATTATTAAAGAAAACCAACGGAAACACTAAAAAAATATGGAATTTAATTAAGGATTTAATTGGAAAAAATAATTATAACAAAAGCACTCTGCCAAAAAATCTTTTAATTAATGGAGAATTAGTTTATGAAAAATCAATTATAGCTGAAGAACTAAACAACTACTTTGTTAATATTGGCCCGAATTTGGCTTCATACTTAAAAACTTATGATAAACTTATGGATGAAACTGATTTAAAACTGAGTGAGTTGAGAACTGCATTTAGCAGTCTCAAAAGTAAAAAAAGTGAAGGTTTTGATAAAATTAGTGTTGATGTTGTCAAATCAGTATTTGAAGTCATTGAACCTTCTTTATTTCACATTTTCAATCTCTCATTAAAGTCAGGTATTGTTCCTAATAAATTAAAAATTGCCCGTATAATACCAATTTTTAAATCTGGAGATAAGTCAAATATTTTAAATTACAGGCCTATATCAATCTTACCTTGTTTTTCAAAATTGCTAGAGAGAATAATGTATAACAGACTTTATAATCATCTAACTGAGAACGAAATGTTGTATTGTAAACAATTTGGTTTTAAAAAAAAAAATTCCACTGAACACGCAGTAGTTGAACTTTCCAATCAAATATCTAATGCCTTAGATAATGACTATTTTACATTAGGAGTTTTCATTGATCTGTCAAAAGCTTTTGATACCGTAAATCACTATATACTAATAAAAAAACTCGAAAACTACGGTGTAAAAAATAAAAACTTACTTTGGTTCAAAGATTATCTGACTAACAGAAAGCAATTTTTATACTATAACCAAAATAATACAATTTCACACTCCATAACTTGCGGGGTTCCTCAGGGTTCTATTTTAGGACCACTTTTATTTATATTGTACATAAACGACTTATACCTATCAACAAATCTTTTAGACCTAATTTTGTTTGCTGATGATTCAAATCTTTTTTGTTCTCACAGAGATATTAAATCACTTTTTAAAATAGTTAACGAACAGTTATGTAATGTTAGTGCATGGTTCGTAAGTAATAAACTTTCACTAAATGCGGAAAAAACAAAATATATGCTTTTCCATAAAGTAAATAAATCAGAAAATATTCCTTTTAAATTACCAGATCTTAATATTAATAAAACTTATATTAAAAGGGAATCTTACATAAACTTTTTAGGAGTAAAATTGGATGAAAATTTAAAATGGTGTTCACATATAAATAGCATTGAAAAAATAATCTCAAAAAATATTGCAATGATGTTTAGGGCTAAACCCTTTCTAAATATATCATCTTTGAAAAAATTATATTTCGCCTTTATTCACAGTTATTTGTCTTATTGTAATGTTGTGTGGGCTAGTACTAGCCATACAAAACTAAAGAAACTCTACAATAAACAAAAACATGCATGTAGAATAGTATTTGGAGCCGACAGAAATGTTCCTTGCGAACCACTTCTAAGTGTGCTTGGTGCTTTAAATGTATATAAACTCAATTTACACCAAGTTTTATTGTTTATGTTTAAAACAAAAAAGGAATTGTCTCCTAAAATATTTCAATCTTATTTTAATAAAATTAACCATAGGTACTCAACAAAGTTTTCAGAAAACAATTTTGTTGTTCCAAAATATAAATTAAAATTAACTTCCTATTCAATTAAATACCGCGGACCTTATCTGTGGAAGAAATTTCCAGATATTGTTAACAAAAAGCAGACTACATTAGAGCAATTTAAGGATGAATCAAAACGATTATTATTGTTCATGGATCTCAATAAATCCGACTTTAAATGTTTATTTTAAAGTAAACACAATAAAAAAACAAACAGATTCAATTATATCAATGATATATGATAATATGAATAAGAAAAGAAAGAAAAAGGAAAAAAAGAAAAAAAAAAAAAAAAAAAAAAAGAATAAGAAATCCAAGTGATGATGTCACAAGTGATGATGTCATAAGTAATGATGTTACATATTTATTTAGTGTTAGTTATGAGATTTTATTTTTTCAATTTCTTTTATATTCAGGAATTTTTTTTTTTTTTTTTTTTTTATATTAACTTATTTCTTAAACATTTTAGCAACTGTTAAGCATCTTAACGCTTCTTAATTAAATCTTATTTTTTATTTTTTTTTATTATATTAGTTATTTTCTATTTCATTTCTAATTGTTTCTTTTATATATATATTTGTATGTTACGGTTATGTAGAATTTTTAATGGGACTCGGCGATAAGGCGAAATGTGCCTTCTTCTTGCTCCAGCCATCAATTTATATAAATGTATATGCAATGTAAACATTTTTTAACGGCGAAATAAATTACACTAAAAAAAAAAAAAAAAAAAAAAAAAAGTAAGTCCAATGGGCGTCTGAGACCGTACTATTTTGGATTTGGACGTTTTTGGACGTCCAAAATTGTCCAAGTCCAAATGGTACGTATTTGGACGTCTATTGGACGTCCAAAGACGTACCATTTTGGACTTAGACAAATGGACCTAAACGGTACGTTTTATGAACGTCCAAGGACGTCCTGTCTAAGGTTTCTTAAAAACAGTAGTTTTTAAAAAACAGCTGTGTTACTTTCTAAATACTGTATCATATATAATACAGTTTACAAATGGCGTATCTTTGGTTATACGCGCGACGGTTTTAACGGAAAGTAAGCTTATCTTGAGTGTACGATATTTCGGAACCAAGGCCAAGGAACAGCATAAGAAACGAAACGCCAAACATAACAAATGCCAGCATAACAAACGAAAGGCCAAGGAACACCATACTGCCTCTAAGAAAATAACTAACTTGCACATAAAATCAATACTCGATCAGTCAGATGTTATGAAAGAAAAAGATGATTTCGGGAAAATATTTTCAGAAATAAAAACAAAAACAAATATGGATAAATTAAAAAAAAAAGAAGAGGTTAAAAAAATACATGCAGAACTTCCAGAAAACCTTAAACTTCTGGTTGAACAAGCCTGTGACAAAAGTGCCAGCAGCTGGTTAAACACCTTACGAATTAAGGAACAAATCTAGTTCTGAATAAGACTTTAAGGACGCACTTTGATTGAGATATAATGTGCCACTTGCCAATTTACCATCCTACTGTGCTTGTGGAGAAAAATTTGACGAGATACACGCAATGTCATGCAAAAAAGTTGGCTTTGTTTGTAACAGACATAATAACATCAGAGATTTGATAACTGGTTGCCTAAATAAAGTTTGTACTGATGTTCAAGTGGAGCCGCATTTAATTCCAAATGAAAAATTTAATTTCAAAACTGCCAATACCAACGACGAAGCTAGATTGGATATAAAAGCAAAAGGGTTTTGGAGAAAAGAAGAAACTGCATATTTTGATGTTAGAGTAACGCACGTAAACTCCAAACCCTCCAAAAAACAAACAACAAAACACATATTCCGTAGGCATGAAGATGCTAAAAAACGTGAGTATTTAGAACGAGTTCTAGAGGTTAAACAAGGGACATTTACCCCATTAATTTTTGGTACGAATGGTGGGTTTGGAGACGAATGCAAACGCTTCACAGCACTACTCGCACAAAAACTGTCCTTAAAAATGGGTGAGCGGTACGGAGCTGTTATAAATTGGCTAAGGACACGTCTTTCCATGGAGATTACTAGAGGCTCCCTATTCTGCTTAAGAGGGTCACGAACCCCATTTAGGCATTATAACACTGACGATGTTGGTCTGAAAAATGTGCAATGTGGACTTATTTAACTTGTATTTTTAAATTGTTTTATTATATGTTTGTATCATTTAGAATAGAAATTACGTCAGTGTACGATATCTCGGTGAATGTTACCACAGCACTTGGAATTTTTTTGTGACTAAGTTTTGATTTTATTGCTTATGTTATCAAAAAAGCGTCGACAGCAAATCAAATAATTATTTTAAATACATCATTTTGTTGAGCAAGATTCCTTTTAATTATACGCTCACCAAATTTCTCCAAGTTTCTAATATTTATAGATAGTCCTCTTTGTGTATTTGTTTTTACGTTTTCTTAAACTTTTATTTCTTAACAACTTTTTTCTAACTTTATTAGAATGCATCTATATATATCATGCATCTAAGGAAAAAAGTTTAAAATTTTATACTTTTGTTTTATTCTATTTCTTTTGTTATATAACCTTTTTACTATTTCTTCTCATCTTTAGTAATCAATGTAACATTTTTCTATGGAAAAAAGCTTTCAGGTATCAACATAGTGGAACCTACATAATATACTAATATATTATATATATATCAGTCAGCCTATATGATATGTCCGTTACAATTTATTACTCAGGACTTATAATGCCTATACTGATAGGTCCAATAGCAATCTTTGGATTCTGTGGCGGAAGCTTAATCTGTCAACTCCACTTGTCAGATTCAAATTGGCAGTAGCTGATTTGTTGTATATGTACCAGGTGTTGCATAAACACAAAACGGGTCGCCCATCACTTGCTGACGTCACACCACGTGCCGGTCCAAAAAATGCTCTAAAGCGATTCGATCTGATCAAGTTGAACATTGGCCCATTTTCAATGAAAAACGGACTTGTTGCAAATAAGAAAAGTGCTCCGCTATGACATAATTATTTTGTGAGAAGTGTGACACTGCGCTATGTCTCAATAAAGGTGAGTTTCCACTAATCCGTTTTTTCAAGGGAAAGGGTAATGGAAGAAAAAATCATACACGTAGGCATGCGTAGTATAAGTTTTAATTTGTCATCCACGTAGGCATGCGTAGTATAAGTTTTAATTTGAAGAAAAACTATGCATGACACGTGATTATTTTTTCCTTCCCCATCCCGTTCCCGTAGAAAAACGGATGAGTGGAAATTCACCTTAAGGACCGCAACTGTTTTAAAGTCTTCCATCAACAAAGTTTTATTTTTAACGACATCTTATTGAGTGTGTATAACTCTTAAGCTAGTATTCCAAAAAACAGCAAAATCCAAGATTCGTGTTTTAAGCAAAAAAAGTCTTAATACAAGAAAAAAATGACTTGTCCGCCACGTAAGAATATTATTTTTTTCTTGTTCCTTTTTTTTTTTTTTGTTTTATTTCAAGAACTTATATTCTTAAAATTATGTATTTTTTTCTTGTTTCAAGAATTTATATTCCTTAAAAAAAATCATTTTTTACTTGTTTCAATGTTATTTTTATTTAAAATAAGATTCTATTTCTTTGTTGCAATAATATTTTCCCTGATCTATAAAAAAAAAGTACTTTTTCTATGGAAAAAATGAAACATTATTTTGAAATTAGGATGACATATAATAAGAATATTCAAAAAGGATTTATACATTTAAACAACAAATCTAATCGTTGAAATAACAAATTGTTATTTAGAATGTTTTATTATTGTTCATACTTGTAGCGGCAATACTCCTCCTATGTCCATGACAAGTGTATTCCAATATGTTCTATCACAATGTCAGAAAAATTCATATAATAATCTTTTGTCACACATAATAATCACTTCGTCTCCAACGACTGTTACGTACAGATAAGGATTTTTTAAATCTGAAAATTATCTTATCTTTTCATATCTTAGAATGTATATTTTATATATATATATATATATATATATATATATATATATATATATATATATATATATATATATATATATATATATATATATATATATATATATATATATATATGTATATATATATATATATATATATATATATATATATATATATATATATATATATATATATATATATATATATATATATATATATATATATATATATATATATATATATATATATTAAGGTGAAAGAAGGAATTTGCGTTAAATTTGGTGCAAATATATAGAAAATAGGTTTTAAAGCATACCGGGCATTCTCTGACCACTGTAGACCCTCTCTCAAAGCTCATTTTTGTGAAAAAAATTTCAAATTTTTTGTCAAAAGTTGCTGATTTTAGTGACGTTGAGGGAGGGTCTAATATAAACCAAGTAGGCTGAATTAAAAAAAAAGGGCCTAGACTACATATATTTTGCATTTAAAATCATACGTAATTTTGTTTTGGTTTTATTACCGAGCATTTGTTATTCAAATTATCCATAACTTTATAAAAATAGTGAGTTTGTTTTGATACTAAAAAAGCATTTGGAGTATACAAATATATATTTTTTAATATAACAGGACCATTGAACGGGCCTTTAAAGTTAAGGAGGGGGGCATTTTTCAGTTTTATATAGAAGAAAAAAGGTCCTTGAAAAAAAAGGGGAAGTGGCAAGTCCATTCCCCCTCCATCCCCGGTGACGACAGCCATGTGTAATAAAAATATTTTTTGGTTGATAATATTGTTAATTGCTTCTTACTTTAATTAGTAATGTGTTTGCCTTACCTCTACCCTCACCCTTACCGACTCCTGGGTTCGACTACAGTACTAGCCTTTAATGGCCAATCAAACTTTAATATGTTTTCAGGATTGTAAAGAAATTCTGGATTGTCAAACTTATTTTTCAATCTTTTAATAAAAAGATTTTCTGGTACTACCTTTTCTTCATGAGTAACATGTTTCTGAAAATGACTTATTCTAAGTTTTGTAACATGGTGCCTGCAAGCAAGCTGGAGAATATACTTACCTAAATCATGGATAATTCTATTAACGGTCCCTTTTGTACCTTACCATGGGTAATTCTATTAACGGTCCCTTTTGTTTTAATCAAATATAGTTTTTCCTTCAAAATGAATTATACATGGGAATGTAGATAAACGTACTTTTGTTTTACTATCTTCTTTAGCAATATTTGAAATTTCCTTATTTTCTCTTTTCATTCTTCTAACTGCAGTTGAGAGCATTAATTTAATAGCGTTTATGTCTACTCCTGCAGCTTGAACAACCGCCGTTGTAATTCTCTGCAGAACCATAGGAGAGATGTTATTAACAGTTGCCATTAAAGCGACATTTCCAAAATAAATATCTTTAGGAATGTTAATTATCGTACTGCTTGGTTTATTTTTTCTTTTTATCCATTCGCCTGGCTCGAAGTCAGAATCATAAAAGTTCTGAACTTAGTTCATTATTACTGATAACATCTTCTTCGTGAAATTTTAAGATTTAACTCGGGGATTTCATTGCACTGTTGCGCTTCTTTATATTCAATGATTTTACCTTATATAAAAATAAACTTATTAGTTATAAGTTGATAGAGTGACGAAAATACAAAGTTAGAGCATATCTAATAAATTTAACAAACTATAAAGAGTATATTATTTAAAAACTAAATGTGTGTATGAGAATCAACATAATGTAAGTCCAAAAGCAAAATAAAATTAGTTAAATCAATATTTTTTATGCTAATGTTTCACTCCATATAAAAAAGTAACTAAATAGTTCATCTACCTTGAGAACATCATTTAATCAAGATCTGACGCAAAACTGCCTGAACATTAAAAAAAATAAAACTTACACTATGCAAATTCTCACAATCAAAACATAATCAAATTACTTTCTAGTATATTTAGTGTCTAAATGATATAATTTTGGACCTTCTTGATCTTTAAAGAAAAGTAAATCTTCGATTTTAGATTCATTGGATCTTAGCTTATCAATTTTAATAAAATCTTTTTGTTCTGGAATTCCTATCCATAAAATACGTTTAACAAAATTTTCAAATCCTATTTGATTTTTAATATCTTGTTTTGAGTTTCTTTTAACATTCTTTAATAAATTAGAATATTTTTGCTCAAGATTTTTTTAACTTTTTCTAATATTTACGTCGCTAATAACTGGAAACACTGCTTTAATACATGGATATTTCATTTTTGCCATGATACACTCACATTCAACTAGTTGATACCTATCAACCTTAAAGTTTGACTTTAGAGAACAATATAGAATATACAAACTTTTTGTAATTCCATTTTGCAAATTTGATTGACAATATTTAAAGTGTTGCAGGATATCCATAGCCGTTGGAAGTTGTGTTCCTAAACCTTATAGGTTTTTATTAAAATAGTTTTACTGATACTATAAAAATAGTATAAATATGCGCGCATTACTTATCTTACAGAGTATAATAGTGTCATGGATTGGTGAAAATGTGTTTTAGTGACCGTGACTTCTTTTCAGGTAAATCCAAAATATCGTAAAACCGTATCGATAACTATACATTTTTTCTATGCAATACATACTTGTATTAGCAGGCGTAGCTTTATTGATAAAATGAAAAATCTTTTTAGAATATCTTAAACTGTTATTGCGCAAAACCTGGCTTTTCTGATAACTCATATTAATGCTTTTTCAGTTAAATTTTTATTTTGAATTTAAAAATTCAAAGTGAAATATGTAAATTTTAACTTTTAAATCAATATAGTGGCTTCATATTATTAGTTTATTATTTAAAAATAAATTCATACGAACTTTAGTAAAAGAACACGGAGTGTTATGATTTGCTATTTATTTTATTTTGGGAAATTGCAGGCGAAGGGGGGTGGAAGAATGTTAATGAAGCTTACCCTCAAATACGTAACTAATTAAAGTAGCAAACAGTGTACAATATTTTTAACCAAAAAACATTTTTATCATATAAGAAAAAATGTATTTGTTTACTTCAAATGCTTTCTTAATATCATGGGAAAAGTCATAAATTTTGCAAATTTATGGATAATTTGAATAATAAATGCTCGTTAATAAAACAAAAATCAAATATAAGCATGATTTTAAATGCAAAATATATGTAGTCTAGGCTCTTTTTTTTTATTCAGCAAAATTGGTTTACATTAGACCCTTTCTCAACGTCAATGAAATTAAAACTTTTGATTAAAAAATTGATATTTTTTTCTCAAAAATGAGCCTTCATGCATTAAAACCTATTTCCTATATATTTGCACCAAATTTAACGAGATACGTATTTTTGTTTTGAAAATTCTCTCATTCTGAATCACCCTAATATATATATATATATATATAATATATATATATATATATATATATATATATATATATATATATATATATATATATATATATATATATATATATATATATATATATATATATTTAACGATTAAATATCATTTAAAGTTTGATTTTGTTTACAAAACATAAAAAAATTATTGTTATTATCATCATGAGGAAAATGAATCTTGAACAAGAAAAAAATATTGTGAAAAGGCTTAAATCTGGACAATCTTATCGTGAAATCGCTGCTGAGTTCGGAAAGTCTCATAATCTCATATATAAGATCAAATTGCGCAATAATTCAGAAGTAAATAAGCCTAAAAGTGGTCGAAAGAAAATTTTTACACCAAGAGACCAAAGAACAATAGCTCGTTTAATTGCTTCTGGAGAGTCTAAAACTGCAAAGTATGTTACTAATTTAATGAATAACAGCTATGGGACTTGTGGTTCAAAGCGGAAAGTCAATAGAGAGCTCAAAAGAACTATTTTTCGATCCAAAAGGAAGATCATCAAGCCGTTGTTAGTTTCTTGTCACCACCAAGCTCATTTAAATTATGCTAAACTTCATGCACACATAACTTTTGATAACTTTTATGACTGGATTTAGACAGATGAAAGTAAAACTAATATGTTTGGATCAGATGGTATAAGATATACTTGGAGAAAGCCTAATTCACCATTAAGTGCTCGAGATTTTAACCCAACCGTTAAATATGGCGGAGGAAAAATTTTATTTTGGGGATGCTTCTGTGCTCATGGAGTTGGTGAATTAGTGAAAATTAATGGAATAATAAACGCTGATGACTATATCAACATCCTTAAGGTCGGATATATTTTAAGTCCCTTTGAAAATGGGGCAGAAATGTACTTAACACGATGTTCATGCAAGAAAACGACCCCAATCATAAGGCTGATAAGACCATTAAATTCCTTCACAAGAAGAAATTGAAAGTTATTGACTGGCCAGCACAAAGCCCTGATTTTAATCTACTCGAAAATTTATGGGCAATAGTTAAACAACGGGTCTACAACTTTCCTACTCCACCTAAGAATAAGGATGAACTTTGGGCTCGTGTACAAGAGGTTTGATACTCAACTACACCCAAGGAATGGTGCAAATTGGTTGCTAGTGTTCCTGAAAAAATTCAGGCTGTAATTAAATCTAAGGGAGAATACACTCGATATTAATTTACTACAATACGTTATTTGCTTTCATTTACGACAAAATTGTCACCATTAGCTTTTCACATAAAATAAAATAAAAAAATTAAATATCCTCTAAATTTAATAAAAAGCAATATTTTCAGTTAGCTAAGTCTTAAATTTAATTAATAAAACTAAAATTTCATTTTTCTTCACAGCTTTCTATTAAAATTTTTTTTAAATATTTCTTTGTTTAAACATGGTGACAATTTTGGCACATACTGCATATATATGCATATATGCAGTATGTGCATATATATGCACATACTGCATATGCACATATATGCAGTATGTGCATATATATGCACATACATGCACGATCCCCACCACGTCGCTGGTAGTACCGCGCTCAACTCGTTTCTCCGCGCAGCGGCCTTGTTCGTCAAGGTTCGTGTTTCGGAGTTATAGAGTTGAGAGAGGGTTATAGCCACAAAATAAGTAGCCTCCTCGTCTGTAGTGGCCTTCTCGGCCTTGAGGAGGTGAAGTAAAATAAAAAAAAAAAAAAAATTTCTCAATAACGGTGACAAGATATAAAAAAAGATAAACAAAAACCTAACAATAAATCAAGAATATACATTTAAGGTATAATAATTCAGCTGTATAATTTAGCGATGATTACTTCATTTCAGTTCACCTGATTATTTCAACTAATAATTTCAGTTCACCAGATTATTTCAACTAATCCAGCTTAAATATATTTCTTTGTCCACATTTATAATACATTACACTGTTCTTTCGAATTTTATCAGAAAATTTTTTTGTTCATTGTTAAAATGGATATTTGTAATACGTGATATAGCTACAAATTTTACACCAATAATTTGATGATCATGATATAAAATTATCCCAAAAGACGATCATCGCATAAGAATGAAGTAACATAATCATTTATTCTAAGCACCCATTCTGCAGTATATTTATCACAAAAAGTTGAGTTTCTTATAAACAAAATGGGTGTATCTAATATTTCAAATACTTTTTCAAAATAATGAGTAATATCAATATATGGTAAAATCAATTCTCCACAATAAAATTTTTGTAAACGATGGCATTCTACTTTACCAGATTCAGCTAATAAACTTTTAAAATGTAAATTTAGCTAATAAACTTTAAAATGTAAACTTTTGGGAGTTTGAAACTTAAGTTAATTGCCAATTTTCAATCCATTTGACTTAATTCCTCAAAAATAAAAGTTTCATGTCACCCAAAACAGCTGCAATTCTAATACAAAAGTTGTTGTTGCATTTTTGCTTACTTTTACTTATTGTTCACCATATGTTTATCAACTTTAAAAAGCTTAAGGAATCAGTCCTATTTGGAAAATAACTTTTAACAGCTGCAGAAGTTGTAGGATCAAATATTGCAAGAGAAAGTGATACACTTTGTTTATTAACTCTAGGATAAAGTGATATATAAACCATTTTTGAAATTTAACTTGAAACCATTTTTTAAATTTAACTGAAGTATTTGGTCTTTATTATATACATTACAAAGTAATTGCCATGAAATTTCACCAGCATGTACATTAATAACATCTTTGAAACTGATCAAAATGAAAAGTAGGGAATATAAAACATTTAAATTTAGTAAATTGTTTTGTGTGTTTTTGAGAATAAGAACAATCATGAAGGTCATTACGCCTGGAAATATTTAAATCATGAAGGTCATTATGCTTTCAAATAATAGAAAACTAATTGAAAGATTTATGTTTAACAGGCTAGAAAACTTTTTAAATCAATCTAATATTCTCTATAGACTTCAATTTGGCTTCTGCAAAAAGCACTGTACAAATCAAGCACTTATTGATATAACTGAGACAACACGTGAAGCCCTGGATCAAAAACAGTTTGCTGCTGGTGTGTTTGTTGATTTGCAGAAGGCGTTTGATACTGTTGATCATGAAATTCTGCTGTATAAATTAAATCATTACTATGTCAGAGGAGTTTCTCTCAAATGGTTTAAGGCATACCTGTATATGCCCTCTCAGTTTGTAAGCATTGGAAACACTTTCTCCAATACTAGGTTTACATGTATTGTTTTTCCACAAGATTCAATCTTAGGTCCACTACTCATGTTAGTTTATAAAAATGATCTGCACACATGTGTAAAATTCTCCAAAACATATCATTTTGCTGATGATATCAATCTTTTTATTGTTAGTAAATCTCTTAAAAAACTAAATAAAAATCTTAATCATGACCTTGCATGTTTAGTTCAATGGCTACGATCAAACAAAATTTCCTTAAACACCAAGAAGTCACAAGAAAACCAAGAAGTCACAAGAACACCAAGAAGTCACAAGAACACCAAGAAGTCCGAATTAGTTGTGTTTAAATCTCGAGGCAAAAAAATTACAAAAAAACTTAATTTCAGAATAAGCGGTAAAAAAATAAATACTGTAGACAAGATCAAATATTTAGGCATTATATCAGATAAAAATCTCTTGTTTCGCCAACAAGTAAAAGCAATATCTTGCAAACTAATTCAAGCTAATGGAATGCTTTCCAAAATAAGGTATTTTGTCAACTACGAAACATTGATATATATTTGACATGCTACATTTAATTCCAAGTTAAGGTATGGCTGCCAAATATGGGGGCAAACTTCTACTTCTACTCAAATTAAAAATCTTATAAAACTTCAAAGTAAATCTATGCAAATAGTTTATTTCCAGTCAAGCATTTTTAATCCAGACTTATTTTATAGCTTATCAATTATTTTAAAGTTAGATAAACTCATCTACTTGTTAAACAGTGTTTTTGTGTGGGATATCATTCATATTACCATGCCTATTGCTTTTAACAACTATTTTAAATTCACAAGTGATAATCATAATTAAAAACTTAGATCGATATCTTGTTATAATTTAGCTCTATCTTCAAAAGACACTAGCAAATATGGTATTCAATCTACTAAATACCAATCAATTCACTCTTGGAACTCTTTGCCACTTTCAATAAAAATAAACCTCCCAAACATTACTGGAAATGCTTTCATTGCCAATATCAAAAAAATTATCCTTTATAAAAACATTCAATAACGTTCTAACACAGCATTATCACTATCTTATATCTTCTATTAGTTCTGTCAATTTTTTCTAAAATTCAACAGCTATTAGTTTTCGCTAGTTTTAAACCTATTCAGCTATCTCTTCTTCTACTCCTTACCCTTCAGTTCCGTATACATATTTTTATGAACCCGAGTGTGCATTGGTGAATGTATCTGTGTACGTATAATGTGTTTACTTACTTATATGTGTTTATTTGCATATATGTATATCTGTGATTGTGTATATGTATGTATTGTGTATATGTGTATGTGTGTATGTTTGTATATGTATATACGTGTGTATGTATGTATGTGTATATGCGTATGTGTGTATATGTATATGCGTGTGCGAGTATGTATGTGTGTATGTGTGTGTATGTATATTTATATATATGTATGTGTATATGTATGTATGTATATATGCATGTGTATGTATATATATATATATATGTGTGTGTGTGTGTGTGTGTGTGTGTGTGTGTATGTGTGTGTATGTGTATATATGTTTGTATGTGTGTGTTTATATATGTGTGTATGTATATATATATATATATATATATATATATATATATATATATATATATATATATATATATATATATATATATACATATATACACATATATATATATATATATATATATATATATATATATATATATATATATATATATATATATATATATATATATATATATATATATATATATATATATATATATATGTATATATATATATATATATATACATATAATGAACTGAGAGTGACTGAATCTATAAATGTAGGTATACTTATATGGTATTACTTAGAGCACTTCTCTAAACAACCACTTCTTTGCCCTTATTTTTATTGTTTAAGTATTATTATTATCTCTATAGTTGACATTATTATTTTTATTATTCTTACTGTTGTAAATTACAACTGTTATTATTATAATTGTTATTGTTATTACTACTGTTACTATTACAATGATTATTACTGTATTATTGTTATTAATTTTATTATTATTATTAATTTACTTTTTAGTTTATATACTTTTTTAAATTACGGGTAGTATTTGTAGGTCGTGACGTTTTTGTCAGTTATATAACTGTTTGTGACTGATCCTAGCTTTGTATTAAATTTGTTTTATAAAGTGAAATTAATAATTGATTGATTGATTGGACTGATGTGCATTTGAAAGTAAGGGAATATTGTAAAAGATTTGATGAAAACTTTGGCCGATAAATTGGTTTATTGTATTTTATTCTAATGAGTTTAGTTATGAAATTGTTTGAGAAACTATTTTCTTCTACCTAATTTCTTATATAGGCTGGAAAATTCAGCGTTGCTCATCTTCCCCCTCCCCCTTTTTTTATAATTGAATATGATAGAATACTGATTCAGATTCCTATAAAAACATAGGTTTAAAAACTTGAGGAAAATATTCTAATTTGATGTTATAAAGAACTACATTAAAAACGCTAAAATTCGCCATCTTTTTCATACTTGTTCATGATCAGGGTCGGACTGGCATGAAAAAACGGCAGGGAAAATTTGGTCATGGCGGCCCACCTCATCTTATGTGTCATTTATTAATGTCTTGAGAGTGACTGATCAAATTGGAGTATTGAGAGCGACTGATCAAATTTTAACAGTTTTTAATTTTTCGGATTTATATTGTCGGATGTTGTCCGAGACAGAGTTAGATGCTTCCGTGTCAAATAGCAAATTTTACTCATCTTCAAGAGATGTTTCAAAAGAGTTTCTTTCAAAGTGCAACAATTCCGTTTAAAGCTGGTCTGTTGTTACACAAGCATCAAAACTTCTATGCAACCCACTATGTGTCACTAGGTATTTTTTTGAAAATTTCTGCAAAGTTTCTTGGATCTAAACAAGATAAATTAGCATATACCATGCTCAGATAATCACTGTTCTAAACTACTGATTATTTAAATCATGACAATGCTGTGAACATTGACACGAAATTTATCATTCGCACTTTAAAGCAGTAATTTAGCTATAATACTTTTCTCTTACAAACCAGTCTTAACTTCAAATCCATATTTTTGTATTATAACCACTCCAGCTGTTTGCAAATATTCAGATAATAGCGTTGTGTTCTTTGAAAAACAGTTTTGCCGTCAAAATAAATTTAAAAATTGTCAAGGAATATAAAAGAGCTTTCGCTCTTTAATGGATATTATTATTGAATTTGATTGATGTAGAAATATTATGAAATAGTTGTCACATGTCAATGTACAAATAATCAATAACTCGTGTTTTTTGATTAGAGGTTTTGATGAAAAATTTCCAAACATTTTAGCAAGAGCTCTATATTTCGCCCAACAACGGGTTTCACCGATTACAAATATATGTTTCAATTTTTCTAAATTGGTGTCAAACATTGAAGCGTTAATATGGTTCCAGTAAAAATACTGCACAAGTGTTTAAAACACCAAATAAGGTAACAACTTTAACGCTATTTTAGTAACGTCACCCATTTTTAAATTTAAGACATGCACATAACACCATACATAAATCTGACCCGGGGAGCCGCTGTTTAACCAGGTATTGAATCCATTGTATTGACTTTGCATATTTGAGGCTCCATCAATTACTACTTTTATGCCCTGATATCCCCAGATAAATATGCTCGAAATTTGTATATACTAAGGAACCTTGTTTGATTTGAGGCTTCGATAAATGTCAGACAAAATGAACTAAACAGTTTTTGTGTGTTTGCCAGTAACAAGGCCGATTGTTTCTGAAATAAAACTTCTGTTAATTAATTTAAACGTTTAGATCAAATTTGTTTTGCTTCAGTTAAAATTTAAAAAGTGACTTCAAAAAATTTGATAAGATATTCAAAAAAAATAATTATAATTGTTTTAAGTTTCTTTACTTGGCTCACTCATAAGATATTCAAAAAAAATAATTATAATTGTTTTAAGTTTCTTTACTTGGCTCACATTGGTTACTGTTCAATTTATATCGAATGTCAGAGTTAGGATAAGAGGTAACAATTTACTCTTAGTTACATTTTAGTTTACCGTATATTATAATAATCAATGGAAAATAAAATGTAACTTAACTAAACATATGATTTTTCTATGGCAACCGGCCAGACGGGAATCTCCCGGTATCCCGGCGGCCGAGTCCAAACCTAGTCATGATTGAATAATAAATTTAAAAAAGACTGGTTTTCATTGACACTTTAATGCAAAATGCATTTCTAATTGATCTCTGGCTCTACCCCTAACCCTGACCCAAGCCATGTATATTTAACTGCGCCAATCCCTATTTGCCAATCGATGCATGTACATTTATTTACGCAAATCCTGTTTGTCAGTCGATGTATGTACATCCTAAAATGTGAATTTAGTTTAAATATGTTTAAATTTTGACGACAATAAAAACCGGGTTGCGTATTTAAAAAAATAATTTTTAAATTTTTGAAAACAGTGTTAAATTAATTTTTAAAAAATATGGCAATTATTTGCGTTTTTTGTTGTGGTATTTTATACTTTAATATTAAATTAAATCACTATCCTCAAATTTTCAGATCTATGTTTTCATATGAATCTGAATTAGTATAGTTTATTCTATCATAATCAATCATAAAAACAAAGGGTAGGGGTTGCCATTTTTAAAATGTTTTTCTTTAAAATGTTTAGCACAAATAGCTAAATTTTTACTGGGGGTTTAACTTTTGATTGATAGTTTAACATAAGTTTCAAATGATAAATACTACCCACTGTTTAAATAAGAAAGGATTATTTTCTGTAAACCCTAAAATTGAATGCTTTTCAGCAATAAAATCAAGTTGATTCTTTCTCTTTTTATATCCAGTTTTACAGTGCACTACAGCACATGTATTAACCATATTCTGAATATTTAAACAAACAAATTTATAAGACATTTAAGAAAGCCCAAAAGTTACCCATCTAATTTCTCCATCCGAAAAGCAAGATATCCGGCCGTGTCAATATAGTAGGCCGTTGTAAAGTTTATTTGCTGCAGTCATTCAAAATATTAAGAAAATTTTTTTTTTTTATTTTTTTTTAATTTTAATTCACCTCCTCAAGGCCGAGAAGGCCACTACAGACGAGGAGGCTACTTATTGTGGTTATAACCCTCTCTCAACTCTATAACTCCGAAACACGAACCTTGATGAACAAGGCCGCTGCGCGGAGAAACTAGTTGAGCGCAGTACTACCAGGGACGTGGTGGGGATCGAACCATTCGTTTATGAAGCGAGCGCTCTATCACTACACCACTACTTAGCGAAAGTTTGTTGTTTTATTGCTATTTTTTTATAAAAACTTGACCCTCTCACTCGTTTAGCATGCAAAGAAATTTTTCATTTTATATATAGTTTTTTTAACCACTAAACAATTTGTATTATTTTATTTGTTATGTTTCAAAATACAAATCTTAGACCGTCATCAGACCTAAAGAAATGATAATGTAAAAGCTGTTTAAACATAAATCATGTTAAAAAATAGTTTAAAATTTAGTCTAAAGATGACATCCATAAAAACGAATGTTTTATTTTTAAATTTCTATTTTCTCATATCTTTTACTGTTTTTTTTATTCAAAATTTACGGATTGTTTTAGTTTTTTAAATGCCTAATATATAGACACTCCCGTTTCTTAAGGAATCCTTTATATATTAGACTTCATAATTATATTTCAGACCCTTCTGCTTATCGAAATTCCCCCGTATATTTGACAGGTGAGAGTATAAGTTTGTTTTATGTATTTCGAACATTGCAAAGTAGGTTATATTTATATCATTTTATTATTTAGTTTATTATTGAGTACATCTAACTGCAAATCACCAACAATTTCAGACTTACCATCACCATCATAATCTTCTAAAAACAAATAATTATTATACACAAGAACACCTATAGCCAAGAGTATAATATGGCTTTCACCTGTTGAAATTAAAATATTCAGCATACTTGACAATTATCGTAAGGAGCAACGACACACTCGAAATCCAAATAAAAAAAAAGAGCATTCTTTTTAACAGATAGAGGGAATTAAATAACTTAATATTAAAACGTATAAGCAACCTAAAAAGAATGGGGAAAATTTTTTTAAAACAACAAACAAGCTTATTTGTTAATGCATATACAAAACTTAATGAACCATTTTGACAATCACAATTAAAACTGCAATTTGATAAACTTGTGTTTAGACACAAAAAATGATTTTTATATTAACCCTAAATCTATTTGTACAACTAATGTGTGCTTTTAATGTATTGCGTGTTTTTAATGTAATGCGTGCTTTTAGCTTCTTTAAATTAGATTAATGTTTGTAAAGATTGTTGCGCCATTATTAGGGTTATGTTGTCACTAAATAAAAAAGTATTCTAAAAAATTCCTCGATTCTGTAAGGAAAAAGTAGAAAACTTATTACGGAACAAATAGGTGTTGCATTAAGTATCTTATTTATATAAGAATACTATACTTTTTTCAATTAAAACCAAAAATTATCAAAGCAATAAAATATATCTCAGAACTAAAATCAACTATAAACGAGGTTGCCAATTAAAGTTAATAAAGTTTTTATACTTTCCGGTCTTAACTTTACATGTATCCTGATAGCAATATACTTTTTAGAAAAAGTTAAAAAAAAAGTGAGAGAAAGAGTAAAAGTTATATCATAATTATCATAATTACCATAATTATCAAACTCTAACGTAACGTGTTTCGAACATTAAGAGTCTAAACATGATATCGGATTTCCTAACTAAATCAAAAGTTAGTTATGTTTGTTATAATGGTCATCTAACGGATCGTAATTTGTGAAATAAGTGACTGTTTCAAAACTGTTAAAAAACGTTTTTACTAAAACAGTTTCCGTACCTTTAATTATAAATGGAAACATTCGTTTTATCTTATCATTGCAAAAAGAGTTAAAACTAAACAGATAAACTGATCATAAAAGGTAAAAAAAAAATAAAAGTTTTTAAATGTTGAGATTTTTTTTAAATTTGTAATTGCTTTAAAAAAAAATACAAAGAAATAAAAAGTAATTTTAAAAAAAATTACATTTAAATTTGTTTAGAGTTTTTGTTTTAACTTCAACTATGGCGAACAAAATTATTCTACATTCGTTTTTAATTTCTTTACTACATCAGATATCTGCCAACGTAATCAGACGAGATATTTTATTATGTAATTTTATATATTTTTTTTTCGCTTATGTTCAAAATTTACAAACATGTAACATTTAGCTTAAAAGATTTTATTCATAGTTTCGTTAGACCAAAGTTCTGCATCAGAAAACACCTTTAATCAATCATCAGCCGTTCAAGAAATACCGTCTCCAAAATTTCTTGTTACAAACACAATAGCTTCAGATAAAAATTCACCAGGGAGTTTTTCAGTTGAAACGGTTCAGCTGCAAGCATCGTCAAACGAATCCGTAATGGCAGAAACTTTTACTGCTCCGACTCAAGCCAAACTAATCTTGAAGAACTTTGTTTTACAAGAGTCACTTCAACCAGCATCAAGTTGCAATGTTGCCAACTGTCTTTTCCCTTTATGTAGATGCGCGGGAACAGATATACCTGGCGGATTGTCAAAAGTTAACACCCCGCAAATGATCTTATTAACTATGGATGACGGGGTTACATCAGAAAACTACCAACTTTACAGTGAGTTACTTAGCGGCATGACTAACTTTAATGGCTGTCCAATCAAAGCCACGTTCTTTGTATCTGGTGATAATACCGACTATGCTTACGTCAAGAAATTGCAACAGAGCGGTGAGTAATGTTTTTAGTTTTTAAATTAAGTACTACACCTTCACAATTCTTAAAACTTTTTTACGCCAAAACGTTTGAAGCTAAAGGAAGCTTTCCACAAAACAATAATAGGGAAAGTTTCTTTTACTTCAGGTCGTTCAATGAAAAGCTTGAAAAGCGATCATTAGCTTTAGCTTTGTTATACGCGTTAGTTTTGTATGAAGTTAGATACTTTAAAAACCTTTCCGTTTTTACAAAGTTATTTTTTAAACAGCCTATTTATACAACATCTTTGTCTTCATGCAAGAGCGTTTCATACAACTCAAGTTTTTTTTTAACATTCTTTGATTTAAATGCATTCCTTTTTGCTTGTACTACAATTTGTAATTTTCTCATCTTCATTTAAAAAGTTTTCCTTTTCACAAAAATGTCGTTATATTAAAGAATACTCTTACGTTTTATAGGTCATGAAATAGCAGATCATTCGATGACTCACAAGTTTCCTATTGATTGGTGGAGTACATCAGTAAGTTTTGCAAACACGTTAATTAGTTTTCAACTGTATATTTTTTTACGTAAAAACATCATCTGTAGATCAGATGAACTAACTATTTGAATGTTTTTTTATATTTGAGTCAAACAATTACAAACAACAGTCTAGATTTTACCTAGGTTGTTTACGTGTTAGTCATTTTTTTAAATTCATTTTAAGGCTTTAGAAGATCTGCAAATGGAGATTTTAACACAAAAAAATACTATTCAGCAAGAAATTGGAACAACCACACTTGGTTGGAGAACTCCGTTTCTTGCAAGCCAAGAAAACACGTTTAAAGTGTTAGCTGAAAACCAGTTTTTGTATGACAGTTCGTTGGTAACCTTTCCGGGTACACGATGGTGGCCATATACGTTGGACTACTTGCCTTCTTTGCCATGCTACATGACAAACTGTCCAAAAGGTAACAATTTTGTATAAGCTATTGCAATTCTTCTATTGATCTATCGTGTCTTTATTTTTCTTTTCGCATTATTAAGTTACCCTTTATTTATTTTTTATTGAGCTATTGCATAAAAGTGCATTTAAATCAAACACATTTTTTTTAGATGCGTATCCTGGATTATGGGAAATTCCGTTGGTTACATTGCAATGCGACGAATCAGCTACAACATTCGCCTCAATGCTCGATGAATGTACAAATTTAGATACAGAAGAAAGCACGTATAACATGTTAATGATCAATTTTAAGCTTCACTACGAAGATAGTAAGCAACCGTTCCCCATGTTTGGCCATTCAACTTGGTTTGATAATGCACCTTACCGTAAAGATGGTTCGTAGGTTTTTTTAAAGTGATCAGTATCCAGGTTTATCTCACAGTAAACAAAAAGGTTTACGGTTTCTTGAAATTCGATTTTTAATTAGTTAAGAGAGCACTTTTTTATTTTTTAGCTGTCATAAGGTTTATGAACGATGTTCGAAAGTTCAACGACGTTTACTTTGTTACTGCCCAACAGGCAATTCAATGGATAAAGTCGCCGGTCGGTATCGATGAAATGCCGTTTTCATGTGATCGTTTAAAAAAAAATCAAATAGAAAATGTGTTAGTTAACAGTGTTCAGCTACAAATTTCTCCAAACGAATCCGTAATGACAAAAACTTTTACTGCTCCGTCTAAAGCCGAATTAATCTTGACGAACTTAGTTTTACCAGAGTCACTTCAACCAGCATCAAGTTGCAATGTTGCCAACTGTATTTTACCTTCATGTAGATGCGCGGGAACAGATATACCTGGCGGATTGTCAAAAGTTAACACCCCGCAAATGATCTTATTAACTATGGATGACGGGGTTACATCAGAAAACTACCAACTTTACAGTGAGTTACTAAGCGGCATGACTAACTTTAATGGCTGTCCAATCAAAGCCACGTTTTTTGTATCTGGTGATAATACCGACTATGCTTACGTCAAGAAATTGCAACAGAGCGGTGAGTAATGTTTCTAGTTTTTAAATTAAGTACTACACCTTCACAATTCTTAAAACTTTTTTACGCCAAAACGTTTGAAGCTAAAGGAAGCTTTCCACAAAACAATAATAGGGAAAGTTTCTTTTACTTCAGGTCGTTCAATGAAAAGCTTGAAAAGCGATCATTAGCTTTAGCTTTGTTATACGCGTTAGTTTTGTATGAAGTTAGATACTTTAAAAACCTTTCCGTTTTTACAAAGTTATTTTTTAAACAGCCTATTTATACAACATCTTTGTCTTCATGCAAGAGCGTTTCATACAACTCAAGTTTTTTTTTAACATTCTTTGATTTAAATGCATTCCTTTTTGCTTGTACTACAATTTGTAATTTTCTCATCTTCCTTATAAAAAGTTTTCCTTTTCACAAAAATGTTGTTATATTAAAGAATACTCTTACGTTTTATAGGTCATGAAATAGCAGATCATTCGATGACTCACAAGTTTCCTATTGATTGGTGGAGTAAATCAGTAAGTTTTGGAAACACATTAATTAGTTTTCAACTGTATATTTTTTTACGTGAAAACATCATCTGTAGATCAGATGAACTAACTATTTAAATGTTTTTTTATATTTGAGTAAAACAATTACAAACAACAATCTAGATTTTATCTAGGTTGTTTACGTGTTAGTCATTTTTTAAAATTCATGTTAAGGCTTTAGAAGATCTGCAAATGGAGATTTTAACACAAAAAAATACTATTCAGCAAGAAATTGGAACAACCACACTTGGATGGAGAACTCCGTTTCTTGCCAGCCAAGAAAACACGTTTAAAGTGTTAGCTGAAAACCAGTTTTTGTATGACAGTTCGTTGGTAACCTTTCCGGGTACACGATGGTGGCCATATACGTTGGACTACTTGCCTTCTTTGCCATGTTACATGACAAACTGTCCAAAAGGTATTAGTTTTGTGTATGCTATTGCGATCCTTTTAATGATCTATCTTGTTTTTATTTTTATTTTTTTTGTTGTATTAAGTTATCCTATATTTATTTTTTGTTAAGCTATTGCATAAAAGTGCATTTAAATCAAATCCATTTTTTTAGATGCGTATCCTGGATTATGGGAAATTCCGTTGGTTACATTGCAATGCGACGAATCAGCTACATCGTTCGCTTCTATGCTCGATGAATGTACAAATTTAGATACAGAAGAAAGCACCTATAACATGTTAATGATTAATTTTAGGCTTCACTACGAAGATAGCAAGCAACCGTTCCCCATGTTTGGCCATTCAACTTGGTTTGATAATGCACCTTACCGTAAAGATGGTACGTAGGTTCTTTAAAAATGATCAGTATCCAGATTTATCTCACAGTAAACAAAAAGGTTTACGGTCTCTTGAGATTTGATTTTTAATTAATTAAGAAAGCATTTTTTTATTTTTTAGCTGTCATAAGGTTCATGAACGATGTTCGAAAGTTCAACGACGTTTACTTTGTTACTGCCCAACAGGCAATTCAATGGATAAAGTCGCCAGTTGGTATTGATGAAATGCCGTTTTCATGTGACCGGTAATTTGCATTTCGACAGCATTTCAAGACTATCTATTGTTCACAAAAAAGGCTCATAAATAGCACTTTGTTAGAAGACTTGTAAATAGCACTTTGATAAATAACAAGTTTTTTTGACCACTGTTTTATGTATGTAGTATGTAGTTTATTATTTTTTTACTCTGAAAAATTTGTTTGTTATTTTATACCCACACGCGCAAACCTTTGGTTTTGTATGCTAGATTTTTTAAAATGCGGCTATTTATCGCAGGTTTGGATTGCTTTAATTAACCAATTGTTGTTTATTTTTACATGACTGAGGGGATCACTAGAAGGTAGTCACATATAGGTTTTTTTATTTTTATTTTGTGGGGACATCCTTCTTTTAACTATTTAACTCCAAAACACAAACCGTGACGAGAAACGTTGCAGTGCAGAGAAACACATTTAATTAGATAAAGTTAACGTCTCAGATAAAGATAACGTCTCAGAGAATGTTCCCATGCACCACGAGCATAATAAGTATAAGCAGAAGTAGACTAATTACGTGTGTACGCTGATAATTGATAATTAAAAAAAGGCTGAAATAAACAAGATGGTTATCTATTCTCATCAGTATTCTCAAGATAAACTTATTATTTTTACTGTTTAATATAGATTTTCCTGTTACAATTTTTATTTACTTGTTAAATACTATATGTAAAATTAGTGGGGGATTCCCAACGGGCATTTCTTTTAAAAAGTTACGTTCTTAATGTGTTTTAAATGTCTTTTAAACGTCTTTTAAACATTAATGTTTAAAAGACGTTTAAAAGACATTTAAAATACATTTAGATCGTGTGTGTGTGTGTGTGTGTGTGGTTTTGGGAAGGGAGGAGGAGGGGAGGTAACTGTACAGATGTTCATAAAACTAAAACGACTTTATAAACGATAAACAATTTTTTTTGAGAAGAAAACATAACTATAAAGTAACTGATTTATTTGATGGGTTAAAATTGTTTTCATGTAAAACTGTATGGCACTCCCTCCCCATTTGAAACCTACTCGCGCCGGCCCTTCTTTTAAAGATGTGTATGCATCAATATCTTCAGCTATGACGTCTAAACTAAAAATGAAAGACGTACATCTATTCTTAATAGAGATTAGATGATATCGCGTTTTCCTTACTTGTCTACACTCTACAAAACCAATTTTACATCTTCCATTTACATCAGCTTATGATGAGAGTAGTTTCAGTAAACCAAAGATCAAAAAATTATCTGCGATTAACAATGACAAAACAACGTCTTTTTAGATTAACATTAATTTTGTTCAAACGTGAGCTTCCTAAAAGCGTTTAGTTTTGAATTATCAATAAATCATTTTCCATTAACCTAGCGGGCACAGACGTCCATACAACGTCTATTCAATGCTTTATAGAGGTCACGAGTCCGTATAGTGTTCTTAAGACGTCCAATAAACTATCTGCACCCGCTGGAAATTAAATCTTGCAGAAAAAAATTTGTATAGCAGGAAAATAAACTTCTTTCTTAATGCTTGCGTTTAACAATACGTATAGTGTAAATACACTTTTATATTACCAAACCATTGCAATAATATTAAATGTTTCTTTTTTTTTAACAATAGTTGTTCAACTTAGCAAACTTAATCTGATTTGACAATCAGCTGACTTTAGGTGCCATAGGATTGGTTACATTGAGCATAGCAGTTTTAAAAATTGGTTCTTTAAATAACAAGGAATTATCATTGTCTATAATGGCTTGATAGACTGAGTCAGGTGCTGTTTTTTATCATGCAATATACGAAAGATCTAAGTGAAACAAACCGGTATTAACGCACTACGCGCGTTTTCAGATTTAACATCTTTGTTATATTTGAGGAATTTAAACATTGCAAAAAACTGTCTGATAGTCAAGCTTTAAAAAATATTTCTAATTAAAAAACATTAAACTATATTCTTCCTATTTAACTGTTTTAAAAACACAATTAATGACTTGTGTGAGCTGGAAAACGTTTTTTCAGGACTCATTTATACGATTTGGCATTGAGTATATTAAATTCTCTAAAATATGTTTGGAAATATTTTTAAGTATTGTTGGTAAGTATTGTGCAACTCCTCAAGGCTCCTTGGTGCTTTCTTGGCAATCTGTTTATCAAGCCAACTCCATAGATTTTCAATACAATTTAGATCTGGGCTATTTGGTGGCCAAGTTAGACGCTCAATATTTTTGTTTTCGAACCATTCAGAGACAATTTTAGCCCAGTGGCATGGTGCATTATCTTGCTGAAAAATGAACGGAACGCTTTGCTCAAGTGCATCAATTGATGGTAACAAGTTGTTATTTAAAATATCAACGTAATAAAAAGAGTTGAGTCGACCATCAAATAATTTAAACATACCAAGACCATAATATGTCATGCAGCACCATATTCCGACCGACCCGCTACCTTGTTTTGTTCTTTGAACGATACAATCAAGATTATATTTTTCGGAAGGCTGCCTGCGAATCATAATTCGGTTTTTTCGGTTATCAACCTCGATATTCATCTCATCACTGAACATTACTGTCCTCCATTTTTCTTTAGACCATTCTTTGACACTTTGGCAAAATTCTTTTCGCTTTTTTATATGTTGTTTGTTAAGTCTCGGTTTTAGAACAGCTTTTTTCCATAGAATATTGTTAGCTATTAGTTTCCTACGCACAAATGATGCCGATGCTTGACATCCATTTGAAAGATTCCATTCCCTTCTTAATTCATGCGACGACATAGTTCGAATTTTTTTTGCCAACCTGATTAAAAGACGATCATCATTGGGTGTCGTCAAACGCGGTCTTCCAGAGCGATGCC
>NC_061167.1:15057885-15074908 GCF_022113875.1 Hydra vulgaris | reverse complement strand
TATATATATATATATATATATATATATATATATATATATATATATATATATATATATATATATATATATATATATATATTATATAAATAAGAAAAACATATATAATATATATTTTATATATATATATATATATATATATATATATATATATATATATATATATATATATGTATTATATAAATAAGAAAAACATATATAATATATATATATATATATGTATTATATAAATAAGAAAAACATATATAATATATATTTTATATTTATATAATATATCAAGTAGTCTCTACTTGTAATCCACACTCATGAAATCATACGGTCATAAAGAAATATCCATTTAATATTTACCTAACTAACTGCATCACAAGTTAAGCATGTATTATTGTTAAATTGTCAAATTCAAAACCTTATAAAAAGGCAACAGATGACCTAATTTATTAGCATGTGTGACTGTACTTGTTTTTATTGGGCTAATAAGTAACTTGTTAAATCTTTACTTGTTATTTGTTATGTTGATAAAAAAATTTTAAGTCACGCATGCGTATTTTAGTTATCATATTGCAATTACGAACGATCGAACTCGTAATATAGACGTTGAATTAACGTGGAATCAACGTCGATTTTATTTGATAGTTTTAAACAAATTTTTCAACGTTGATACAACGTTTATTTTTGGTTATACGACGTCGCGACTAAAAATCAACTGTAAATCAACGTCGAAATAACGTCGTGTGCCCACTGGGTGGCGATCAACGTAAGATTTCGTCTCTCTGAATCTTTTAATGATTTTTAGGACCGAACTATGTGATTGTTTTATTATTCTTCCAATTTCACGAGCGGTTTTACCTTCCTGGTGATAATGCATTACTTTTACACGATCTTCATAGGTAATAACTTTTCTGCTCATTTTTTTAAAAGAAGAGAGTTTTTTTTGTTTGAAATTAAATACTTTTTTTAAATACTTTTGGTTTTTTGGTAATGACTCAGGTCATTAATAAAATATTTAATTAAAAAAGGAAAAAATAAACTAAAAATAAGCGCATTTAGCACTTGTGAAAAAGTTAAGATTCCTTGTGGTTCTTAACTTTTTCACAAATAAAATATTGAAAAAAATTAATACATAATATTTAAACCTTATTTTTATAGGTTCGATTAATCAATTTTCTAAAAAAAAATTTTTTTTTTTTCCGCATGTTCTATTTAATGTGTGAAAAAAAAGACTATTTTGTTATCTTTAGAAGAAAATTAAATTTGAAAATAATTTTTTTTTCTTTAGTGGTTCTTAACTTTTTCACAACACTGTATTTATCGTAAAAAATAATTTTATAGCAAAAAGATTTTTCATTGTTAAAATAAAACTTTAAAGTTTTCTCATTTTATAGAATTATTATACACGATTGCTCAGTGCTGTGACAAGTGGAATTACTCAGTGCTGTGACAAGTGGGTCGGCTCCTCCCACACCCCCCTTCCCAAAAAAAAAAAAAAAAAAAAAAACTAGCCATTTGGCCACAATTTTATTTTTTCACAAAAGGTTAAATTGATATAGCGTTTACTAGTAAAGTGTTTTTAAAAAAAATGGTAATGTATAACGCAGATAATGCAAGTACATCGCAAACCATCAAAAAAAGAGTTTGCGACGTGTTTTTATGCTTGCAAACTCATTTATTATGCCTTCATAACTTAATTTCCTTTCAACCTTGATTTCAATCGACAGTGTTGCTTAAGAAGACAACTGTTCATCGACCATTGTTGACCTATTTAAAGATTCAAAGAAGGCTACATGTATTTATGTATAATGAAGCAAGATTAGTTATACTAACTTATGAAAAGTTTTAATTAGTTTTAACATGCTAAAGCGTAGTTCTTACAACAGTAATTGGTAAAGTAAAAATGATATGTATTGCAGCAACTAGATTGGGATAAGTTTCTTGCAACTCTTTTTTGAGGCATTTTTTTCCTCCTTGTTAACTATGACAAATCGTTTTAACTCCATTTATAAATCCTCAAAATCTATATCACCAAACTTCATTTGCAAACTTTTGCAATATATAGACAAAGAATTTTCTTTACAGGCTTTCGTAACACTGTCAGATTGGTAAAGAAAGTCATTACGCTTTGTGACAACGCTGATCTGTTCAAAACGCTCTTTTACTGATGCTTTTGACATATCAATTAATGGCAAAAAAAATCTGCTTTATACTGATATTCAGGTTGCGGAGTGTAATCAACACACTCGTATGAATAAATCGACATTTTTTTTTTCGTACTTCTGGGATTTCTGATGCCTCAATACTTAAAAGCTTACTTGATTTGTTAATTTAAAATAAAACATCATACCAAATAATGGTTAATAATAAGAAAGGCCATGTTCTAATATATTTCGTGAGCGATCGTACTTCTGTGGCTGTAGCCCCATCTCTCTTTTCTAAGTCATGTTCTTACAAACTTTCGAGTGCCTCTATGATTTCTTTTAAATACCATTTAAGTGGTTTAACAAAGTTTATTCTACTTTCCCATCTGGTATCTGATTGTGGTTTGACAGAAATAGCCACAAACAATTTTAAAATTTCCCATCGAGGAGGAGACAATGAAAAGAGTGTATATTACCTTGAAAGAACACACAAAAAAGAAATTGCACTGATGACCAATGGTCATTTGTTCTTTGTGCAAAATGCATGGTGTACAATCTAAAATATTAGAATAGTATTTTGCTTTTTTTACTATAGACAGGTTTTTCGATTCAATCTCCTCCTGAAATCTCGTTCTGTGTGTTATTGCTCAAATAGTGCTCCTTGTTTTCTTTGTCCTGAAATATTTGCATTAGCTCATTGAGAACTGTATCGTACTTAGCCAGTAATTCAAACACCCCAAGAAAGTTTCCATTGCTCTTTGAACCAATGACCATTTCTCAACCACTTCGAACTCAAAATTTCTTGCAGAAAGAAATAAGGTAATGTCCAGTATCCTTTCTAACACTGCAATTCATAGACGAGCAGCTTTTGTTGTTGCTCGTCTATGTTAGCTTAATTTGCAATATCTGCATTACCAAAATTGAGGGAAAAAATTATTCAGAAAAAAGAAGCAACAAGGCAATAAATTTAAAGAAATATGATTTAACCTTTTTCTTAAGTCATCCAGTGTTCAAAGACTTAAAATGTGCATTGCATGCATCGTGTTCTTCAAGTTTTTTGATAAGCCTTCCTAAGTGTTCATTATTTGTCGGAATGGTAAAGAAGTTATCCCAAAAAGTTTGCAACAAAAACAAAACTCTTTATTGCTATTCAAATAATATACGAGCCATGTCTGTTCAAAGATTTCTCCATTCTTTATCTTGCTGTAATAATAATTCAGTGAAAATTGTCTCCTTTCTAACTTGTCTGGTAGTTCAATTTCAATCTTTATAAAACCTCTGTGCGTCAGAAACATCATCAGGCAACTCAGAAAAATCATCACTGAGAAAAATAGGCGGAATTGTAATGATATTTGTGTAGACTCACATATCAACCCATCAGACTCCAGTATTCAAATAATGACAATCAAAATTATTTGTAGTTTCTATTGGTGTCAAAACACTTCCAGGTTAAACTGCACGTTTCAAAACATGTGTTAGTTTGGGGTATTTTGTGATTTCCTACATGGCTTCAACTTATTATCTTCTCTTAGTGGCATCACTTTCACTTTTTTCATACCAATATTTATATCGTGAAAAACTAACGAAAGGTAAATACAAATTTTTAGAAATCTTTTTTTATTGTTTGTTTTTTACAATACAAAAAACTGACAACGCATGATAATAATCAAAAATCAAATCAAAATTGCAAAATAAATTTATAAAGCTTGCGTTTTATTAATTGGGACCTGGGGAGTGTTAGTCCTTTTTTTTTTGCATTCAAAATGATTTTGCTTTTTTTACGCTTGCATTATTTAGGTAATATCGTGATTAAAAGACCAAGTTTTTTTATTAATAGTAACAGTAACTATATATATATATATATATATATATATATATATATATATATATATATATATATATATATATATATATATATATATATATATATATATATATATATATATATATATATATATATATATATATATATATATATATATATATATATATATATATATATATATATATATATATATATATATATATATATATATATATATATATATATATATATATATATATATATATATATATATATATATATATATATATTATATATATATATATATATATTACAAATATAATCGGCAGGACTTCCATAAGATCATAAGATCATACGATCTTATCATAAAGCCCTTTATGATAAGATCGTATAATATCAAATATAATAATAATAACAATAAAATCAAATTAAGCAATAAAAATCAACATAAACTATATATAACTGTGCATTTAAAATATAAATATACTGGATAAATTATATGTAATATGTGAAGCAAAAATACTAAAAACAAGAAAAATATTTTCTGCTGAAAAGATCACTTCTTTTAATTTTCGTTTGAAAGAAGTTAAAGTCCATTTTAATGACAAATCAAAATTTGGTAAAACTATTTTTTTCCATAAATAAGGACCGCGATAAGAAATAATTAGTCGTTCAAAATTAGTTTGGCAGAAAGGTTGTTGTAGATCTTTTCCATTGCGAAGATTGTATTTGTTTATGGCTTTTACATTATAAAGGTTTATAAATACATCAGGAGATAAATGATTTTTACATTTAAACATGAAACATAAAATATTATAAACATTTAGCTAGTATACATTTAAGGCTTTCATTTCTCTCAGAAGTGGTTTTGAGTTTGAAAAACGATTTTCAAAATTAATTAGGCGAGCTGCGTGTTTCTGATGTTGATAAAGAGATTTGAGTTTAGTTTTGTGCGCACTTTTTTTTTTTTTTTTTTTTTTTAATTTTTTATTTTTCGTTATTTGACACATTTTACAATGTTAACCTTACATTCATATAAATTGATACAAATGCAAGCTGACTGGAGCAAGTAGAAGACAAAATATCTTATCATTAAACCCCTTCGTAAAAATAAAAAAAAATAAATTTTTTTTACAATTCCAATAATATATAAAAGAGTGAAATTAAAAAAAAATTAAAAAAAACAAATTAAAAAGTTTGAAAAAATCAAAAAGTTGAAAAAATAATTTTTAAATTTGACAAAACTAAAAAGTTTGAAAATAATAAAAATAAAAAAGTTTGAAAAAATAATTTACTAATCTGCACATATGCGTATACATATCCAATAAACTTCATAATATATATTTAAATATACAATCGATATTTTGAATTAAAAAAGATTCCGAACATTTTATAGATTTAAGTTCATCTACTCATATTTTTTTTTTTAACAAAATTAAAACAGACAAACAAAAAGAAACAAGAAGAATATATATAAGAAGGATGTATGTATATATATACACATACACACATACATATACATATACACATATACACATACACACATATACATATATATACATACATATACATACATATATATATATATATATATATATATTATATATATATATATATATATATATATATATATATATATATATATATATATATATATATATATAATATATTTATATATATATATATATATATATATATATATATATATACATATATATATTTAATATATGTATATATATATATATATATATATGCATACACACGCAAAATACATATATATATATATATATATATATATATATATATATATATATATATATATATATATATATATATATATATACATATATATGTATATATATATATATATATATATATATATATATATATATATATATATATATTAATTAAAAAAATGAAAGAATGTACGTATTGTTTAAATTTAGTAAGTGTTTTTTTATAGTTCTTTTAAATATATCAATAGATTTTATTTTTTCATATTTTCGTCAAGAACCGAGTTCGACAAGCGTGGTCCCCGACATGTAATTGAGAAGTCAGACTTTTTGAGTAATGTTAGTGGGATGTAGTAATTATTTATTGAGTGTTTTGTTTTATATTTATGAATAATAAAAGAGAAGTTTTTATAAAAATATTTTGGAATTAATTCGTTTTGAAGTTTAAACATAAATAACAAGTTATGGTAGATGTTTAATTTGTATACATTTAGGCCATTTATTTCCTTGAGTAACGGCTCGGCACTTTCGTATCTATCCATATCTGGCACTTTCGTATCTATCCATTTCCATCCACTTCCCCATGCAATATTTGCACAATTTAAATAGCAGTGGATAAATGAATAATATAGTTGTTTTAATTGTTGTTTATTTAAAATATGTCGAACTTTATATATAATTCCAATTCTTTTAGCAACTTTCAAGGAGATATTATCGATTTGTTGTTTCCAGGATAAGTTTTCGTCTACAAGAACTCCGAAAAGTTTTGTAACTTTTTCCCTTTTTAGTATTGTATTGTCAATGAAGAGGTTGGGCAGTGTAAAACCAATATGAGATTTTATTTAATTCTTGTGTCATATTATCAAAAAGTGTATTTATGTTTTCATGAGATTGGAATAGGTTTGTGTCATCAGCAAAAATTTTAGTGGTTAAGTTAGAGGCTTTGTTGAGGTCATTTGTATATATTAAAAATATTAGGGGTCCAACTATGGATCCCTGTGGGACACCACATGTTACATTCATTAATAAAGGCAAAGAAGAGTCTTGGATATTAACAAACTGCTTACGATTACTAAGATAGCTTTTGAACCAGCTGAGGGATTTATCTTTAATTCCATAGAGTTCTAATTTTTTTAATAGAATGTCGTGATCGACAGTATCAAAAGCTTTAGACAAATCGATGAATACCCCTACGGTATAATGAGAATTTTTAAAAGAATTAGAAATGCTGCGTGTTAGTTGAAGTATGGCGTGTTCAGAAGAATAGTTTCTCTGGAAGCCGAATTGATTATTATATAAAAGTTTAGTATCAACAAAATAATTGTAGACTCTGTTATACATTATTTTTCTAGTATTTTAAAGAAAACCGGAAGAACTGAAATAGGACGATAATTTGTAATGTTACAATGGTCACCTGATTTATAAATAGGAGTAATTTTTGCTACTTTTAGAGAGTCTGGAAAGGATCCTTGAGCAATAGAAGCTTTACAAATTTTAAAGAGTATATTTTTCAAAACTTCAAAGGAGTCTATTATAACATTTCCATTGATGCAATCAGCCCCAATTGCCTTATTCCGTTTTCAAGATTTAAACGCTACTTCGTTGTATGTTAGGTTTGAAAATTTGTTGTATGTTAGGTTTGAAAATTTTAAAGTTAAATTAGGTGATGTTATAAACTCATTAATTGATTTGTCATTAAGATAAAGAATTTTATTTGATAAGCTTGTTCCGATTGAAGGAAAAAATTTATTAAATTCAAAAGCAATTTTATTAGGGTCATTAAATAATTTGCTTTTAATTTTTATTACTTTAGGTAATATTGTACTTTTTTTATTTTTTCCCGTGATCACTTTCATTAGTTGCCAAATACGCTTTGAATTATGTTTATGCTTTGCAAACAAGTCGGAGTAGCAATTTCTTTTTGCATTTTAGCGGAGTTTTTCGAAATAATTTTTATAAATTAAGTATTTATTTTTATGATTGACTGATTTATATTTTAGATATTTAATATACAGTTTTTGTTTCACTTTCGATGATTTTTTAAGTCCTTTAGTTATCCAAGGACATGATACTTCCTTAGCGTTAAGGATTGTTTCACGAATAGGAAAGTTTGCGTCATAAATGGATTTAAATGTTTTAAAAAAAGAAACGTAGATCAGGTTTATATCATCATTGAAGTTAATATTGCTCCAGTTTTGATTCGAAATTTGTTCCTTAAAAGATTTCAAATTACTGTTTTTGTATACACGCTTTTTTGTAGTTGTTTTACTTAGGAGATTTAATTTGTAATTTGAATTTATACAAAAAAATAATAGGAAAGTGATCAGAGACATCAGTTTTAACAATACCTTTTTTAAGCAGCGTGTTAAAAAAATCATTAGTTAAAATGTTATCTATTATGAAAAATGAATGATTTGGTATTCTTGTAGGTTTATTTATTATAGGTATTGTTCCCGTTTCAAATAATTCGTTGTAAAATTTTTTTATGTTTTGGTTTTTATTATATTCAAAACAGTCCAAATTTAAGTCCCTATTAAAAATATAACATAACTTAAATTATGTAATATTTTTAATAGGGATAACATAAAAAAATATTACATAACTTAAATTATGTAATTTTTAAATTACATAACTTAAATTATGTAATTTAAATATAACATAATTTTTTTTTTTTTTTTACATTTTAAGTTTACATTTGTCGTAATACAATACTTTAACAAATACAAACAAGGTTTCTGAAAAAAGATCGTACTGATCTTATCATCAGAACCTTTTACAAGCATTTAGCATAATTATTTACAATGTATATAATCTATTTGTAAAATAAACAGTAAAAGTAAAAAGTAAAACAAAAAGAGTCGTTACATATAACGTATTTTACAACTAACATAAAACGTATTTTACAATTAAAAAGTTCTAAACAAAGGTACATAATTACAATTAGAAGAACCTTATTATGTCATCGGAAAATAAAATTATTTAAAAGATTAATTTAAGTTATGTAATTAAATTAGGTTAAAAAATTATTAATAGATATTAATTTAAGTTATGTAATATTTTTTTCTCTCTGGATTAATTTTTTCTATCAAATGGTGTTATTAAAAATTGCTTAAGAGTTCAGTTCTTTCAGTAGGAGGCCGATAACAACAGCTTAGTAGAACGTTTTTAGATTTTTTGTTTATAATTTCAATTGTTAAAAATCTCTTGATCTTCATCAGAAACACTCATATCGCGTCTAACGTTATAAAGAATATTTTTTATTTTATTTGGATAAAAATTATATTAATTAATAAATTAAATAATTAAATTAAATAAAAAAAAAATAATTAAAAAAATAAGATATTAATTTCGTTAAAATAATTCTGATATGATAAACATATCTGGGTCCGATTCATCGTCGAAGTTAAAATAGTTACTTTGAAAAAATTAAAAGGTTTTTTCAAATTTATTGTTAATAAATTTAGCCATTTTCGTAGCCAATTATTTTAAGAAAAAAAAAAAAAAAAAAAAAAAAAAAAAAAAAAAAAAAAAATATATATATATATATATATATATATATATATATATATATATATATATATATATATATATATATATATATACATATATATATATATATATATATATATATATATATATATATGTAGTATATTCTTTTAGAACTTAGTGATTATTTTATTGTAAACCACTTTAGCGTATTTACCTGTGGCACAAATTTCTTTGGCTTCGGCGAAGAGTTGCTTACGAATATTTATAGTTCTTTCGCTGAAATCTTCGTTAATGTAGGAGAAAGTGGGGAGAAGTGGGACACAAATTTTTTTTTTCAGGGTAATTGCAATATCTTTTTTAATTGATGTATAAACTGAACCAAACTAGTCTTAAAAAGTAAAGCAGTATTTGGGGCAACCTCTAAGGTTGACAGAATGTTTTAATATAGTATATATTTTTTGGGTTTAGAGGAACTCTGCTATTGGGGTAAAGTGGGACAAGTGTGGGAGAAGTGGGACAAGTGTGCGGGAGAAGCGGGACATTTGGGGGAAATGTGGAACTATATAAAAACGACTTCAAATCTAATTAAATGTTAATTTGAGCAAATTTTGATTTTAAAATTAAGTTTAGTTTAAATTAAACGCGGCAGTGGTGTAGTGGTAGAGCGCTTGGCTTATAAGCAAGAAGTTTGGAGTTGGAATCCCACCACGTCCCATAAGGTACCACGCTCAACTTTCTTCGCACAGCGTGCTTTGTTCGCAAAGGTTCGTGTTTCCGAATTAAAGGGTTTAAGAGAGGATTGTAACCACAATAAGAAAAATATTTAAAAATGCCTGAGGTGGCCCCCATGGAGAGGTAAATAATAGGAAAAAAAATCAAATTATCAATGCCTTTTTCCATCAAATTAAGATTATATTTACAGAATTAAAATTTCTATGTTAAAAAAAGAAAAAAGTTATTTTACATTTAAGATGCCAAAGTTCACTTGGAAAACGATTTCAGCTTTTGTTCTTGATGTTGTTCCAGCAAGCGGTTGAGGCAGGACTGCTTTTATATCATTAATATTCACACTACGAATGTCATTAATTCTAGGTTTGACAAATTTAGAAGTTTTTTTATTCTGGCATTATTTAGGAAGCTGACCTCTACATTAAAATTTGTGTCTATTTCTTTCTGCACTATGCCTACATAATAAGAAATGGTGTTTTTACTACAAATCTCGCAAAGAACATAATCACTGACACTCACATTTTGAATAGTGCTTAAAGAAACAGTTTCCAATTCTTCTTCAAATTCTAGTGAGTAACAATTAGCAGAAACACCATTTGTTATTTTGTTGAAATCTACATCAAGGTCACTGTTCGATTTGCATAACATGTTTTTTCTCACATTTTTGGATTTTAGAAAGACAATTTTTTTACCTTTTTTTTTATTTAATACTTCATCTTTTATTCTTAAAATCTCTGGTGTTGATGTGGCTATCATATACTTTCCCTTTTTACGTCCACGTCTTAAAATCTTACGAGAAGGTGCCTGCAAAATATATATTATAGTATTATATAACTATAGAATTTAAAGAAAACCTAAACTAAGAATATTTAGTTTAAATTATCTTTGGATAACCTCGTACAATCTCAGGAGAAAATACAGTTAAGTTTTCTTTTACTGCTTCATGTTGCGCATCCAAACCTGAGATATCTGCAGGAGTAGCAGTTGTAATTGATTTCTCACATGAGCCTTCACTGTATGATTCTTGAGGGACATCTATATCTGTTACAACTGATCGTAAAAAAATATTATCCCCATATACATGTCTATCATAAGGCCAAATTCAGGTCACGCCAAACCCTGACATAATATTTGTCGGTGTGGAAGATTTTTCCCATGCTTGTCAAATGAGACTGGCCATCTCATAAATTGTAATGACTTTTCGTGGATTGCTAAGCATCCAGCTATTGGCAGCAGCATTAAAAAAAACAGACCTATCTAAAGGTTGTGTCTTATGTAAAGTATGTGGTGGCAAAGTCATCATACAAACATGGTTCTCTTTTGCATATTCAAGTGACTGTAGTGAAAGGTAGCTTTCATGGTTATCCATAATCAATAAAACTTTGTGATCGGCTGTTGGACAAGCAAACTTAACAAAATTCTTTAAAACATCAATAAATATTTCAGCATTCATCCATCCAGATTGATTGGCTAATCCAATAGAACCTTCTGGTGCTCCTCTCATTAGTGGGTTTTTAAATAATTTTCTTGGAAAAAAAATAACAGGGGGTATTGCTACACCAGCTGCAGAGACAACGCAACACACTGTTACTAACTCACCTCTTTCTCTAGATGTTATTTGCCCGACTTGCTTTGTTCCCTTTGATGCAATGACACGAGGAGTTTTTTGTACAGTAGTAAAACCTGTCTCATCAAGATTAAAAATTTTAAACGATGTTGCTTTAGACTCTGATATACCTTCTTGTAATTTGTTAAAGAAAATATCAATAGTATACCGATTAAATGCAGATGCTTTTGCCATTGAAGTTGCCTCTGGTTTTCTAACAGATAGTTTTAGGTTTCTTTTTAAAAATCCTGTTAACCAATCTCGACCAGCCTTTTTTTGCTCTATCCAACGCATGGGACATTTTTTTTTGTTTGCTTGAGCCATTTCAAAGCTAGAGCTCTTACTTGAACTGGTGTAAGACCATATAAAATATCAGAACATGTCTTTAAATAAGTGCTCAGTGTTTCTTCTTGTGCAACAGAGAAAATCATAGAATGTTGATAATTTGGTTGAAGATTAGCAGCTTGGTGTTGACACTTTTTTTTAATACACCTATGAAGTGCAGACTTAGAAACGCCAGCTGAACATGCTGCTTCTCTAAGGCTCATCCCATTTTCCACTTCAGCTACAGCAACCTTCAAAATGTTTTCTGAAACATGTAGAGTTTTACTTTTCCTTTTATAAACTCTAGGCATGACCTGAAATTTAAAAGAAATTAGTTTTGTTAAAAAAATATTTATATGTAATGGTATTAAGGTTACTGTTAATACTATATCTTTTATCAGATTATTACGAAATTGTAATTGTATTTAAGATTAAAAAAACTTTTATGCATGCCTTTTGCTTTTCAAATGCTTTTAAATTATTGATGTAAAAAGACCTCTGAATTTGCTCCAAACAGTAATGATGAATCAAATCAAATTTATCTTTAATAAAGATCTCTTTTTACAAATTTTGTTTTAAATCAACTGTATAAGAACTAAAACTAAAACTAAATATTTCAATTAAACGTATCAATATTTTTATTTTGAAAACTATAAGAAATCGTAGCTTAATTGTTCTAGAAATTTCCGCATTAAAATAACGCAAAACTGTTAAGAAGAAGCGGAACAGCGACTTTTTTCTCTGTCCCGCTTCACCCCTATGTCGGGGAGACAAATAAAACTAAAATTACAGCCACACAGTTTAAGCTAAAATATAAACTTAATTACTAAATGTTAGATGATAAGTGCATTTCCCTATAAAATAGAAAATAAGTGCAACAACAGTCGAAAATAAATAAGTACATGAGTTACTAGGCTGTCAACAAAAGTACTTTTTGGGGGTACTTTCAAAAAAAGGGGTTTTCACCACGCGCAGGGAGGGGAAATGATGTCTAATAAAAAGAGCACATGAAATCTATACGTTTACATTAAATAACAGTAATTAGGCGCTGCTGCGAAATAAAATTATAGGGGTATCCCACTTCTCCCGCGTCCCACTTCTCCCCATTCTCCCCTAGACATATTCGTTCCAGAGTTTCATTTTTTTGTATTTTTCTGAAATAAGTTCACGATCTTTGAAGTTTAGAAATTTTACCACAATAGTTCTTCTCCTTGTAATACCTTTCCCGTTATCTTTTCTCCCTGTACGATGTGCACTTTCGATATACACTTCCTGCTTAATATCAAGTTTTTCTTTCACAAATTTTTTTATTAATTCCTCGCTCTTTTCCCATGTCTCACCTTCAATTTTATCAAATCCTTCAAATCTTAAATTATTACGACGACTCCTATCTTCTAGTTCAGCTAATTTGTCCTTTAATATTTCATTTTCTTCATTTGACTTGTTTAATGATTGTGGATTATTTTTAGTTGTTTTCATAGATTCACTAAGTATTTTTTATTGATGGTTAAAAAATTATATGGCTTTCTTTGATTCATTGAGTTCTTTTTTTAAGTCTTTGTTTTCTTTTTTCATATTGATCAAATCATTTTCCAGTTTTTGAATACGGTCATTGAAGATTTTTATTATGGTATTCTCGTGCATTTCGAGTAGTTCTTTTACTTGAGATAAAGAATATTTATTTGTCATTTTAATAAATTTTGTAAGTCATTTGATTTCAACGATAAAGTTGGATAATGATAAGAATAATATTTGTATAAATTAAAAAATTTGATTTTTTTCAAATACACGTGTCCGTTCGCTTATCTTCCCGGCTACCGTCTCTCCAATTAATTAATCCAAATTAAATATATATATATTATATATATATATATATATATATATATATATATATATATATATATATATATATATATATATATACACTGAGGCATATTCGTTTAGACGCATCAATTTTTTCTCTTTATCTTAATTTTTTTCTACAAATTGTCAACTGATATGCATGCAAGTTATTATCAAAATATTTGTTGTGTTGTGGGCTAATAAAAATCACAAAAAAAATTTTTCTATGTGTCTTTATTAACATGAGAGTATGTTTGATATACAAAAGTACACTTTTTAATTGGAATATATCTATAGACGCAGTCATATTTTTGACATTAAAAAATGGAAATTAGTAATGCGTATGTCCTCCATTATACTGGATCACCTAAAAAATTCTGCCTTTCATTGACTCCACTAGTCGTTGAAGTGTAGTTTGATCCAACTCGGACCATGCTTCAAGGATTTTACACTTTAACTCAGTAACAGTTTTAAATTGGTTTCCGGCTGCTTTAGCGTCATAAACTTTTCTTGCTAGCATTCCCCACACGTTCTCGATTGGATTTAAGTCTGGGCTACAAGCTGGCCATTCAAGAACCGGGATGTTGTGGTCTTTAAACCATTTCATAGTATGCCTAGATGTGTGAATTGCAGCATTATCTTGCTGAAATATCGCATTATCGTCCATGTTTTCATCCATATAAGTTATAAGAACATCATTCAACATTTCTGTATACTTTACCGAGTTCATTTTAGGTAAACCACAACACAGAGTTAATTTTCCTGAATAAGAAAATCCACCCCAAACCATTAAACTTCCTCCACCATAATTTCGTTTTGTTTGTGGGTCATTTATTCCTCTTAGATCATGCCAATAACAACTGTAAGAGTCCGGACCATCTAAATTGAACTTTTTTTCATCTGAAAATATTACGTTTTGCCACTCATGAGTCCAATGCATATGGTTTTTAGCAAATTGTAATCAATCAATTTTATGGCGTTTTTTTAACATTGGTTTTTGGTGTGGTTTCTTCCACTTTACGTTTGGTGTTGTACGTAAAATATGTGCAACATGCTTATTGGTGACAGGCAATAATAATTTATCCTTTATTTGTGTTGCATTCAACTTATTTTTGGTTGCTTCGAAGCGAATTCGATTAATTTGCCGATTTGTTAATACTTTGTTGCCGTTTGTTTCTTTTTTACACCGTAATTGTCACCTTTTGCAATGTAGTTTCGTACAACATGGTCAGATCTTCCAATTTTTCTTGCTATTTCTCGTATAGAAAGTGCTGGTGAGATTTCTGAGCCACGATATAAATTAATTTGTATTTTTTCAGCATCTGTCAAATACTTTCCTTTAGGCATTTCGTAAAATGCAATAAAAATGATACTGGCAGAGCAAAAGATCAAATTACACTAAAATTTATCAATTTATTTGTGTAAAAGTGATTAAAAATTGATAATTACCGTTATTAACCTGATTGCGTCTATAGATATATTCCAATTAAAAAATATGCTTTTGTATATCAAACATACTCTCATGTTAATAAAGACACATAGAAAATTTTTTTTTGTGGTTTTTATTAGCCCACAACACAACAATTATTTTGATAATAACTTGCATGCATATCAGTTGACAATTCATAGAAAAAAATTAAGATGAAGAGAAAAAAATTGATGCCTCTAAACGAATATGCCTCAGTGTTATATATATATATATATATATATATACATATTTTAATTTTTAAAAAGGGCCTCTAAAAATTCTAGCCTTCCCCTTCCCCACATTGGGATGTGCCAAGCAGCCTAGCCACGGCTCTGCATATAAGGTGCTGCAATGCGTCACTAGACATTTTTTATAAAATTTCTGCAAAATATCTTGGATCTGAACAAGATAAATCAGCATATACCATGCTCAGATAATCTGTGTTTTAAACTACTGCCCAGCGGGCATTTTGACGACCTAAGGACGTCCGTAAGACGTCTTAAGTCTCGTCCGTAAGACATCCTTAGTTGGTCTCAAATGAAAGGCTTGAGGACGTCTATTCCAGACGTCCTAAAGAAGTCTTTTTAAGACGTCCTAGAGACGTTTTTTGCACACGTTCTAGAGACGTCTCTGGCTTGTCTCATATGAAAGACTTAAAGACGTCTTTTTCAGACGTCCTAGAGACGTTTGAATTTTACCAAGACATTCTTTTAAAAGTTATATAAAAATGCAATGATTTACAACACACATCTTAGATTTGCCTTAATCTAGGCAAGGGAAGTTATAAAAAAAATCAATGTAAATAAAGTGTAATTTGATATATTTAAATTAAATTAATAACTTTACAAAAAATAAGAATAATTTTTCAAACAAAGTTACATTTTTCAAATTAAAAACTAATAGGTACTGTAGAATATAATCGATAGTGCTTTAAAAATAGAAGAAAATTGCTTAAAAATGAAAAAAAAAAAAAAATACAACAGTTAATTAAGCCATCGTTGATAAAAATCAATATTAGTCGATGTTCTCTTTATTTGGTCAGAAGAATGCCTAATTACTCTCCCAATAAGTTTGAGGGCATCCATTTTGATTAAGTTTTTATTTGACTTTAAAGCAGCTTCTAATAGAAACAACAAAACATGTTTCAATAAGATTATAAAATAAAATATACATGTCATGTATACATACACTTGAATACATGTCATGTTCCATAGCCAAAAATATTAAATTTTTTTTTTCTTTTTAAACTAAAACATCATTTTTAATTAATAAAACACATTAATAAGCTAATAAGAATACCAGTGACAGCGTTACATAGACTTGTAAACTCTTTAAACTTTTTTTTCTTCTTTAGACAATTCAAGCTGTATTCTGACAAAATAGTGTCTGTTGGCAGTCTACATATATAAAAAGGAAGATAAATGCTGTACTGTCAATCATAAATGTTAAAATTCAAACTTTTGCTAATTACTTACAAGAGCAAAATATTTTTAATTGTATCAGCTCGATTTTTACCGCCAATTAATGATAACTGTTTTACCTAAAAAGAAACAATGTATAAGAAACATTGAAAATGTTTATGACAATTTCAAATAAATATTGTAATAATATATAACATATAAACTATAAAATGAAACTCATCCATAAAAAAGTGATGTATTGGATATCTTCATTTGCAAAATTTTTATTCAAAACATTGAGTTTATTTTAACTTTTACATTGTTTAAAACCTTCTCCTGGATTATTAGAGAACAATGCAGTTCTATCTACTAAAATTTTTTTCATTTTAGCAAGTTGAAATATAAATTTTTTCTGAAACTCTGAAAAGTAAAATATATAAGTGAAGCCATATAAATAGTATATAAAGTAGTAAATAGTACTTTCTATATATGGCTGAGA
>NC_061167.1:15025385-15055385 GCF_022113875.1 Hydra vulgaris | reverse complement strand
TATATATATATATATATATATATATATATATATGAATATATATATGTGTATATATATATATATATATATATATATATATATATATATATATATATATATATATACATATATATGTATTTATATATTATATATAACACAGACACACAAAATATCATTATTATTCTATAAAACACAAAGTGAAAAGTTCTGGTGCAATTTTGATGTCTTTTGTTAAAATTTCCTCATTATACTTGTAACTTAGTTACACTTAATAACTAAACTCAATTTTCTTTTATTTAAATATCGGATCGATTATAGTTTATAGATCATAGAGTATAGAATATAGAAAATTAAAAAGTATCTTTAAACGATAAATAACTAAACAAAATTAATAATCTCAAAATAATCAACCAAAACAAGTAGACATTTAATTAACCGAGTTAGCGCATAATAATGTATGCGCCAAGTTGATAATATTAATTTTTCTACTTATTTCTAAGGTAATTAGGACGTCTAATGTAGGTCTTAGCGACGTCTAAATATGAAGTCCTAAAACCGTCTTTATATTAACGTCACAAGGACGTCCTAATAAAGACGTCTTTACCGGACGTCTTAAGGACGTCCTAATTTGGTCTAAGACGTCGCGACCTAGTTAAGACGTCCGTAAGACGTTTGATTGACGTCTGTGCCCGCTGGGTGATTATTTGAATCATAACAAAGTTGTAAACGTTGACAAGAAATTTATCTTTTTCACTTTTAAGTATTTTGTTGGCTATAATTCTTTTCTCTTACAAACCAATCTTAACTTTAAATCCATATTTTTGTATTATAACCACTCCATCTGGTTTAACCGATTACAACTATATGTTTCAATTCGCTAAACTAATGTCAAACATCAAAGCGTAAGTATGATTCCAGTAAAAATACTGCACATGTGTTTAAAACACCAAATAAGGTAACAACTTTACCCGCTATTTTAGTAATGTCAAAAATTTTTAAATTTAAGACATGCACATATCACCATACACGAATTAAATCCGGGGAGTCGCTATTGAATCCATTGTATTGACCTTGCATATTTGAGGCTCCATCGGTTGCTGCTTTTATGCTCTGATAATTTTTGATAAATATACTTGGAAAAAGAACCTTGATTGATCTGAGGCTTTGATAAATGTCAGACAAAATGAACTAAACAGTTTTTGTGTGTTTGCCAGTTGCAAGGTCTATTTTTTCTGAAATAAAACTTCTGTTAATTAATTTAAACGTTTAGATCAAATTTGTTTTGCTTCGAATGAAATTTAAAAAATAGTTTCAAAAAAACAATTATAGTTGTTTTAAGTTTCTTCACTTGGCTCGTATTGATTACTGTTCAATATAAGACGAATGCCAGAGTTAGGATAAGAGGTTACAATTTACTTTACCGTATATTATAATAATCACCGGAAAAAATAATGTAACCTAACTAAAAATATTATTTTTTTATGGCAACCGGCCCAACGGGAATCTCCTGGTATCCCGGCGGCTTAGTCCAAACCTTGTTATGAATCAATAAAAACTTTTAAAAAGCCTGGTTTCTATCAACACTTAAATGAAAAACGCATTTCTGATTGATCTCCGACCCTAACCCTTGCCCAAGCCATGTACATTCAAATGCGCCAATTCCTATTTGTCAGTCGATGTATGTACATTTAACTGTACCAATTCCTGTTTGTCAGTCGATGTATGCACATTTATTTACGCAAGTCCCTATTCGTCAGTCGCTGTATGTACATCCTAAAATGTAAATATGTTTAAATTTTTACGACAATAAAAAAACGGGTTGCGTTGTTAAAAAATATTTTCTTAATTTTTGAAAACAGTGTTAAAATGCTTTTAAAAAAGATGGCGAATATTAGCGACTTTGATGTGGTTTTTTGTTCATTAACATCAAATTAGAGTACTTTCCTCAAGTTTTCAGACCTTAGTTTTGATATGAATCTGAATCAGTGTAGTTTATTCTGTCATAATCAATCATAATAACAAAGGATTAGGGGTAGGGGTGGGGGGAACGGAAATGGGTGGTGGGAGAAAGTCGAGTCCCAAACTAATGTTACTCTTTTGCTACTTACAAATGTTAATTTTTTAAATGATTAGCACAAATTGCTGAATTTTTACTGGAGGTTTAAATCTTGATTGATAAATTAACATAACTTTTGATTGATAAATACTGCGCACTGCTTAAATAAGTAAAGATTATTTTCTGTAAACGCAAAAATTGAATGCTTTTTAACAATAAAATCAATTTGATTCAGGTTTATGCAACAACATTTAAATATTAATATTTTTATTTAAAAATAACTAAGTTGCTTTAGCCATAACATTTTAATTAAATTTGTGGCTATAAAAATAACCGTTTTAAAAAAGAATATATATATAATTTTTCGTAAACAAAGCAAATCTTTTGTATCATCTATTAACTGCCAAGCTCTGGCTAATGAAAATTAAGAACAGGTATTAAAAAAGAGACGTGCAACAATGAAGTTGATCCATAAATTTGGTCTTAGGTTTATCCCTTATCGCGTTAGAAGATACAAAACGTTTATTTTTATAGCCACAAATTTAATTAAAATGTTATGGATAAAGCAAATAAGTTATTTTTAAATAAAAATATTATTATTTAAATGTTGTTGAATAAAAAAAGGGTATTAGTTTTTAACAATTCTTTATTGCCCATTTTAAATATTTCTTACTGATAATAATGTAACTATTTTTATTTGTAGCTATGAAAATAGCTGTTTTGACAGGATTATAGTCACTGTCCGGGTCTTTGTTAATTTGCTGTTTAGTCTGTTTTTTTTTCTTTTATTTGGCAGTAGTGAATCATTTATCTCATTAAAACTATGTCTTTGACCTTGAGCGTTACAAACAGTTGATCGTATAGAATATTGTGACTTAATAGTGTTGCCATTATACCCAGCATCTCTGAGAGTGGGATCATCACGTCTGCTGCCAATGGCACGCTGCCTTCAAAAGTATTTTTCTAAATTGTCTTGACAAAATCTTTCTGAATGAATGTAAGGAATACCATGTCCTAAGAGAAACTTACAAACTACTTTGAATGAATGTACTGTTATCTGGATACCTTCGTATATTTGCAAAGAAATAAACATATTTTTCTTAGCATTAGCAGTATAATTTTGGTCATTTCGATTGTCAATAGACTCTTTCTATTTCTCAAAGTATAAAAGAAAACTGTCAAGCCATTCAAAACGTACATCATTAACAGATTCAAATGGTTTTAGATTTTCTTTAAATTTTTAATAGCATTATTTTTACTTGAAACATTTAAGCAGTCAAAAAATTTATCCATCATGAGAAAAAATTAAAAAGTTCCTGCGCCTTCTGGTTGATCAAATTCTTTCAAAACATTGCCAACAGTTTCACTTGACACTTGAGCAGCTAAGTAAACACGCATTACTGAAAATAGTGTTAAAATATTGTGATCACTTGTAATTTTGTTTACTAATCTTAAGCCACATTCTAAGTCCTCATAATAAAGTTGAAAAATATGACTCCAGAGTATGTGTAAACCATTATTCAACATATATTGAATACCTCGTCCAGAACCAGAATTTGAAAGGCAGTTGCAAGCAGTTTTAATTAAGTGTGGAGCATCTGAAAAGAAATATATGTAACGTTTTTCGTTAGAGTAAATATTGTGAGCTCTGTAAACTAAATCATTACACACATTCATATTTAGGTACTTATGCATTATAAACAAAATTTTGTTTAGAGAGGCACCATCAGCTGTTGCAGAAATTACTTTTAAATTTATACTTTCAAGGTAAAAAACAGCAAACAGAGAAACACAAGTATTTGAGTAGCTAGTTCTCTAACATTTTTTTAAATAGAAAAATTGATTTCCTTATCACCTAAATCAACAAAACCAGTAAGTTCTCCAGTATATTTGTCTTAAACTAATTCTTCTTGGATTTTTTGAATTAAAAACTAATTCTTGGATAAGTTCTGAACAAATTTTCTTACTACATATATTTAAAGCAGATTTCATTAGTTCAGCTTTCTCTTTGCATTGCTTGCGTTGAAGTCTGCATTGCTGCAAAGTCAGTTTAAATCTACTAAGAAAAGTTACAGTGATTAGCGCATTTAATTTAGCAGTTGTCTTAGGAGTAGATCTTTTAGAAATATACAAACATATTAGAATTAACTTTAAAAATAGGTTCATGACAAAATCTGCAAGGCTGATTCTTTCCAAAGGCTAATAATTCATAAAAGTTGCTGCAATAAAATTCAATTTGATGCAGTTTAGACTTTGATAAAGAATTTTTATAAACAAAGTAATCAAAAGTTTTAGGAATAACATGCTTCTGAAAATTTAACACTTCAATGGGATCAGGAACTTTAATTCCATTGCAAAATTCTAAAGATCGATTTCAAAAATAAACTGTGAAAAAATCAAATTTAGAAATGACCTTTTATATTTCAAATATAAATTTTGTGTTTCAGGTAACATCCATACGCACGAATAGTAAAATTTAACCAATCTTCTACAAAAAATTCAAATTTTGAAATCACTTCTTCTAATAACTTGAATGAAGTATAACAAAAATTATCAGAAAATTCAATCTTCTATAACTTATTTAAAGACGACAAATGCAGAAGACATTTTTAAAGTCAGTAAAGTTTCTATAACAATAGGGTTGTGTTAAAGAATTTTCAAGAATTAATTGAGAATTTTCTCGCTTAGATATTAACGATGAGGATCGATTAACAGAACATGAAGCTGACAATTCTAAGCTCTTTTTCGGTAAATTAAACAATGGTAGTTCTTTTGAAGAATACTATCAACTACTCGATCTGTTAAATAATTCTGAATTATTTAACAGATCGAGTAGTTGATCGAGTAGCCTTATTCCCAACCGATGTCACAAAACTTGCCCAGAGGTGGGGTTTGAACCACGGATCTTACGTTAATCTTCTTGAGTCAGAACATCCATAAATTGAACAGTTTTCACCCGGCATTTGCAAAATATATCTTGAGTTTTTACAAGAAAAATTTTAAAAATGTGTGCAGGGTTGGAGATCTGGGAATTTTTCTCCACAAAATTTGTGGAGATCTGGGAATAGCAAAAATCGCATACAATAAGTTAAAACTATCGGTCATTGTTTGCTTCCAGATTTATTTCTTATCACTATGGTATAACCGAAACATGGTGCGATTCTGATGAAGTAAATTCTAATTCAAATATTCACTTGCCTGGTTTTAAATCAATAATACCTGCGTGTAAAGCGAAAAAAGCGAGATGGTGGTGTACTTATTTATATAAAAGAAAGTTTTCAATTTGTTACAAGGTTTGACATGTGTTTTCTGATCATATTTAAGCAATTTTATTTAATCAAAATTTTAACCGAAAAAACTAAAAGTATACTTTTAAGTTATTGCTTTCGCCCATCTTTTGACGTATATGAATGTTTTAACAATTATTTAATTACAGCAATTATAAAATTAGCTGACCAAAAACACAAGTTAAACTATTTAATTAGTGATTTCAACTTAAATTACTTTGAATAACACATTGTGTAAACCATAAAAAAATTTGCGAGGATTTATTTAGAAATGTTTCCATTTATAGATAAACCAACTAAATAAATAACAAATGGTATTTTTAATGAACCTGTAAAAAAGGGTATTAATAAAAGTGATATCTCCGATCATTTCCCTATTTTTTTCTTAATAAACTAGAACCAAATAAAATACCACAACTAAGCAAGTTTCTCATCGTTTTACGAGCATCTGTCATTGCTTTATTGGAAAAATATAAACACTTCATATAACATTGCAGTAGCAGAAAAAAATCCATCTGGAAAAAGTCCCCTCGAAATAATCCCCCGAGAAAAAATCCCGCCGAGAAAAAATCCCCCCGGAAAAAAGCCCCTCGAGAAAAAATCCCCCCCCCCCCCCCGAAAAATATATTTTTTTTAAATAAAAATTTTCAACAAAATAGTTATATTTATTTATTTTAAATAGTTTTATAAAACACTTCATTTTTCATCAAAATTTAAAGTTATGCGCTATTCTGCTACATTTACTGACAAATAGCCTGACTCGCAACAGAGTGGGGCTACATCAACTGACAAATAGTCTGACTCGCAACGGAGTGCTGCTACATCGACTGACAAATAGCCTGACTCGTAACGGAGTGCTGCTACATCGACTGACAAATAGCTTGACTCGCAACGGAGTGCTGCTACATTGACTGAGGGTTTGGGTTAGGTAGGCAGTCTATCAAATAATTAAAAAGTATATATATTTTCATATTGTTTTCATCTAGTTTTACTTAATTTTATCTTATTTTTTTTTAAGTAATTTTTTTCGGTTAGGGTTAGGGTTAGTGACCCTTTTTGAATCCAATCTGTTTATTATAAAGAATGTTATTAATTTTTACTCAGGAATTTATACAGCCGTAAATTTAGAGACGTAAAATGTTTTTTCATTCAATCTTATAAATCTTTTACCGGCGTAAAATTTTGAAGATATCTATGCTCTGAATTTATTTTCGTAAATCTACTTTCTGAATCAATAACTTAAAAGGCTGTCAAAAACAAAATGTTTTTGAGTTGAAAACATCAAAGTTAACAAAAATTAACAGTTTCTTATGGATTTGGACTGTTCTGATTCTGATGAAGAATATTTTGTTGCTTTAGAATATTTAGAAAATCAGAGACAACCACGAGAAGTAAAACCGTTCAAACAGTATTTAAACTGTTAAGAATACAATTTAAAAGTAAAAAAATGGGATTGTCTTTAATTTTTTACCCTACCCTATAACAAAATTTGTATAGCTTTTCTATAAAAATAATTTATACTATTTTCTATATAGAGGTTTCTTTAGACCAGGGTTGTTAGTTCTTGGCCTTGACCTTGCCTTAAGACCAAAAACCAAGGCCTTGGCCTTGAAATTTTTGGCATCGGCCTTGAAGTTTTTGGCCTTGACCTTGTTTTGGCCTTGGTCTTTATAATAAAATACATAAAATTTATCCTTTTTTTTACGTAAATAAACATTTAAACAAAAATCTCTTTTGATGCTTTCTGATTAGAATTTTATCCACAATAAGTTTTGACGTGCTTTCATACCATAGAATTGTCTATGGTATCTATATATATCTATATATATATCTATATATATATATATATATATATATATATATATATATATATATATATATATATATATATATATATATATATATATATATATATATATATATATATATATATATATATATATATATATATATATATATATATATATATATATATATATATATATATATATATATATATATATATATATATATATATATCTATATATATATATATATATATATATATATATATATATTGTTAAATTTAACAAGTTTAACAAAAAATATTAAATCACAACAGAAAAGAAAAAAATTAGATAAATAGAAGCTCAGAATTAGGGTTATAAATAATAAGTTGAATGAAAGTATAAAATTTATAAGCAGTGTTTTTCTAAAAAGTAGTTAATGAGAGCAGTTTTAAATGTTGAAAATGACTAAAAAGATCTCTAAAATTATTATTAACATTTATATAAAATTTTGAAAATAAAAGTATTCTTAATCTAAAAAATCATTCGTTATCAATTTATTGCAAACAACTTTCTCGTATTTACCTTTTGTTCGCAGTTTTATTGCTTCAATAAACAACTTCTTCTTACTACCGTCGTTCTCTCGCTATAATCTTCATGAATTTATATACGATCTATACAGAGTTTCAACTTCGAGTAATTTTCCATTATTAAATGTTTACCTTTTTAAAATAATATTATAAAGATAAACCTAACAAACATAAATTTTATAAAAATATAACAGAACCATAACAGTAAAATTTAAATATTTATTTAAATAAAATTTAAGAATTTTACTACTTTAGTTCCGTTTTTTAATTTTTCACCATGTTCTATTTTTCCAATACGATGTGTTTTTTCGGTTACAATATTCCTTTTAATACCAAGTTTTGAATTTAATAAATCTTGTATATTTATCTCTTTCTATTGCCAAGTTTCATTATCACTTTCTTTGATGCCACAAAACCCTAAACTATTTCTCCAATTGCGTTCCTCTAGTTCTGCTAGTTTGTCTTTAATCGTTTTATAGCTGGAAACGAAAAAGCTCTTTGGCTTCATTCTAAACGTGAGGGGCAACAAGTTGATAAAACTTTATTTGTACTATTCTCAATTAGACATATATATTCATCAATAAATTTTAAGATTTATTGTATTATCTCTCAGTGTTCAAAATATTTGACCATTTAAAATTTGTAACCCCTTTTTTTTTGAACACTAAAAGATAATACTATAAAAACTTAAAATTTATCGATGAATATAAGTCTTATTGAAAAGAAAGTACAAAATTTTTTTTATAAACTTGATACTCATCACGTTTGAAGTGGGGCTGGGGGGATGAAGTTTAAGAGCTTTTTCGTTCCCAACCTTCAATCATTGCAATTTTTTACAAAGTCTCATTATTTGACATATGTATACACATACAAATGTTTGAAGTTTGCTCCATGTCTGGCAGTTAGCTATCTTAAACACCAAAAATTCCTGGATCCGCCGCTGCTCTAGAAGCTCCTTTACTTTTGAAATAGTAACTTTGGCCATCTTTGGGACTTTGGTTTTAAAAATGACTCTGAAAATATATAAGCCTAATTGGATAGTATTTGTGCCTACCCCAGTCCCGATTTAATTTTTAAACGGTTAAAAAGCGCAATGAAATGTCTATAGTTGGAAGGTTTGGGTAAGTTTTTACATAAAAATTTTGAACTGAATTTGTCTTTATAATACAGGTATGGATCTATATTTTCAAATAAAAAGGGTTTTTAAGGCAGAATAAAACTGCTTTTGCTATTATTTTTGTGGTAAAAAGTGTTGAAAACATGAAAAAGTTATTTATTTTAGCTTAAATTATTAGAATAGTAAAATACTTTATTTATCACTTTTAAATTTGAATTTTACTTTTGAATTTTATTTTTCTTAAAATTACAATTCTACTTTAAACTGTTAAAAAAAAATAATAAATAAATAAAGTACATGTTAACTTAATAAAAGTTTTTTAGTAGAAACCTAGAGAAATTTTTTTAGCTTTCTAGTTTTTTAGTAGAAACCTAGAGAAATTTTTTTAGCTTTCTAGAGAAATTTACGAATTCGAAGTTTATTGTTTGTTTGAAAAAATGTTTTTTTTTTTTTTTTTTTTTTTTTTTTGAAATGCATTTGAATTTGTATATTTTTTAGAATACATTTATGTAAGATGAACAATAAAGAATTCAAAAACAGAAACAAAAAAAAAAACAATCTCGGGTCAAAAAAAAGGTACTACTTCTCATTAGAGGAGCTAAACCAGCATTAAACCAGCATTATAAAGTAAATTTTAATTTTATTGAAATAAATTGCTGCATAATATTAATTTTATGCACATGTACTTTATGTATTTAATGATAATGCGATAGTTCAATATCAATTTTTATATACTGCAAAATCTATAAAGAATCGTCCCTGTATGGAATAATTTTGTCAAATTTGGGGTGGTTCTTCTAGTTATACTATTTCTCCTCTTGAAAAGGTCTAAAAACGCATTGCAAATGTAGTTGGACCCGCACTATCTGCTAAGGTTGAGCTTTTTTTTTCATCTTCGTAAAGTTTTGTCTCTTTGTCTTTTCTAGAAGAATTATCATGCTCGCTGCTCTAAGGAGTAATCATCTCTAGTTCTTTCAACTAAAACTCATTATCGCTAAACTCTTCATTCACCAAAGTCTCATTCTTTTTTTTATCTCTGTTCTTGCATAATCGAAAAGCTTTTATCTATCACGTTTTTTTTCCCTGTACCACAACCCGTTAAAACTCTCTTACTTTTTTGCGGAAGATGTTTTCGGCTCTCACGATGCTATTTGTCTATTTTTAAATTTAAACATATCGTTTTCCGGTTTTCTGTTATGTAATATGTTACTTTAATTATTACTACATACATTTTAGTTCATTAAGGTATACATTAAGCAACAACTTTTAACTTATATCAGTTAATTAAATCATCAGAAATAAGTTTAAGAAACGCATAACAAATGAAGCACTCTAATAAAAGAAAACTAAAAAAAAAACTAAAAATAAAAATAAAAAAAAACTAAATAATAAAAGAAAACTTTGTGGAGATGCCGAATAACAAGGAGAGCGTAACAAAATTAAATTGATTTAATGAAACAAAAAAATGTACCAAAATTGATGAGATGTTTAAAACAATAAATTTACCTATTCAATACGTGGAGGTAATTAATTGTTTTAAATACTAATTGAAAATGATATTGATGTTGTTCTTCAAGATTTTCTTCCAAATGTATGTGTACGTAAAAAAAAAAACAATGGATTGTGAAAATAGTAACTATAATACAAATTATACAGTTATTGACTTATACAAATTTAATGTTCATAACACAGCAATAATTACAGTTATTTCTAAATTTGAGCAAGTTTTGCTAAACATTAAGAAATTTTTCTTGTTTAGATCCTCGTTAATTTTTAAAAAAATTACCAAAAACTGCTCTTTTTGGATTTGAAATTTCTATAGTTTTAAGAGATGAATTTTAATATTTTACTAAAAAATAATTAAGGTAGAAAAACTTTTTTCACAGCCTAATTGGGTACAAGACAAAGCCAAGATAATCTATGGGCCAAAAAAAAATGGCTGTACGACTCAAAAAATAATCTGTACTGAAACAAAACATTGAAACAACAAAGAAAAAAAAACTTGGATAAACTTAAATTAAATTTACCTGAAGTTTATCCAAGTTATAACAAAAATGAAGCTTTGGACACTGACCTACCAAAGTTACATTTGAAAGAAAATGAAATTGAACAAGAAAACTGCAAAACAAACACTCGCTGATTTAATTGTTTTCTTTGTTGTTTTAATGTTTTGTTTCAGACAGATTATTTTTTGAGTCATACAGCCATTTATTTTTGGCCCATAAGTATATCTTGGCTTTGTCTTCTACCCAAGAAGGCTGTGAAAAAAAAAATTATATTTTCAGTTATTTAAAAAATTGTCTACGGAATTGTTTATCTCTTGACAATTTGGATGCTTGGATCTTAATTAATTTAAACAAAGACATTTCAGAAGAATTAACACCCGACAACATTATTGATAAAGTTGTAAAACATAGTTCTTAACTAAAAAAAATTTTTAACAATTAGATTATGATACCTCATTAGTTATTAAAAATAATAGTTTCTTTATTTGTATTAAATTATTAAGGTGTTACAGGGTTTCATCATTAAAAACTTTAAATAATTAAAACCTCCTTTAAACTTGTTGGACAACCTCGAAAGATTAAAATTAATTAGGTCCCATTTTTAAAGAAACCTCGGGCTGTTTTATTTGGGTGCGAGATCCTCTGTTAATACAAACCCCCCGTAAATTGGATTATCGAAAAACTGTCACCTATTCTTCTATTATAAATATTAAAAGACATTTAAAATACAAGAAGTTTAAATAGACTGTTACAATTTGATGATGCCGGTCACCAATGGTTTTCCCGGTCCATGTGTTATAGCTAGTTAGAAACTAATAAAATGGTCTTTTTCTTTAACTTTATCATTTATCATTGAAATAAAAAACAATTATTAAATTTGAAATAAATTCATATAAATCAACTTAATTTCATCATTCCAACTGCTATTTTTATACATCATTCCCACTGCTTTTTCAACAGGGTTGTTTACAACAACTAGTAGTTAAGCAAAATCCTTATTAGTCTTAATGCCTTCATTGTGTTTACAAATAATTAGGTAGAAGAGTATGCCAGTCTTTAACTCTTTATTTATCTAGCCCTATTGTATGAAACATTAAATATAAGATTTAACCAACTAGCAACTGTTTATACTTAAATAGTCTTTAAAGCATCATTAGTATCATAATGAAATTCAAAAGTTTCGAATGTATCTTTAAGTTTCTTTGATAAAAGATTGTCTTGTCCACGAGTCTTATTTTGTTTCCCAACTTTCTAGAAGTGAACAATCTTCAGCTCTGATAGTGTCTATGAGCTAGAAACAAAGTATAGTTATATAGATCATTGGCAATTCTAAGAAGTTTTTAGTATATTTGAGCCGGGATAGCTCTGTTGGTTAAAGCGCTGCTATAATGTTTGGAATAATTATTGGCCATAGCAGTAGGATTGGAGATTCATATCCCGGCTCCGCCTACTCAGCGTATAAGTAGTACTTCGGTACGAAGGGAACTCGTCTCGATAAGCTCTGCTATTATGAAGTTTCCTTCTCGACTTGCAAATAAATAATCTAGTCGAATAAAAGAAAATAAACGTTATAAGTATTACTTAAGCTGTATAAAAGCATATTCCTTCAATAAATCTTTAAATTTCATAATCCTCAAAAAAATTTATCATACCTATTCATTACACACAAAATTCACCTTTATACTGATAATTTTTACTAACAAATGCTACAAATGCTATAATGCTAAACACTACCACAATAAACTTCTTTAGGAATTGAGTATGTAACTGATTTTACAGAAGTTATTTCTTTTCTCCTTGTCTAGCCGCATTGGTTCAAAGTTTGATTCATTTGATGTTTCAGTATCATTTTCACCTATACTTAATTTCTGTTTCAAATTTCCTTTAAAATTCAGAGTTTTGTGTTTTCTTTTGAATATTTTCTTTCTAAAATTTGTTTTAAAAGTTAATTTTTTATTATCCAATATATAATTTATTTTTGTATAAATTTGAAAATTGTTTAAACTCAAAAAACATTATATGCACCCGATAAAACATTATTAACAATGTTTTATAGCTACAAGTATATAAATATTACCTTTACACAAAAATCATAATGATAATATTATTTGATATATAAAGTACGTATGCATACAAACAAGTATATATAGCAATTTATTTGAATAAAATAAAAATTTCCTGATACTGCTGGTTACATCTCCAGTGAGAAAAAATAGCTTTTTACTTGACACAAGTAAAAAGCTATTTTTCTCTTTTTTTATCTCTGTTTTTAATTTTCTTCATTGTTTATCATAAATCTACATAAATGTATTTAAATAAAAATGTATAAAAACAAATGTAGATAAAAAAAAAAATTAAAGAAATAAATAAAGATTAACTTAAACGAATCATTTACTTCTAAGTCATAAATTTTTTAGTTTTCTGCTAAAGAAACTTCTATTAAGTTAATAAGTTCTTTATTATTATTTTTTTTTATAGTCTAAAGTAAAGTTGCTAATTAATAACAATTCTACTTTATAAAATAACTAAAATACTTTTTTTATAACATTGTATAATCAGTTTTTAATAATATTTTATATTCAATTTTTTTATACTTACTTTTTTTAATACTTATGTCATAATAATTAAATTATTATGAAATAAATGTTATAAAAAAATGATCAAAATCAAAATCAAAAGTTTTAAATAAAGTATTTTACTAATATAATATAATAAAATATAATATAATAAAATGCGAACCATCTTTCAAAATCCGATACACTCCTGTACCCAACTCAACAAATAATAAATGGCTGACAAACTTAACATTAAACAACATAATAGACAATGTACGGCGATTATAATAAGCCAAAAATCTCTTCCGAAAAGCCAAAAACCAAAATTACAACAACCAACACAACCAAAAGCAAAGAAACCACAATAACTCATTTACTGGACCAATAACCATAGCTCACTTAATGGCCATAAAATTAACGAACTAAGAGCCAGAATTACCTCAATAGACACTTTACTTCAACCACATATAATTTTGATTGCCGAAACATTGTTCACTGACAACTCCGACACAAAAATAGCTGGGTACCAACTGTTTTAAAAAAATAGAATCGGAAGAGGACGAGGAGTGGCCATCTACACAAAGGAAAGCCTCGATTGTTTTTTTACCAAAATTGACCAACTCAACTGCACCATTATTGAGCAAGTCTAGATTAAATTAAAATCACGACAAATCAATTTTATTAGGCTGTCTCTACCATCTTCACGACCTTAACGACTTAACGCTCAATGAAATAATAAGCTCAATAAATACTGCCTCTGACAAATGCAATTCAATTGGCTGCTCAACCTTACTTGCATACAGCGACTTCAACTTTAGTAACACTGTGTATTCAAATGTCGACGTAGGAGGTGGCGTCGCGAACCTCCAAAAATTACTCTTGACTTAATCCTGACTAACAAACTAGACCGAATAATGAACATAAAAGAAGCTAGTCCTCTCGGCCACACATCCAAAGGTCAGGCTCACTATCTTATTGAGGGAAGTATAGCTCTCATCGATTTAAAAACTAAAGAACCCAAAATAGCTGATTCCTCTAATCTATACAAGAAGCGTCTGATCTGGAGCAAAGCCGACTACAATTTAATTTCTAAGCATATCGAAACATTCGAATGGCATTCGGATATCGATAGCTTGAACATTTTTGAAAAATATCAAATGTTTATCAACAAAATCAACGAAGCAACCTCATTACACGTCCCATCAACGACCACCGCTTATACTAACAAACACAAAATATGGGTGACCAAAGATGTTGCAAATGCTATCAAATTGAAAAGCGAACTTTGGGGCAAATTTATCGCAGCCAGTCGAACAAACAAGCCAACTCTACGAGAACAGTATAAAAAAGCAAGCAAAGCAGTAAAAAAATAAGTTAAAACAGCCGTTCTCGATTACAAAATGGAACTGGTAAATAATATTAGATATGACCCAAAAATAATCCACTCGTACGTCAAAAACAAACAGAAAACTCAAGATCGCATCCGTCAACTTGAAACAACTAATAATCAAACTACAACAGATCCTAAAGTAATCTGCAACACTCTTTACGAATATTTCCAATCAGTTTTTGAAATCGTTCCACTAACATAAACCAACCAACCACACTCGCATCATATGAATCCGTCAAAGAAAAACTTTTGTACCTGAACAAATCCAAATCAATGGGCTTCGACGGTATTCACCCACTCGTTCTACAATGCTGCGCTGCAGGTTTTACCATCCCTCTGAACATGATCTTCTCTGAATCGCTTAAAGCTGGAGAAGTACCACCTCAATGGAAAAAAACCGAAATTAGTCGAAATTATTTTCAAAAAAGGCTGCAAATTGAACCCCTCAAACTATCAACCTAGCTCACGCACTTCTGTCACTTGCAAGTTAATGGAAAACTTTTTAATGTTGACAAGTGCAAAGTCATGCATACCGGGTGCAGCAACAACAAAAATATCAACTGTAAATTAAACAATGATTAATCTAGACGACCAACTGCACCAGCTATCATGCACGTCATCTGAACGAGACCTAGGCGTTTTTATGACGAGCGATCTAAAAGTTAAAAAACAAGTCTGTGCGGTTGCATCAGCTGGCAACCGAATGCTTGGCAGGCTCAATAAGGCTTTTCGAGGTCGAAGCTCTGCATTATGGCGCACACTATATTTTTCATACGTTCGCCCACACCTAGAATTTGCAGTACAGGCCTGGTCACCGTTTTTAGCTCAAGACATTGCCAAACTTGAGCGAGTTCAACACTGAGCAAAATATATTGCCTCTCTCAAACACTTTTCGTATACTCAAAAACTATCAAGCCTTAACCTGACAACACTAACTGAACGACAAGAAAAAAGAGATCTTATCGATCAATATAAAATCATGACCAAAATTGATAAAGTTAACTTTCACGTCCCTCAACTTCAACCTAACACAAAATCTTCAAAGTACAGTTTTCGGCCGCGTGGACACACTAAAGAACTAAGAGCACAACTTGTCCGAAACTGCGCTGAAAGAAGCAATTTCTTCACCAACCGTATTGTAAGATTATGGAATTTTTTAACCCAAAATGCGGTGGACGCAAAGAACTTGATCAATTTTAAACATTAACTTTCTCTGCTACGGCTTCTTCACTTAAGCTGAAATTGAAAAAATGTATTTTCATAACAGAGAGGCCTGGTGTGCCGTTCTTTGTCAAAAAAAAAAATTTTAATTTATCTTTGACCATAAATGAATAAACCAAACCAAACCAAGTAGATTAATTTAAGATAAAAAATTTGTTTTTCACGTTTCTAACACTTTTTAACTTACAAACAATAATAAAGCAGTTTTATTCTTCCTTAACTACCCTTTTTATTTGAATGTTTTTTTTTTTTAATTTTATTTTTCGCTGTTAAAATAAATTACAGATGAGTTTATAAATAAAATATTTTAAAAACAGACGGGGGACTCAAAGACGATATGGATAATGCAATATCATCTCAATCTTTTCGTTAAGGTGGTAGTACACCAATAAAAGTAAAAAAAAAAATTTTTTTTTACTTTCATTATTTAACCAATATAATCATCGCAGATTTCGAATTTTTAGTTGATTTAACTAAATAAAAAAAGCTTCACATGTTAAAACCTGTTTATAATGTATCGGTTTAAAATAATTTTTATTTTCCCCCTAGCAACGCTTTGTTTATTCCGTTGTTATGCGCTTCAGAAACAAGTTAAAACCATAAAAAAGCCATAAAATACTTACTTAGCTAACAATTTTAAGTGTAAAGTTGTAGACTGCAACGACTTCTTGTTAATTAGTTCAGTATGATGGCTTTATTGACGTAATTCGCTTCTTGTTTCAAGCTGCATTCAAACTTTATTATTTATGCTGTAGTATATCTTTTATCTTTTTACAATAAAAGTACTATAAAAATAATATGGGTGGATCAAAGAGAAAACAATTATCAAGCAGAATATACAATAATAAAAAAGCGAAATTTCGTGGAAACAGATATACAAAGATCCCTTCTTCAGAAACGAAAACTTTATCTTTTGTTGAATCTGCTACACATTCTGCTTCTTCAAAAAAATTAAATATTGCTGATAGAGATTTTCAAGATTTTCAAAGTACAGATTTTAACTTTGTTATGAACTTTAGTCTGTTGGAAAACGTTATATCGTTACTTAAATGCCCAAATTTGTGTAAAGATAATGTTTTTTTAATGTTTGATTCGTCAAAAAAGTATGGTTTGAGTATTGGATTAAAAATATGTTGTAACAGTTGCAATTGGAAAACTGAGTTTTTTTCATCTGCTACATTTTGTAAAAAAAAATTTCTTGAACAACAAGAGCCTAGTAAAAGCAAATGTAGTGGGCAAAAACCATTTGATATTAACACACGTGTCATTGTGGCTTTTCGTGAAATGGGTAAAGGGTTATCGTCATTAGAAAAATTTTGTGGAATAATGAATATGAAGCCACCTATGAACAAAAAAAGCTACAATAAAACTTTACATAACCTGTTAGATGTTTATCAAAATTTAGTTGACCAGAACATGAAAAATGCTGCTGATGAATTAATCCCTGCAGGTGAAACATCAAGAGACATTATGTGTAGCTTTGATGGTTCATGGCAAAAGCGTGGTTTTACTTCAAATAACGGAGTTGTTTCTGCAATTTCAGTTGAAAGTGGTAAATGTATTGACTTTCAAATAGAAACAAAAACATGTAAATTATGTTTAATATGGAAGTTAAAAAAATACACACATCCAGTTGAATATGAAAAGTTCCAGTCATCTCATTTTCAAAAGTGTAAAATTAGTCATATTGGATCATCATCGGCTATGTAATCAAGTGGTGTTTTAAAACTTTTTCATCGTTCTGAAATAAAAAACAATTTAAGGTATACCACATATCTTGGTGATGGAGATAGTAGTTCTTATACCAGTGTTGTTGCTGCTAAACCTTATGGACAGAATGTAGAAATTAAAAAAGCAGAGTGCATTGGTCATATTCAAAAACGAGTTGGCACGCGTTTAAGAAACTTAAAAAAAAGCAGTAAAGAAATTTTAAGTGATGGTAAAAAACTAGGAGGAGCAGGTCGTTTGACAGAAAATGTTATTAACACATTGCAAAATTACTATGGCAAAGCAATCAGACAAAATACTGGTAGTTTATATGCAATGAAAAAAAGTGTAGCAGCTGTTCTTTTTCACTGTTCTGAAAGTTATGACAATGAAACACGCCATCAATTTTGTTTGCGCACCAAGGATTCTTGGTGCAAATTCCAGTCTGATAAAATAACTGGAAAAAAAACATACAAAGAAAATATTTGTATTCCTGCTGCTGTAAGGGATTTTATAAAACCAATATTTATAGATCTTGGTAGTGATGTTCTTTTAGAAAAGTGTTTGCATGGCAAAACACAGAATCCTAATGAGGCGCTGAATCAATTGATTTGGAAGCGGTGTCCCAAAGATATATTTGTAGAAAGAACTGCTTTATGTGTTGGAGTAGCATCAGCTGTCCTATACTTTAATAATGGACTACAATTTTTAGAGACGTTATTTGATAAGCTTGAAATAACAGTAGGTTGCAATCTACATAACTTTTGTCTTACAAATGACTCTAAGCGCATTTCTAAAGCAGAAAAACAATGCACAAGTATAGTGAAATTGAGACGCAAGAAACTAAGAGCTATACATAAAGGTTTTTGTGATCAAAACGAAACATTAGAAGGTGCAGTTTATGGAAGTGGGGAGTTTTGAACAATTTTTTTTTGTTTTTATTTTTAAATTGAGTTTTTCTCAAAATCATGTTTTATACTCTGGCGACGGAGATATTTTTCAAACCGATAACCGATTTGATCTGAAATTTGGCACACTTGTTTATATCACACATGTATTTGCAACCTCTACTAGAATTATGTTTACAGCTAATTGTGTTCTACTTTTGTGAGTGATTTTGTGTTCTCAAATAACACCAAAACTTCCAAATATGACTAAAATGCATATATTTTGACTTTTTTTGGTCAAAATCCAAAACTTTTAGTGTATGTTGTTATTGCATAAGTAAAGGATCACAAGCCAAAATTTCAGTTCAAATTTATTTACGGTTGCTGAAAAAACCCTGTCGCCAGTTATTCATTTTTAGGCTTTTGTCTGTCAATAATTATGCGCATAATTAATTTTTTAATTTTTTAAAATTTTTACTTATATTTTAATCATATAATATATGTTATGCACTATTAATAATTGAAAAAAAAGTTAAATTGCAAGATTTTTTTTTAATGTTTTATATTTTTTAATTTATATATTTTTTAATTTTTAATAATTATATATTTTTTAATTTTTTTAATGTTTTATTTTTTTTAATTTTAAGCCCTTTAATGTAATAAAATATTGACATTTCAAAGTATAAAATATTTAAATAGAGTAATAAAAACCCAAGATATAAAAGTAACAAAATAAAAAATATAATTATACCAAAAAAAATATCAAATCAAAATATAAATATTATTATAGCTTCCGATATACTCATTTTTTGCATTTTTTGACAATTTTTTTAAATTAAATGAGCATTGGAGGAAGCGCAAATGTTAACCAATCAGGCTAATAATTTTTCAAAGTCATATCTGACACCAATGTCCAAGAGGTAGTATGTTGAAATTAAAACATTTTCTCCATTTAAAAAGCAAATACCCTGCAAATATTTTTGTTATGTTTTATTTTCGACTTTTTAGTCTATACATTGAGTTCCTCATGATTTTCTGTCGCATGTTTTTTTTTAAAGCTTCACAAAAGAAAAATTAGGCTGCTTATATAAATGTTTGTTTATTTGGTAATAACTGATTTTTAATTTATAATAATAATCGAATCATAAAATAATCAAAACGATTTTGTGAATTTATGCTCTTGTTTATGTTCAAATGAAAATAAATAAATAAATTTGATAAAGAGTTGTGTAGTAAAAATAAAGATTTAAAAATGGAAAAAGTTACCAAAATCATAAACGCGCACTTTTATGAGTCCGTTTGATAGAACTAATGCTATTTGTAAACACTGCAAAGCTAAATTTTTTTTATTATTGGAGTACTTCGAGTCTGAAGTATCACTTAAATGCACAATCCACAATGCACGTTGATGCCAGAAAATCACCCGCATATACAAACAGTGGAGGAAGACTTCGACAGACTACATTTGATGCAGTACGTTGAAGAAATATAGAGAAACAAGAGATAGACAATATAACAAATGCCATTGTAAAGTGAATAGCTACAAACTGCAGGCCAATTTGTATTGTGGAAGATGTCGATCTGAAGATCGTTATTAGGATCACAACAAATGACTGCACGTATGAGTCTCCGCCAAGAGGCACTGATGCAAGAAAAATTCACAAATTGTAGGAATAGAAAAGGACTATAAAGGCAACGGCGTTACAATGTGCACAAACTGCTGCCCCCACCGGAGACTACTGTACATCTCTGGGTAACCATTATTACCTCGGAGATGCAGTGCATTACGTTGATGAACAATGGAAACTTCATTCATATGCTATAAAAGTAATGAAGACACAAGAAAGACACTTTGCTGAAAAATGTGAAAATCATTTTATTTGTGTTGCACAGCAGTGGGGCATTTTAAATAAATTTAGCACACTTAGCACAGGTAGTGCAAGAAGTATAGTCGCTGCTGCAAAGCATCAGCCTTTGAACGCGTCCCTAGCGTCGCACACAGTCTTCAGCATTCTGTCTCAATATCTCTGCACAACAGTGCGTTTGACAATGCCCTGGTTAAATGAAGAAAGGTAGTAGGCCATTTCAAACACAGTCCAGCAAGTGCTACAAAATTAGAAAAAGAGCAAATTGAGTTTGGACAAAAAAAGGAGTTGCATATACAAAACATTCTAGTCACTGAGCCATATCACTGAGCCACTGAGCCACGTTCTCATAACACACAACAAAATGATTGCTATGCCAACATCAGCTAAAATGGAAAAATTGCAGGGTTTGGAAAAACTACTGGAGTCCTTCAGATATGTTTTACGTCATACAATCCTTACCAACTAGTTACACTGCATGTGAGAGAATTAATGCGTCTGTATTTGTGTTTAAGCATGAAGGAAAACATTTTTTGTGTTCATAAGTGAATGCAAAAGGTTTGAGTAAAATGGGTTTAATTTTTTGCAGGTATGATTTTTTGCAAAACATGCATCATGCTTTGAGGTTCTGCCTGTTTTATATACATACATACATATATATGTAAATATGTATATAAAACTCCCTCCTCCCCCTATTTGAATGACGTTCTTTACGGATGGCCCCTAAGCGGTTTAAACCAATTTTTGAACTAATAATATATATATATATATATATATATATATATATATATATATATATATATATATATATATATATATATATATATACCAGATAAATTAAAAGTAGCTAAAATTGTACCTATTTTTAAAACCGGTGAAACATTTCTAATAAAAAATTACAGACCAATCTCAATACTTCCAACCTTTTCTAAAATATTTGAACGAATAATCTACAATATATATACAAAATTATATGAATACCTAATTCAAAACAAATTCTTTAATAAAAAACGATTCGGCTTTCAAGCACAGCACTCAACAGAACATGCAATTTTAGATTTAGTTAATAGCATAAGTATGTCTTTTAATAAAAAGCAATTTGTATTAGGAACTTTTATATACCTTTCCAAAGCATTTGACACAATTAATCATGATATCTTGCTAAAAAAAAATAGAAAAGTACGGAGTTATCTGTGTTATTAAAGTTATCTGTGCAACAGACAACAATGTGTTATTTTAAACGATAATAAATATTCTAATTTCCTAAAAATAAAATGCGAAGTTTCCCAAGGTTCTATTCTTGGTCCCCTTTTATTTTAAATCTATATTAACGATCTTCCACAATCACTAAAAAAACTCGATACAATAATGTTTGCTGATGATACAAATTTATTTTATTCATTACCATCAATTGAAAATCTTTCTGCAAACGATGACCTTGAGAGTCTAAACATTTGGTTTAAAGTAAATAAATTATCAATAAATACAGAAAAAACAAAATACATATTGTTTAATTTTAACCAGCAAAAAAATAAAATACCAAGCATTCTACCGTTATTAAAAATTGATAACATAAACATTGAAAGAACTGAAACTATTAAATTTTTTGGGATAATTATTGACGAAACGATTTCTTGGAAAGCCGATTTAAAAACATTAAATACAAAATATCAAAAAGTATCGGTATACTTTACAAAGTCAAACCTATACTTTCCCGGGAGAATCTAAAAATCCTCTATTTTTCTTATATACAAAGTTACCAAACATATGCTAATATTGCCCGGGGAAGTACAAATAAATCTAAATTAAGTTCTCTATATATACACCAAAAACACGCATCAAGATTAATTTATAATAAAAATAAATTCACTCATGCCGATCCTAATTAATGTGTGTTTTATAGATTTACTCTTTAAACTTTTAGTTTACTTTGTATTTTAAAGGTTCTCGATGAAAAGACTTTTCTTAGTCTTCTGCGAGTTTCCTTGCAACTACATAGTACTAATATATATTGACATATAGTATTGATATATATTAATTTGTAGTTTCAACGACAACGACAAGCAAGTTCCTAGTAGCCCTGTGGTGCGACGGACTTGCGTATGTTTTTTGAATGCATGGGTTAATAGCCAGCACTTTATAGGGGAGACCGGGGTTGGTTGCAACAGGGGTAAGATGCAACAATGCGTTTTAAAGAATAATTTTTACATATTATTTTTCAATTTTTTTACATTATATAACTATAATTATGACACGCAAGTTATAAAAAACTTATAGTAATAAACTTAAAAATTTAAAAGTTATTGATAATTGTTTTTTTTCTATATAAATTTCTAATTTTCGTTTCAATGTTTTTTTGGGTTTTACAAAAAACTAAGAAGTATATGACAATAATAAAATAATAGTAAGTTAAAAAAATCTTTTTCAAACACAAAAAGTAAAAAAAAATAGATTTTTTTAATATGGCTAATTGTATGCATTGATTAGAGTGATCATGATGCCTACGGGGTAAGTTGCATCAAATTGCTCGGGGTAAGTTGAATCACAAAAGAACTGCGGACTTTATTAATTTTACGCACTTTTCTAAATAATCGACTTTTTTTTAATAACAAGACAGCAAAGAAGTTTTTGAAAAAAAATTATAATTTTAAAGATAAGACTATGTAACGTACATATGTATGTTATATTTATAAAGCATATGTATATATGTCTAATAATATAAAAGATAAGTTTATATTCTATGTTTATATTTATATTCGAGGATTATATAATCCTCGAATATAAATATAAACATAGAATATAAACTTATCTTTTATATTCAAAGACATATATATATATATATATATATATATATATATATATATATATATATATATATATATATATATATATATATATATATATATATATATATATATATATATATATATATATATACATACATATATATATATATACATATATATATATATATATATATATATATATATATATATATATATATATATATATATATATACAGTGTGTATATATATATATATACAGTGTGTATATATATATACAGTGTGTATATATATATATATACAGTATATATATATATATATATATATATATATATATACAATGTATATATATATATATATATATATATATATATATATATATATATATATATATATATATATATATATATATATATATATATATATATATATACATTTATATATATACATTTATATACATACATACGTAAAAGTTATAATTACATTATTAAAATATTATTATTATTAAGTACATACTTAAAACATTAATAGGTATATAAATAAATGTAGCAATTTAGACTAAATTATATAAAATGATTTTTGTAATGTGTTTTTTTATTGTTATGTTATTTAGAGGTTTAATAAAAATTGTAAATGCGAACTTACAAGAGAAAAACTGAAAAAGGACTTTATCCAAAAGAAGTAGTAATAGAGGCAGCAAGCCACGTTATTGATGGAAGAGTAACATCAGTTCGTGCATCAGCAAAAAAGTTTGGAATCCACTACTCGACTCTTTCTCGTTATATAAAAAAAGTTAAAAAAGCTGTTGATATGGGAATGCCACTACCTTATCCTGGATATAAAAAGAATCAAGTTTTTACTTATGAACAAGAAATAGCTATTGCTTCATATATATCAATATGTTCTGATATCTATTTTGGATTATCACCATATGAAACAAGAAAGCTTGCATTTGAATGTGCAGTAAAGTATGGTATTATTTTTCCCAAATCGTGGTTAAAACATTCCATGGCTGGTCCTGATTGGATGAGAGGGTTTTTAAACCGACATCCAAGATTGTCTATCAGAACTCCAGAAGCAACAAGTCTTGCACGAGCAACTAGCTTTAATCGTGCTAATGTAGGTGTTTTTTTTCAAAAATTATCAGATGTTTTAGATAGGCATCATTTTTCTGCATCAAATATCTTTAATGTTGATGAGACTGGTATCACCACTGTGCAAAAACCAAACAAAATAATTGCTCGTAAAGGCATTAAGCAAGTGGGTGCATTAACTTCTCAAGAGCGAGGGACATTAGTGACAATGGTAATAGCCGTAAATGCATATGGCAATAGTGTGCCTCCAATGTTTCTTTTTCCAAGAAAGAAATTCTTTGATCACTTTATTCGTGATGGGCCAAATGGCTGCATTGGTGCTTCGAATGGATCAGGCTGGATGAATGAGGAGTGCTTTATTACTTACATAAACCACTTTATTCGACATGTAAAGCCATCAAAAGAAAGCCCTGTGTTATTACTTTTAGACAATCATCAATCTCATTTATCTATTCAATTAATAACATTGTGTAAAGATAATGGTATAGTTTTGCTTTCTTTCCCTCCTCATTGTTCGCATAAGTTGCAACCTCTAGATAGATCTGTATTCGGACCATTTAAAAAATGCTTAGCTAATGCACAAGACTCATGGATAAAAAGTAGTCCAGGGAAAACAATGAGTATATATGATTTACCAGGAATTGCAAAAATAGCATTACAACATTCTCTTACACAACAAAATATATCTTCTGGTTTTAGAGTGGCAGGAATATTGCCATATAATAAGGATATATTTTCAGATGCAGATTTTGCTCCATCATTTGTTACGGATCGTCCAGCAACCCAATCTAATGCAGCTATTGATATTAGTATATCAACTTCAACCTCAGATGCAATTCCATCTGCAGTTTCAAAATTTTCCCCTGAGGTTGTAAGACCGCTACCAAAAGCACGACCCAGGAAAGAAATACTCACTAGATCAAAGAGAAAGCATACAGAAGTACTCACAGATACACCAGTAAAACAGCGTCTTATGGCTGAAAAAGAAATTAGTTCTAGAAAGCGAAAATCTGCTAGTACTTCTGCATCAAAAAAAAAAACAATAAAAAAGTATAATTGTTGACTTGAAATGTAATGAAACTCTTTAGTTTCTTTAATGCTAGTTTGTTTTTTTATGAGCCTTTATTGCTTGGAAATTTTTTTTTTTGTTATCAAAGTTAGATTATTGTTTATTTTTATGAAAGTTGTGTTTTATATTATTTATAAAACTACTCTTGCATTTTTATAAATTGATTTAATGTTTACTGAATAACTAAAGGAATACTTTTTTAAAAAAACACTTAAAAGTTTAAATAATATATGAGCTTAAATAATAATCCTCATTATTTTCTTTCTTCAGTTTTTAAAGTCTTTGAATGTAAGCATTAGTTTACTAAACATGTCAGGTACATGTCAAGTCTAAAATACTACTTTTCTTTTCTTTTAATTATAATGTTTTGTTGCCAAATAGAAATTACAGATTAACTAGTAATTTTTATGTGAACTCTGCAAAGCTTATACTTTAAAAGTATTGTGTTGCAACTTGCCCCGTGCACTGTTGCAATTCGCCCCGGTGCGGGGTAAAATGCAACATATTTTTGTTTCACTATTGCGGAATAACTAAATTTGATATTTTATTTATCAATGTTGGATTAATACGTAACTTAAATCTATTTTATAACCCTGAAAAATAAAATCGAAAAAATATATATTTAAAGGGTATAAGTTACGTTTTTAAAATTTTGTTGCAACCAACCCCGGTCTCCCCTATTATAAACTACGAATTTTTAGGTTTAATATTTTAACTAGATGTCAAACGCGCATGCGTAAAACAGTTAACGCTCTTTATATATTGAAACTTGTTAACGCTTTTTATATATTGTAAATATTTGTGTTGGATATTTATATAAACTGGAGACATGTAAATGTTATTTGTTTTTGAAATATATAATAATGATTGTTGTAAAAATAAACATACATATTTACATACATATACATATATATACACACACACACACACACACACACACACACACACATATATATATATATATATATATATATATATATATATATATATATATATATATATATATATATATATATATATATATATATATATATATATATATATATATATATATATATATATATATATATATATATATATATATATATATATATATACAGTAGCTTTCATAAATTTAGACGCATTCATTTTTTTTTCATATATGTTAGAAAATACTCAAAATAAAAATAAAATAAAAGTACTACCGCTATGTTTGATATATAATTTACAAGAGGAAATGAAACTCTATTAAAGAGTACCTTAATTTGTTTTACAGGATGTTTATTACTCATTCTATACCGATTAACACAAAAAAGTTAATTGATAAGCTTGATTTTATTTTGTTCATAAATTTAGACGCACAATCAAATAAGTTTTATATCTTGTTAATTAATAGTTAATTAGTAGTTTTTTCCCAGTATTTCTCATTAATAGGCCTAAAGTAATTGATTCTGTCAAAACACCTTATATGAATATGACTTACCTGGAATTAGTTAATCATTATTTAATAAATAAACAAAAGTTAAGTTAGTTTCGCACTAAAAAGACGCGAAAAATGGGCAAAAGACGTATCACTCAAGGTGAAAGATGGCAAATTAATGCGCACATTACACAGTAATAAAAAAATCGCCAAGTTAATTGGAGTTTCTGAGAAATGCGTTCGGACAACGAAACAAAACTTTCTTCAAACTGGTGGTGCCAGCGAAAAAACGAGGAAAGGTAGACCCTTGTCAACCACCAGAAAGGACGATAGTGTTCATTTTAGAGCTGTCAGAGCTAATCCAAGAATTGTTTTTTTTTTTTTTATATATATATAATCTAGCCGTACAAATATTTACAAGTTCCGTAATTTAAAATATTTAAAAATGGCAAGGACGAGAAGAAGACGGGGTTGTCTTATCACCAAGTCCCTTTTTTGTCTAGACATTTATATAAATACATGGTAACTAAAATGAAAATTAAAAAATTAAGAAAAAAGCAAAATATTACAAAGAAGTTTATATAAAATGCAAAATAGTTTAATAGTTCAAAGTTTTGAAATATATTTTTTCGATTTTATTTTTTGAAAGAAAAATTTAAAAGTTCATTCAGAAAAACAAAAATATCAAAAAACTAAAAAACATGAAAAAAGTAAACGTAAAATTTAATTTACAATCTGTTCTTATAAAGTGTAATATATTAATTCCTCAAAAACAAATTACAAAATATTAATATAAAAAATTAAAACTCAAAAAAGATTACTTTTTTATTTAAGAAAACTAATAAATTTATTTAAACTAATGAAATCTAAAAATGCTAAAAATCTTTATAAGTACTTTTTTTATAATATAACAGACTGTAATACCTATATAAAATTAAAGAATTTAGACCTTCTAGACAAATAAAGTATGCATTAGTAGATAGTTTTAAAATATAATATTTTTATAGATAGATTTAAAAATAATTATCTGTTTGTTCATTATTTAAAAGTAATAGTTTTAGTTTTTGTTTAAACTGATCAAGAGTTTTAAGTGTTTTAATATCATTACTGATTATCTTATTCCATGCATTAGGTCCTCTAACAGTTATTGAAAACTTGGTGGAGTCGTATATAGTTTTGGGTTGAACAAGTTACAGAGATTCAACCACAGAATTCAATACAACGCGAAATACATCTATTTCTCAAAGCACAGTCCGCCGAATACTTATCAAAAACAAGATTGGAGTCTACACTGCTTTGAAGAAACCGCTTCTGCGTCCATATGATAAACAAAGGAGACTAAAATGGTGTCGTGAAAGAAGGTATTAGACAATAGAACGATAGGAAAATATTATGTGGAGTGATGAGAGTAACTTTGAGCTTATCAATCGCAAATCTAACATAACAGTCAAAAGAATGGCTCATGAAAAGTATTATGCCAGGTACATTAGACCAACTGAACAAAGTGGAGGAGGCTCAATAGGAATCTGGTCATGCTTCAATTACAAAGGTGTTGGTATGTGCCAAATATACACTGAAAGAATCAACTCCAGAATATACGTAGAAGTACTGGAAAACAACTTAATTCCATTAATTGACCTGCTTATGCTCAATGATAAACCATGGAAACTTCAACAAGTTGGCGCTACTGCACATACTGCATATTATGCAAAGGAGTGGTTCAACGATAATAGTATCATGACAATACCGTGGCCTCCATGCTCACCTGATTTAAACCCGATTGAAAACATTTGGGCTTGGATTGACCGTGAATTAGCAAAGGTTCAAATTTCCACACTTACTTAGTTGAAGGAATTACTGAAGGAGAACTGGTATGGGGTCCCAGAAGCGATGATCAAAAATTTTGTTGAGTCTATGCCTAGAAGAGTTCTTAGTTGTATTAAAGAAAAAGGCGGATACACAAAATATTGATTGGTTCATAAATTACGCCTTCTAATGTATCGTGCGTCTAAATTTATGAATAATTTTTTTTGTCTAATTTTTTTAATACCATGTAGTTGTACCTAATTATTACTTAGTATTTCATTTTTTTTGTAAACTTTTTTTAAATTTTATATTCTATATGTATTTATCTAATAAATAGAAGAAAAACTAAACTAAAATCTTTTTTCGTCATTCATTCTCAAATATGAGTGCGTCTAAATTTATGAAAACCACTGTATATATATATATATATATATATATATATATATATATATATATATATATATATATATATATATATATATATATATATATATATATATATATATATATATATATATATATATATATATGTATATATATATATATATACTTATATATACCCGTACGAAAATTTCCCATGGGAATTTTAGAAAAAAAAACCATGGAAAAACCATGGGTATTTGGAACACGTTCCCATGAAAAAACCATGAGTTTTCCATGGAAAAACCATGAGTTTTCCATGGAAAAACCATGAGTTTTCCATGGAAAAACCATGAGTTTTCCATGGAAAAACCATGAGTTTTCATGAGAAACACATGAATTTCCCATGAAAAATCTTTAAGTTTTTCATGGAAATGTGTTTCAAATACCATGGATATTGATTTTCCATCCATGGAAAAACCATGGAATTTCCATAGGTATTAGGAACACCTTTCCAAGGAAAACTTATGGATTTTTCATGGTAAAAAAGCATGATTTGTTTTCAAGTTTTTTTATCCAATGTTATTTGAATTGTCATATTAAATCATAAAAGCAAATTTTATCCCACTATTATTGAGTTCTCTTAATCTATGAGATCGTTTTCTCCAAATAAAATCAATAAACAAAATAAAATTTAAATCTTGTTAAATCCTACAAATCTTTGAAAAATAATAGCTATAATGCACCTAAAACATTAAAACTTGACTTCCCCACAATATTTAATGCATGCATATGTATAACATACTGAAAATAAATAAAACAAAAAATTACAAGTAATATAATACTATAAGTGATATACATAGTGATAAACAATTGAAATTTATCAAGAAAACAATTTTTACAGAAAATAAAACAATTTACATGTTTATTATTTTATATTAACTATTTGATAAAAATAGTATATATAAATTTGATAATAACTTCAAGTTTTAACAAGTTAAAAAAAACCATCAATACAACATATTTAATTCAAAAAAACATCAAGCCCATTTATAAATGTGTC
>NC_061167.1:15007885-15020385 GCF_022113875.1 Hydra vulgaris | reverse complement strand
TTAGCGCCCACCAAAGCCTAAATTTTTCTAAAAATTCCGAAACCTTCAAAAACCAACTGTTTTAGGACCTAGATTATGAATAAAATAATAAAAGCCAAAAATCTCACTTGCAAAGTCAATTATTTAATTGTAGCATATCTGCAAAAATGGGAATATGAGGAATTAAATTATAAATATAGTTTTCTTTAAAAAAAAGAGATTATTTTTAAATTTAAAGAACAAGTTAAAGCAATTTAACAGAAAAATAAACTTTTACTTATGTTTTGAACTGACTAACTCTCTTCTATACAAATAAAAAACATTTTCAGCATAAATATACATTTACAGTAAACAATCGTTTATAATATAAATATAAGTTATAAAAACAAATCTTAAATGCCATTAATGGTAGTCATGAAAGCAATTTCTGTCTTTAATTAAGCATAGCCAAACATTGCACTTCTTGCAACAGATATAGGAAAAACCGGTTTTGCATTTCTTACATCGCTGACGTTTGTCACTATAAGTTGGTAAGTGATCAAATCCGTCTAACTGGATATCCTTTGTAGGGTTACTCTGAACAGCAGCAGGTCTTTTGGTTGGTAGAGGTATTGCATCAAGTGATGGTCTTCCAGCTTTACTTTTTACAACAGCTATCAGGCTAGAAGCTACTGCAGCTTGAAACTTTTTTAGAGGCATGAATTTTTTAGTGGGGCAAATAATTTTTAAGTCCCGACGATACAAAAACCATTTATTTGATAACGCAATAAGAAGGGTATGTGCCCATATATATACATACCATCTATGGCATTTCAAATTTGGTTTGTAGAATGAGCACATCATATCCAGTTTGTCAACTCCATCCATATTTTTATTATAAAACTGGACTATGTAAGGTTGCTTTACCATAATATATTTGCGGGTTTTTCTGTCATAACGCCTCACTGTATTTATTGGTTCAATACTCGCAAAAGATGAAATTAAATTTACTGCCTTGTTATCTATCCAACTAACAGCTATGTTATTAGAAATGGTGTAAGTACGATAGTCAAATGATCCACGTCCTTGCTTTTTCAATTCTTTTTCTGAAGGCAATGAGCATTTGTTAAGGCGTTTAAGGCGTGCTGTTCCAACATACCATATTCGACGCTTTTTCAGTTCATCTAGCAAAGGCAAAGAAGAAAAATAATTATCAGCAAATATTTTAAAATTATGATTTTCTGGCAAAGTTGAGGTCATTTTGATTACTACAGATGCCCCAATACCATGAGGAGAATATTCATCTTTCTTTTTTATTTCTTTTCCTTGATATAAATCAAAGTAATACAAATACCCGCTGACACCACATCTACCCCAAAGTTTAAACCCCCACTTATTGGGTTTATTTGGGACATATTGCTTCAAAAATGACCTTCCTTTGAAGGCAACCATTATCTCATCAACTGATTGATTTTCTTCAGGAGAAACTTTTAAGAAATTTTCTCTCAGTTTTTCCAACCAAGGTCTTAATTTCCAGGCCCGATCATTTTTCTTTACTTCATCTGTTACTTTTAAATTGTCAACAAAGTGTAAATAGCGACGAATAGAAAGAAATCTATTCCTTGATAATACTGAGCTTACTCCATCATAATTCATAAAGGTTTCCCAATAAGATCTCACTGATGGTAGTTTCACAAGACCCATACGGAAATAAACACCAATAAACGATTCTATTTCATTGGATGTGACACAAATGCTTGTACCTAATGACTGGCAACTATATAAACTAGATTGTTCAGCAAGAATGTCGATAAGATTGTCATCAACAAACATTTTAAAATATTCGTATGGAGTGGTAGTTTCATCTGGAATAGGTTCAATAGGTACTTCTTGAAAAGTAATATCACCAATCAAGTCATTATCAAGTAGAACTTTTTTCCAAAGTGGCAAAACTCTTAAACTCTTTTTATTTTTATTATTCTTAATTTTTTTTCATTGAAGAGCATCTTCAATGTTTAATTTTTTATTTTTATTCATCTAAAGAAAAGTAATATATGTATGTATGTGTATATATATATATATGTATATATATATATATATATATATATATATATATATATATATATATATATATATATATATATATATATATATATATATATATATATATATATATATATAGATATATAGACATATATACGTACATATAAGTATATATATATTTACATATATATATATATACTTTAAAGCCCATTGTAGCATATATGATACATATAAGTTCAGAAAGCATTTTGTGTTAGATTAAAAAAGAGTAAACTCATTTATATACTCATAAAACATACATATGTTATCAATTTACAAGAAAATAAACAAAAAACCTTTAATATATATAAAAAACAGGATAAAACTTACTTTAAATAACATTAGTTCGACCGCGATTAATCGATTTTTAGAAATACAATTTTGATGTGGTTTTTTGCCTTGAACATCCAATTATATGAACCTGGGAAAATCGGATCAACAAAATTATGTTGTAAATATGCTACAATGGGTGTTTTTAAGATCACTTTGTTGACAGGACAACTGTAAAAGGTTTTTAAAGTTATGTAGCAGATCTGCTACACGGGGCGCTAAAGGGTTAATAACTCTCAGATGTCGTAACACAAGTGAAGTTTAGTTCAGTATGCAGAAAAAAGTATTTAAATCATTTTATCCACAGTAATTGAAAGTTTGCAAAAAACGATGCACAATGATGACACAGACGCTGGCAGGGTAAATGATTTCCTAAATGATATTGTTTATGAGTGTGTAAAATATAGTTTAATTACTTTTTTATTTACTAGTTACTTGCAAAGTAACAAAAAAAAGGTATGGTTGCATCAATTGAAATAAGTGTTGGGTTCAGATCTGAGACGAGTCATAAAGTTTATAGAAATAATGTGATAACTTATGTAGATAAAAATATGCAGATTATTCCTATACTAGAAACCATTTCTATAGTGCTTTCAAAGTACACAGTTGATAAAGTAGATAATAACATTTGAACAAAATGAAATGAATTAACTTTTAGTGATGCTTTAATGATGCAGATCAATATAAGAATATCCTTTTATATCAGAAGCATTTAGATGCACTTCAGCTTTTAATATGCTGTGATAACTTTGAAGCAAAAAACTTTAGGATAGTAAACTAAAGTAGTTCACAAAGTTCATGCTGTTTATTTGTCCATCAAAAATGTTAACATAAAGTGATGCTCTTTATTGACCAAAATGTAATCTTTAATTTATTGTTTTTCAGCTGATGTTGAAAAGTATAGATATGAAAAGCTTTAAAACCATTAATAAAGGAATTGATAGCTCAAAAAAAAAGGAGTTAAATTGTATATAAAAAAAGTTACATTTGCATATTTGGTACAAAAGTTATACGCTCAGGAGACAATCTTGCATTGCACTAAATTTTTGTATTTAGTTCAAATTTTAATGTTAGCAAGAGCTGCCAATACTGCTTTACAAAAAAAGAACAAATACAACACGCTTTTTATCAAAAAGATCTAGACTTAAGAACTAAAGAACGTCTCATTGCAGATTGTCAAGTGCTTTTTGGTGATGCTGATATTAAATTGTCCGGTGTATATAAACAAAATCCCTTGTCAAAGTTTCAGTACTTTTCTGTTTCTAAAAATATTTTCCTAAAAATCAATACTTGAGGGTTGTTTACAGTATGAATTAACAGTAGTTTTTTATCGTTTATTACTTATTAATTGCCTGTTGACCATTATGGGATTTAATGGCTGACTGCAAACTTTTAACATTGGTAAGTAAAATACGCCATTGCCATTAACACGTGAAAAACTTGATTCTAAAGACAAAAATTAAGTATAAATAAAACACTAAGTCCGTGTTTAGGAGATTTTTATTTGTCTGTTTCTTAGTAATGTTTTAGAGACTAATATCCAGTATTTTCATTTAATTCATTTACTATTGGAAATACGTGGAATATTCTTGGCTTCAAAATTTACTATTCGTATAATAACTTATATAGCAGAGGTGATTAGCGTTCATCACAAGTTGTTTATAGATGTATCTTCTGGACATACTGTTGTTCTAAAACGACATTTCTCTTTTCGTTATCTTACAAAAATGTTACAGCTGCGTATTTACCAAGTTATTGGTGTATGCGATTTGAAGGAAAACATACTCCTGCAAATGAGCAACGTCACATTTTTCACAACTAAAATTATTCGCAAACGTATTGCATTGCTTCAGCAAATATAACTGCATCTTGATTTTTTCAAATTTTGGTAGTATACTTAATGTAAAAGTTGGTTTTAGTCTTAAAACTATGCCTGCTTGCTTATCGTTGCCAATAACTGTTTTTAGTAAAATTCCACTAAACGAAGAGTGTTTTTGTGCAAACTATATAACTTATAATGGCGCAAGATATATGCAAGGTTTTATTGTAGTTTTAGGGCTAAACAAATCTTTTCTTCCACGCCGTAGAAAGATTGTATATCTACTTGTCTGTGAAAATGAATGCACGCTAGTAGTTGAAAATTTTGTTATCATACACTATGATGGTTATATTGTTGGCTATAATGAATGTAAAACATCTAAATATACAGCTGTTGTAATAGATAATTTTTTTGGTTCTCATTTACTGTTATTTTCAACTGGCTTTAGAAAGTATTATGAAGAAAATTTTGTTACAACAAAACATGAAAATATTAACCTGGAAATATTATTATAGTTTTTTATTTTTGTTATTGATTCGGTCTAGTTATTGGTAAAATAAAACTATTTATAATAAAATATTTGCCGACTTTTTTTTTCAATTTATGAAATCATTTTAAAATATTAGGTATTTGTTTAGTTAAATTGATAATGTCATCCTAAATATACAATACTTGTTCAAACATGGATCATGTTTATTCATTTCTGATTTTAATAAAGGTTTTTTATATTAATGGAGGAAATTAAACAACTTTTTAAATAAAAGTTCTTTCGGTGGAAGATATTATTCGTGCTTTACCCGTTCTGGTAGATCTACCCAGCTAACAAAAAACGTTCAACAAATGTTGCGAACGTTCAAGAACGTTCTATGAACGTTCTTAAAACATAATCAAACATTAACAACGTTTGTCAACGTTCTTGAACGTTTTGTGTTACCTGGATACTTCATGTGTTTTTAAATCAAATTAGATATGGTTGCTAAAAGATTGGAAAATATTCTAGTTGCAATATATAGATTTACACATTTTGACTTGTTGATAAACTAAAAAACTCGTTTTCTCAGTTTCTTTTATTACTACATTGTGTCAATAATGCATATCATTATTGAGGCACTAATATTAAATTATAAGTGGCCCATTTTTTCAATCAAACATTTTACAAGTAAGTGGATTATAACTCAATATTTATAGCTATATAAAAAAAACCTAAGCAATAAAAATATATTGACTTTGTTTAAATAATTACAGAATGTTTCATTTTACGAAACGATTTAGTCTTTGTTCTCGACACAATACTTGCCTGTTTAAACCCATCTCTTCCTTCTGAAACATACACTGATTAAACAGAACCTGTTACAAGTTTAAACACAGCGTTCCAAAATTTGTGTGGAGTTTGGATAAGCATTAATAAACAAGAGGTACATCAACAATTGATTTAATATGTTTTGTTAATAGGATTAAGGTATATATGGTGGTTCTATGATTTTAACAACATCCCATTTAATTATATTGTCGTAGTTATTTTAACATTTAGGTTGATTTCTGGTACTTGATATTGTCTAATGTTAAGAGATTTACTTTTAAGTATTGTAAGAGATACTTTTAAGTATTGTATTCTTAATTTGTGAACAATATAGCTTAAACACACTTGATTTTTTCGAGGTCAGTCATCATCGATAAAAGAACGCTTTCAGGCTGACCAAAGTAGGTATTTCTTTTAATGTAAGGTTTAACAATATTAATAACCAATGGAGGTAAATGTTTTAACAACTGTTAGGCCAGAAACATATGATTGGGTCCATTAGAGCAGAGGGATTAAATCTATAATTTATTGTTTCTTTACAACTGCCAACCTTTCACACTTCTGTGAGTTACAACTGCCAAATTTTCACACTTGCTGTGGCAAGAAAGGCCGCACCTCGATTTGAGACATCATACCTGTCAGCCTCTCTTGCTAAAAATTTTCTAAAAAAACTTTATTTGTTTACTAGTTTCTGAACTTGAACTGTCTGATTCTGATTTGACTGCCTCACTAAACCTTTTCAAACTTGCATCATCTCTTAATTTGTTGTCGTATTGATTGTCATTCTCTGTTTCATTACCACACGATAATTAAACGCATTTGTCTAAACTGCTTGCTTCTGTTATATCAGCTTTTCTATGTTTTCCAGCAGTTTCTCTATTATTTAAAGCTAGCTTTCTTTTATTCAATTCTCTAACTTTTCCGGTAACTTTAACGTCTACTCTATCAATGTGCATTTTACGTATAGCTCTTTGGTCATGCAAGAATACCAACTCCCTTTGTAAAACTTTATTTTTACTCTTATACATTTACAATCTGCAGTTATAGTTTAAAAAAATCTTCAACATGGAGTTGAAAAATAAAAGAATGAATGTGAAATAACAATGGAAAAGTTGTAATTAATTTGCATCTTATTTTCATTTGAGAATTATTTAAAAGATATGCATTCTCAGTAATATACAAACAAAACTACTGCAAAAAACAGATTTTTTTAACACAGTGAAGGTTTCATACTACATGATAAATCTACTAAAATAATAAACAATAATAGATGATCGTAATAAAAAATTAACATAAGAAAAAAATAAATAAAAAATAGATACATAAGAAACAAAAAGTATGATTTAGGCTTACAGTCTTTTGGGTCGTAGCTTTCGTAGCCTAATACGTAGCTATCTTTACTCGAACCGATACTAACATTATAATACATTGTACTAAATGTAATATTGTCTTCGAAAAAATAGTCAACTCTCATATCTGTGAAAAATGTACTTGTTATTTGATTGAGTTTTTTTAAACCAATCCATAGCTGATTAATTAAACCAAAACCATTTTCATAAGACTCGTAACTTCTATTCCAAAAATTTGATTCCCAATTGGAAAAACGAGTCATCATTGGAATCCAGATTTCTTTTGAAAAAAAGTTTTATACTCAAAAAAATAATTTTCTTTCAACTTTTAAATATAATTTAATTTTAAGATTTTATTTAAAGTATGCCTTTTATATCATTTTAAATAATACATTTAAAAATAATATTACAATACAAACAGTAACTTTAACACAGCCAATAGTTACAATAACAAAAGTAACAAAATAACTAGTTCATGCATGTTGAAATTTAATATTTAAAATAAAAAAAGTACAAAATTTTAAAGCTTAAAAACCCCTTATATCAAAAAATTCACTTTTGAACATTAATTAAATTTAGAACTTTTGATTGCAAATTCTAAAAAACCTATATTTAAAAAAAAAAAAAAGTGCTTTAATTGATTATAATAGTTTTTTTTTCTTTTTTTTCTTTATATAAATTGCTATTATTATTAATTATATATTATCTTTTATTTTATCTAAAGTCCAAAACACAAACCTTTTTAAACAAGGTGTGGAGAAAAAGGTCAAAGGCGGTGACACTTCCACTTCCAGACTTACATTTCTAAAGATACAGGGTGAAGGGTGGAATTGAACTTCAAGCCTCTTGGTTATATGTTCAAAGTTTGAAAAAGTATTGAAAAAATATTAAGTACTAATAATCACCATCTTACCTTAAACTAAAAGAATATAGCTTTGAGAAATTGTTTTCATATGGCTTTTAATTTTTTTTATTTGTGCATATATCGACTGATTTTTGATGGGTTACACTTACATTTTATCTCTAAATATAGCAGAGTGCATATTCATCCGTTGACTTTTATAGGAATAGACGCAAAGAGTATAGGCACTTCTGAAAAGAATTTTGATCAGGATAATTAGTCTTTAATGAACTACTTTGAGGAATAGTTTTTGATCCTATTTAACTATAACTTGTGATCTTGATATGCTTATGTAATGCTTATGTATATGCTTATTCAGTTAGTTAATACGCTTGTGGCGGAGTTTTATTTAATGCAAAGACATGATAGTAATAGTTAAAAAGTATTTTTTTTAACTTTTTTTTTTAAAATAAAAATTACTCACCACTTCTTCCACCTGTAATTTTAAGATCTTTAATGGAGCCATTTTGCGCATAATACCATGGATCTGCAGTATAAACTTTAACATTTGAAAAAGTTTGTGGCTTATTGTTTACAACGCTATGAACAAGTAACTCATTCAAATACACTGTATACATAAAAACTCCATTTGTTTTATACTGTGATATTTGTAAACTTGACCACTGGTTTAGCGGTAAAGGCTGGGTTGTAAAAGCATAATTTTTGTTTCCATTGACAGCTGCAGAAATGTATAATCTCCCTGAGCCATCAATATGAAACCATACAGCTGGACATCTATCACCATATTGATCGGCATTGTCTCCAATTGTTAAATGAATAACACTTTTCCATCCTTCTGAATATGAATTAGCTTTTATTTTAAAAGAAACTGAATAGGTTTTTTCTAGCACGGGTAGTAATGTATTCAAGCTACCTTTAATCAATATCTGCTCAACAGGGTCTGCAGCTTCAACTTAAAGAAAAAAAATTAATTTTTTTTTTTTTAATTTTGGTTTTTCAAAATAAAAGTTAATGCATTTAACTTATCTTTCCCTGTAATATTCATGATTAACCTCACCTAAAAGGAAGAAAAATATCCTTCTATGAAAGCATTATATAATTCTAATAAATGCATTTAAAGGTGTTTTTAAAAGAATTTAATTTTATCTGAGCCAAATATTTGCAGGTTAAACAGCTTCCTCCCTAATTGAGAGGGTATTAAACTTTCAAATGTCTTAGAAAATGCCAATTGCAAGTGTCAACATTTAATAAACGCCACACCTTAACTCAATCAACAACATGGTGAATACGATATATTACCAAAAAAATATTTTAGAAAGTGTAAAAAAGTTTTTTTTCTGTATTATAGTCATATTTTTAAGTTTCATAGGGCGTGACTTTTTTAAAAGTTTGATTAATTCAAATAGTCTTTATCTAATTACTGAACGCAAAAGCTTACATTTTTACTTATGACAATTTTAAACATGAATTCATGAAGTATGTTGAAGAATTTTTTTATTTTACAGACATTTATCATACATTCAACAAAACGTTTTTTTATTTTCGTGGTTTCGAGTATTTAAACGCTAAACATTGTATATTAATTCTAGTACCAATTAAGAATATTTTTTTAAATTTCTATAATTAGAGATAAACAAATATACTTTACTTATTTATTTGAATTTTCATACTATATTTTTCTTTACAATTTTCTTATATTCAAAGATATTGTTGGCTTAGCATACGAACAGCCACAAATAGTCATTAAGACTAATTTAAAGTAGCCTTTGTTAATGACCAACATAGATTTTCCCCATCATTAGACCCCAAATCTAGTAGGTGCAATGGGAACAAAAATATTTGTGAATATTTAAATATTTATTATTTTATACTCATAAGATCTGTTTTATGCTTCCATAGAAAGAATTGTTTTTAATCATGTAGATGAAGTTGATCATGAGTTGATCATGAGTTTGACAGAGTGTGCTATATATATAAATATATATATATATATATATATATATATATATATATATATATATATATATATATATATATTTATATATATATATATGTATATATATATATATATATATATATATATATATATATATATATATATATATATATATATATATATATATATATATATATATATATATATTTATATATATATATATATATATATATATATATGAAAGATAAAATCTTGTGTAAGAGTGTTATATTTTATTTTAAAAAGTATGTATTAATTTCTAAAATTTCTAAAATAATAAAATTATTAATATCATTTATCCTTAAAATTATTAAACTTTTTCGATGGGTTATAGATACCTGCATCATCTGCATATTAAAGAATAATACTAACATTTAGTAATATTTAACAAACTGATGATGCTTGTATCTATAATCTACATAAAAACTCAATACTAATAAAATTAGTAGTATTGAGAGAAACTGTATTTCTTGATGTATTTAAAATAATCTTTCTACCTATCTACATTTCTTTAGAAAAAAAAAGAAAACGAAGAGTTATCAAAAAAACAACTGTTGCCCCAATGATATTAGTTCTATTATTCAAAATAGCTTCAAATTTGCTGAAAAAACAAATATTAATTAACAGGCAGGATTCTCTTTCTTTAATTTGCTACCTCTTCTTCGAGTTAAACCTGCAATTATCATTTAAATAAAATTAAAAAGAACTTTATGCAAATGTAGAGTCTAAGTACAACAAAAAGCTGGTCATAAACGTTTTAGATGATGTAAGCTACAATCAGTTGTACTATTTGTAACCAAGTTTATAGAGATTTTTTTTTTGTTTATCTCTGTAACATCATAGTCATTATAAAGCTTTCCTTATAGTATAGTCAACTCCAATAGAATCCAATAAAAACTCAAATAGAATCCAATAAAATCCAATAAAAAGTCAAAAATCCAATAGAATCCAATAAAAACTCAAATAGAATCCAATAAAATCCAATAAAAAGTCAAAAATCCAATAGAATCCAATAAAAAGTCAAATCCAATAGAAATCCAATAAAAACTTATTATATCATTAACTTTATATTGTTTTGTAAATCTATAAATGTATTAAGTGTATGAATATCTTTGCAAAAATATGGGTATAACTCTTAATGTTCAAAAGTTACTTATGGAAGAAACTGCAGTTGTTGTTTTTCCAATGTTGGTAGTCTGTATGATTTACTTTACTATTGTCATTATATTTATAGGTCACTAAATATTTTAAAACAGCGGTTGATTGTTTGTTATTGGAAACAACAAATAGTAAGTTTTATTTTACAATTAAATTTAAAGGAGTGTCTCATATTTGCATAAATTTATTTGCTTTTTATCCTAATATATATATATATATATATATATATATATATATATATATATATATATATATATATATATATATATATATATATTAGGATAAAAAGCAAATAAATTTAATCCAATAAAAGTTAAAAGTAACATTGTTACGCAAACGTAAACTATATTGTTGAATCAACTTAAAACTAAACGTTTCGCCAATATAAAGTACAACTTTGAATCAGTGAAAAACATTACGCAATGCCAATTTAAATTACAACTTTGTTTTTGATTGTTAGCAACATTGCATTTGTAACTAAAATGATATAAAAACAATGTTGGCGCTTGAAGTTAAGCCAACGCAATGCGCAATATTATTCTAATGTTTTATCAACGTATGTGTACTAGCTGTGACATACATACATACATACATACATACATACATACATACATACATACATACATACATACATACATACATACATACATACATACATACATACATACATACATACATACATACATACATACATACATACATACATACATACACTTTTCACATTTAATAGCTTGCTAGTGGGGGCTTTGAATATCTTATAGCCTGCTGCCGCGACAGAGTACTGCACATCAACTGTGGTTTTAGTTCTGGGAAGCAGTATTTTTTTCATTATTTTTCGTTCTTATTTCTTTTTTTAAAAATGCGTAATGCTATAAAGGTAGAAAAAACAAGTAATAATTTGTTATCTATATATACTATAGTATAGTTTTTAATTAGAAACTTATAATATAATTTTTAGTATAACAATTGTTATGATTTTATTTTTTTACAGAGTAACCTTACAGGTGTATGATACCAAAACCTAAAGAAGGAAACCGAAGATGTTGCAGCATTTATGGGCTCAAAGTACATTAAATATAAAATATATAACTATCAATTGCTGATGTAACATCAACCTCAACAACAAATTTAAGTTTTTCTACTAACTGGTCAAGTTTAGTTTTCATTAAAATAGAACCTCTCTGATCAACTAATGATAACTTAGATAACAGTTGTCAGACTAGATCAGCCTTAAATGTTCTAATAATAATACTGCATCATTCCATTTATTAGTTACCAAGTGCAAGATAAATGATTTTGTTTAGAGAGGGGGGGGGGGAGGGTCAACAAAAAAATGGAAAGAATTATAAAAGGTCACAATAATGCTTTGTTAAATAAAAAAGAAATCCTATATAAAAAAACTACAGAAAATTGAAATTGTTAACAAAAAAAAAACAATTGCCCAATGAGTGGAAGTTGTTTATCAAAAAATTTGATATAAATTTGTTGTTTCCTTTAAGAATGTACCTGATAAACAATATATTAGCATAAACAGAGGACGATTGGAAAAAACGTTTTGCCAATCATAACCAATCTTTTAAAAAATAAAAATTATTCAAAAGACACCATGCTGTCAAAATATATATGGAAATTAAAAGATAAAAATATTAATGATTTTAAACTTATTT
>NC_061167.1:15003370-15006885 GCF_022113875.1 Hydra vulgaris | reverse complement strand
ATCAACTGTGGTTTTAGTTCTGGGAAGCAGTATTTTTTTCATTATTTTTCGTTCTTATTTCTTTTTTTAAAAATGCGTAATGCTATAAAGGTAGAAAAAACAAGTAATAATTTGTTATCTATATATACTATAGTATAGTTTTTAATTAGAAACTTATAATATAATTTTTAGTATAACAATTGTTATGATTTTATTTTTTTACAGAGTAACCTTACAGGTGTATGATACCAAAACCTAAAGAAGGAAACCGAAGATGTTGCAGCATTTATGGGCTCAAAGTACATTAAATATAAAATATATAACTATCAATTGCTGATGTAACATCAACCTCAACAACAAATTTAAGTTTTTCTACTAACTGGTCAAGTTTAGTTTTCATTAAAATAGAACCTCTCTGATCAACTAATGATAACTTAGATAACAGTTGTCAGACTAGATCAGCCTTAAATGTTCTAATAATAATACTGCATCATTCCATTTATTAGTTACCAAGTGCAAGATAAATGATTTTGTTTAGAGAGGGGGGGGGGGAGGGTCAACAAAAAAATGGAAAGAATTATAAAAGGTCACAATAATGCTTTGTTAAATAAAAAAGAAATCCTATATAAAAAAACTACAGAAAATTGAAATTGTTAACAAAAAAAAACAATTGCCCAATGAGTGGAAGTTGTTTATCAAAAAATTTGATATAAATTTGTTGTTTCCTTTAAGAATGTACCTGATAAACAATATATTAGCATAACAGAGGACGATTGGAAAAAACGTTTTGCCAATCATAACCAATCTTTTAAAAAATAAAAATTATTCAAAAGACACCATGCTGTCAAAATATATATGGAAATTAAAAGATAAAAATATTAATGATTTTAAACTTATTTGGTCCATCCTTAAAACAGCGCCTGCATACAACAACATTTCCGAAAAATGCATACTATGTCTATAAGAAAAATTTGAAATAGTTACCCATGCAAACAAAGAATGTTTAATATATAAAAAATTGTAATTGATTTTTTTTTGTAGGCACGAAAATAACTTTCTCCTAAACAACTATAAAAACAAGTGAGCTCAAATAATAGTTACATTAAATCCCCGTTTTTAAAATATTTTTTTAAAATAGCACAAGTAATCAATTCTAAAGAATTCTTTTTATAATAGTGTCAGCAAATTCTACAAATGTGTAAAAAATTCACAGTAGTTAAAACATTTGCGACTTCAGGTAATTTAATTTTTTGGTATAATTGAAGTTTTATTAATTTGATCATTCATTTTTGATGTGACTTTATTGATGTAATACAGTGTAAAGTGAAAAAAATTTTAACTAAAAATTTTCTGTTCTTAAAAGAACAGAGCAATAAATGTCCTATTCTTTGAAGAAAATTGAGCACTCTATTTTGTAGAATATATTTTGAAATTTATAATAATATATTATTTTGTAGAATATATTTTAAAATTAATAATAATATATTATTTTGTAGAATATATTTTAAAATTGTTTAAATCCCAAGTTTAAGGTAATCATAACAAAGAATATTTCCTTTGAATAAAAAATTTTCAAAATAAACTGAGCAGTGGTTCTGAATGGCAAATCAGTGTTGTTAATTACATCAAAAGTAAAGTCTAAAATTGCAAAAGCATCACAGGTATAATTACCCAGATTGGTAGATGGTATAGTCAATCCATATGTAACATCAGAAAGTGTGAAACTAGTATATTTTGGCCCAATACATTGTCTCATATACTATGTCAATATCACATGGGCAAGTACTCAACCAACAAAACTTAAAATAATATTTTCTTTACAAAAATATGCATGCAGACTTATATATATATAAAATATGAACATGCAAAACCATTAATGGAAGACATCCAAATGATGAATATATATGAATTCAACATTTACCAACACCTAATTTTTATGCATAAATGTAACAACAGTTTGATTCCAAAAAACTTTAATGATAAATTTACAAAAAAATGTAAACAAAAAGTATTCTCTTAGAATAAACCAATGGAATACTTATAAATTTCCAAGAAATAAGAGTAATTATTCTGAACATGTAATATAATACCGCAGACCAAAAATATGGAACACGTTTCAAAAAACAAAAAATCTAAATACAGTAAAATCATTAAATTTCTTTAAGTTTGTAATAAAAAATGAAATTTTTAAGTTAGATAAATAGTTTTCTTGATTTTTCGAGATCAAAATCGAGTTCCATTATTCTTAGTTTTTTTACTTGTTTAATTGGCTCTTATTTTGATATTTAACAGAGTTGCCAGTATATTTAAATGAATATTGATAAAACTATATGATATTATTTACTTTCTTGATTTAAAGGAAATATATATGCAAGCTTTAACCTTTTTATTATATTGGAGATCCTGTTTTTTTTTAATATGTAAGGCCCACCTATGGGCTCTATGAAAAGATTGTGGTGACTTTAGTCATCCGTATTTTCTATGAGCCCCTGCTTGTTTTTTATAAATCCACTTTTTTTGTATGTAAACGTTTCTTTGTAATTATATTTCTTATTATATTAACAGCAAATATATATTTAAAAAAAAAAAAATCCTTCCCTTGATAAAATTTCAATATATTGTTTATCTAGAGAATCATTTATGTACTCCAATCATTAATTTATGACAGCATTTACCTAATCTTTTAGAAATTTTTTTTGCAATATAACTTGCAATATAAAAGGCAACTTTTCTGCTATCTTCTGAAAAAAACAAATTATTTAAAGAAGTGCACTGAAGTTTTTCCAAAAGGTCGAGATTATACATTTTTTATTATTTAATAGTTTATAATTAAATATTTTGCTGATTATTAGTCTGTTTGACATCACTTCTGCAAATATTATTTCTTTCTTTAACTAAACTTGATAATTCGCTCAGAGCACAAAACACCTTTTAAGCTCACCAAAAATCTTCCGCCGCTCATCTGTCTACTGTCCAAACTTTGAAATCACTTTGAAATCTTGCAGTGATTACAAATTTATAACCATTATTCAAAAGATCTTTAATTAAAAAAACATAAAAATTAAGTGTTTGTTTAAATGCTGAACTAGTTTGAGCCGACATAACAAATTTCTAACAGTTTAAGACTTTTTGTTTTTCCCAATTATCAATCCATAATGCCATTACTTATAAAAATTCTGGTTTTTTATTATTCAAGGTAGCAGCATTTTCTAAATAGTTGTTGGAAGAAAACTGGTTTTTACTATTAGCAGTAATCCACAACTTATCAAGTAATCCTAAAAAGCCAACAGCATCCTCACGTAAAGGAAAGTATGATTTCAAACCAGCTATTGTACTTTCATCAAATAAGTCAAGAGCTACTAGAACATTTTGTTTATATTTTCCTGAGTGTACCACTTTATTTGTCAGTTTCGGAGCTTTACTTAAATCTGCATCTAAAGCATGATCTTTTTCATGGACACCATGAAACAATTTCCAAGATACTGCTCCACCTTTAACTGTAACCTCATCTTTAAAGCAAATAAACCTAAATGGAG
>NC_061167.1:14993370-14998370 GCF_022113875.1 Hydra vulgaris | reverse complement strand
AGTTTCATTTTCTTCATTTTTTCCATTTTCTCGTGATGCGTGATTTTCTATTGAATACCTTTTCAAACTTTTATTTTGTTTCTTAGTTTCAATGTGATCAATGCCACCTATCTGAAGCAAACCTTTGGTTCCGATTTTTTCTCTTTGATATCTAACAAAATTTAATTCAAGGAGAGGAATTTTTTGATCTTTTTTACAAGCACATTCAATGTGCGCTTTTCTGTCAGAATTTTCTTTACAATTATTCTCTATGCAAAACATCACTTTACAATTGCAAGTAAACAAATCAAAAAGTTTATCAAGTCTTTCCATAAATCTTTCTGTAATTGATATAGCTGCATTACCATTACTAACTTTAACAGCTAATAATCATAGCTCTTTTACTTTATATTTAACTCTTCGTTCAGAATTTATAACTGGACTCACAAATTTAGCATTTGCTTTTTTCCACTGCAATATAATTCCTGGAACAATTTTCTTAACAACCTGATCAACAGTATGGTTTCTGTGGCCTTTTTCACTTATCTCCCTTAAATACAATCCGTACTTTAGGACGTTTCGAGAGGTTGGGAGTTTAGATGGAAGAAACTTTGAACCTTTTCCGGTTCAAAGTTTCTTCCATCCGAAAGATAAAAGAAACTTTGAAAAAAGTTTTTTTTCCAAAGTTTTTTTCAGTTTACTTAGCTGACAAGCCAATTTACTTCCGGTTTTAAGGGTGTTTAACATCTTTAGTTTAACTAATTAAAAAAAATCAAGTTTTTAGAACTAAGAACCTTTTTAAAAATATAACAAAATAAACAACTTCGCAAAACGGAAAGTGAATGTTTAGAATTTAATTTTCGTCAGTGTGTTGTCCGTTAAACTAAATTTTAAAAATTGCTCTTTTTCATACGGTCTAAAATTCTTTTTTTTAGATGATTTGGTAAATAACTGCGTTCGGAGATAACGGAAAATTTCAGTTTTTAAAAATAAAATCTAAGTCCTCAAAAAAAAGTTTCAAGGTAAAAAAAAGTAGCTTAAAATTATTTTTTATTAGAAAAAAAATTATTTTCATGCTTTTTATACTGATTTACATAAAAAAAAAAAACTAGCCATAATCAAATTTCTAAAAAAAGTGAAAAAAGTATGGTAAACCAGATCTTTTTATTACTTTTACTTGCGACACAAAATGGCGTGAGATAACAGAAAATTTAAATCCGGGTCAGACTGCGAATGATAGATCTGATTTAGTTACACGAGTATTTAAACTCAAGTTATATAACCTCCTCAATGATATACTTAAACATGGTGTATTAGGCAAAGTTGTAACGCATGCTCAGGTTATTGAGTTTCACAAGCTTGTTTTGCCGCATGTCCACATATCACTTCATTTAGCCAATGATGATAAACTTAAAACATCACAGTATATCAATAATTTAATATGAAATTCCAGATCCTATAGTTATTTGTGAACTTTATGATATTATTAAAACTTGCAAGGTGCGCAGCAAAAAATATCGTAAAGAATTTAATGCCAACACAGTAGCCGTTCATAATGGTTATCCACGCCATAGGTGTCGTGATAATTGGTTGGTTATCAATGTTAAGGGCAACAATCTAGATAACTTTTTGGAGGTGCCTTATAATCCTTGGTTATCAAAGAAATATCAAGCCCACATTAAAGTTGAAGCTTGCATTTCTGTAAAGACTGTTAAATATTTGTGCAAATACATATACAAAGGCTCTGATTGTGCGAATATTTTGATAAATGAGCAAGTTAATCTCAATGGAGTAAACACTTTTTTAGATTGTTGTTATGATAGTGCACCTGAAGCACTGTGACAAATATTTGAGTATCTCATAAGTCATATATCACACAGTATTATCCACCTTAAATTTCATCTTCCTGAGAATCGGATTGTGTATTTTAGAGAAAGAGAAGAACAAATGGCTTTAGATCGTGCTGCTTAACGTAATACACACCTTACAGCATGGTTTAAGTTGAACTCTGAAAATGAAGGAGTACATTGCTATTCATATGTAGACATTCCATATCATATTGTATTTGATGATAAACATTGTAAATGGAAGATTAGACAAAGAGGTGGAAATAAGGTGATAGTAAGAATATATAAAGTTAATCCAACAGAAAAATTATTTTTTCTTAGATTGTTACTTTGCAGGCAAAGGGAGCAACATCTTGTAAAGATTTGCATATCATTAATGGTATAGCTCTTGAAACCTTTCGTAAAGCATCTGTTTTAAATGGTTTATTGCTTGATGACATTGAATGGCAGAATACTCTTTCCAGTTTTAACGCGTATGCCTAAGCAAATTAGACAGCTGTTTTTAATTCTTTTAACCTTTGTGAACCTGACGACCCTTTGCATCTTTGGAATACATACAAAGCTTTTATGAAGGAGGATTTCATTCTTCGCCAAGTTCCGTTTATATTTGCTGAACAAGTTACTCATCGTCAAATCGAAAAGATTAATAATCAAAGTGGTAAAACGCTATCTGGTTATAATTTGCCTGTTGTTGATGAGTTCATAGATTTTAATATAAAAAATTTAGATATAGGATCAATAATGTTCAGCAATCAATTGACGAAGCTAATATAATGAGACAGCTTCTCAAATGTATGTAATGCTGTCAATTAAATGTATGTAATGCTGTCCTTGCTGTATTGAACGAGCAACCAAGTGTAGAAAATCAATATTCCAGATTGTTTTTTATGGATGAATCAACCGGTAGTGGAGAAACCTTTACAAATAACTATTTGTTCGCTGAAACGAGCAGTAGGGGTGATAAAACTGCTACAGCTGCATGGGCTGGTCTAACAGCAACTTTTCTTACAAATGATCTACACTGCACAGCTTATTTAAACTTCTTGTTTCAATTCTGGATAACAGCACATGCAATGTGGCTCCTAACTCTATTCACGGACAATTTTTAAGGCGAGTTAGTTTTTTTATGCTTGACAAGACATCAATGATAACCAAACACGCTTTAAATGCAGTTTTTAATCAATATTTGAGTTTACGTCAGTTAAATTAACATGCTATAATTTTTTTAAATATAATTTAATTTGTTCAGTCACAACCAAATAGTAAGACTTTTTCTTAATGTTTATAAACTTTTTAATTGCAAATATATTTATTGTTATATTGCTTATGATCAAGAAAGGTTTACATGCATATTATAATATTTTTATATTTTTAGTTGTTCAGCCACAAACAAATAGTAATATTTTTTCCTATAACGTAACTATTCAACTAACAATTTATAATTAACTATTCAACTAATGGATCAAATTAGTTATTATACTAACTAAATTACTGCACTTAATAGATCATTTAATCATTTTAACTATATTTTTTTACATTTTTAGTTCTTCATTACAATCAATCTATTTACTAAAGTGAAATAAAATTTAATTATTTCGTGAAAATAATATTTCTATATAACAACACTAAATATATCAAAAGAAATCTGATTTTAACCAAAATTTGTATTTAAAAATAAAACTAAATCTTACAAATTTCTTGAATTGATTGCAATATAAATTAAAAATTTTATATCGCAAAATAAAATTTTATTTTATATAAAAATATAAAATAAAATTTTAATACAATTCCTATAATAAAATTATAGTTACATAGAAATATTATTTTTACGAAATACTAAATTTTTTCACTTTAGTAAATCGGATGATTGCATTTGAAAAACGAACATGTAAAAAAATATAGTTAAAATAGTTTAATGATCTATTAAGTACAGTAATTTAGTTAGTATAATAACTAATTTGATCCATTAGTTGAATAGTTAATTAGTTGGATTTTTTTATTTATAGTAAGAGTAGCAGCAACAAGACTTGGTAAATGTAGATTTGATTATTATCGCTATATAATAAAGTTTATTATTAAAACTTTTCAATATTTGTAGATTTGTATAATATTAGAAGTAATTTAGAATTTTTATTAGAATCCACATCAACAAAAGAAACTGCAGCAGCAGTTTTTTCATCAATGGTGTTGATAAACTATTGCTGCAGTTAATGGTAAGTGGTTTGCATTTTGCACATTGTATTTGTGTTTTAGAATTATAACTAAATTGATCCATTAGTTAAATGGCTATTTAGTTCTTTTCTTTTTATTTATAGTAACAGTAGCAGTGACAACAGTTGGTAAATGTAGATTTGAATATTATCAATACTATTAAAGCTTTTCAAAATTTGTATATTATTATTAGTAACTACAATTTTTATTAGAAACCACATCAACTACAATTCAATTCTATTTTCTTTAAATAAAATAGAATTGATTTTCACATGTCAAAAATAATATTTTTAGAAAGTTAATATCTGTTGGTTAACATATTTTATAGAATTTATTGAAAATATCAAAATAAAAATTTATAATAATAGTAAAAACAATGAAATCAAAATCAGATACTCACTATCATTTTCATTTACAATTTTTAGATCTTTAATGAAACCGTCTTTAAACTCGTTGTGCCAAGAATCTGCAGAATAAACATAAACATTTGAAAAGGATTGGGGATATGTATTAACAGTGCTGTAAACAACAATTTCATTTATACAAATGTTGTATTTATATTCTCCTTTTTGTTTGATTTGTGATATTTTTATAGTTGACCACGCATTTAGTGGAAGTTGGGATGTGGTAAAACAATGATCTTTTTCTAAATTTACTGCAGAACAAATGAGCAGCTCTCCTGATTTAACCCATACAGCATGACATCTATCATCATATTGCTCAACATTGCTCCCAATGGTTAAATGAATAACATTTTCCAATAACTCTGATAATGATATAAGATACAACTTGAACGAAACAGAGAATGCCTTTTCTAATGATGTCAACAATGCAAGCAAATTGTCGCGAGTAACAAAACGTTCAATGACTAACAATAAAAGTATTGTCTATATAATTTTACAAATTAGTGTAAAAAGGTTTCAAAACAAAAAAAGAAAATTATTTAGTAAAATAAAAATCAGG
>NC_061167.1:14948370-14988370 GCF_022113875.1 Hydra vulgaris | reverse complement strand
TGAAGAAAGCGGATGGGCTTATTCATGGTGGATCCTTGTTAAATGATGGATCATATATTCAGGGCCATTAGAGGTGAAACCTTGCAATTAAATCTTAAAACTTCAAATGAGGTAAGATGACAAAAAAAGAAAATGGTATAGTCGTAATTTATATAAAAAAGGATAGAAAAAGTATGTAAGATGAAAACAATATTATTTGTACAAACACGGGCCCGAGTAGTTGATCTCCGTCTTCCACCTCCTCTTTTTAAGCCTATTTGCTTGACAGTTTATCTTTTTAGATGTTATGGTAGAGTCGGAAAGTTAAAAACCGTTAACATTACTAGCCGTTAACTTATGGGGAAAGTAGTTTTAGTTACCAGACATAGTCATCGAAAGCCATGAATGAAATTACTTTCTGTAAATTGCAATTTGCTTAAAGTTATATGAAGTTACCGTAAGTTACTCTCAATATACCACAGAAACTGGTAACAAGCAACTTTTTTTTAAAAAAACTGAAATAGTCAAACCCCTAATATAACTTCAAGAGAGTAAAGAAAAATTCTTTACTCTCTTGAAGTTATTTTAGGGGTTGAATGGGCAGGGCCGACGACTCCGGGGGGGGGAGGAGGCAGTGCCCCCACCCCACTTTTTTTCTAAAGGACTTTTTTTTTTATTATTTTAAAAAAAATCTTGGTATAGAGGACTTTTTTTACAAATTGATGATTGCGCTTCCCCAACTTCAAAACCCGTGTCGTCGGCCCTTATGGGGAGCAATATCTTAATCTGGTACTGAAAAAACTAGGCACTACTTAATAATTATACCTATTATATTATTATAAAATTAACCACTAAAATTAAAGATTTAATTAAATAAAATGATGTTATTAAATAAATGTATTACCTGACTAAATCGACCTTTAGTCAATTAGTAAAAATTTTAAAGTCTAAATCGACTATTAGATTTTTTGAAGTCGACTATTTTTGACTTTCGACTAGTCAACTTTGAGTCGATTTAGTCGAAGTCGATAACAACACTAAGAGAAACTTTTTTTTTTTTAACGAAAAGATTAAAAACAATAAAAATAACATTAAAATAAAATTATTCTTTTATTAGAAGTTCCAAAAAAAATGATTAGAAGTTCCAAACTTTTACAGATTCGAAATAAATAAGGCCTGATCTCATTAGTCTTAACCCATCAATCATCGCTATTGTCACTATAACTAATGCTACTATTAGAGAATTTTCCATGAATTTTAATTCAACCTCTTTTTCTTCGCTTTCCTCCCTGGCATGCGGAAAATCCTCCTCATCGTCATCAATTGGATTTTTTTTCTATACCTAAAGGAAATGTATATGTTTGAGTTTAAGCAGAATCAAAAAAATAAAAAAAATTATTCAAGTATAATATTAAGTAATATCTCATACCTTTGATTTTCTTCTTTCTCTTCTTTGTATGTTGAGATACTTCACCTTCTTTGACTTCAAAAAGATCATCAAGATGCATATTTGCATCAAGATCTCTACCTCAGGATCTTGGAGCTCTGAAATCCATTCATCGCCAGAGTTTACATTATCCAAACAAAGGAGATCTTCAAGTGTTTTCTTCTTTAACTCCCTGTGTTTAAATATCAAATTGAACATTATGTAAACCAAATTATTGAGTTTCACTTGCTTCAAGCAATTTCTTCTTTTTTGCACCTGTTCATTAAAATACGAAAGCTCACTAAGATGAAAATCGAAACACATATAAAACCAAAATACTTTATATTATTACTTGATTGAAGAAGCTCCGATTCCGTTCACACCCAGAAGCACTACTAGTCAAGCTCAAGATTCTACTGGCAAATTTTGCATGTTCATGCGTTTGATCTTCAAAAGCTCTCCACCAATCCGCTGAAAATAGTAATGTTATTTTATTAAATTGATAGAAAAAAATTCGTTGAGATGTGATCCCGTATCAGGTCCATCCTCTGGTTTTTCAAAAAAAAAAAAAAAAAAAAAAAAACATACTAAAAATAGTAAAAACATGCACCTGGACTTCATTTACCCGTCCAAATAAATCTTGTGCATTTTGAAAAAAATCAATCTATAATAAACTAAAAAATTTATCAATGTACGCCGATTTAAGTCAGTCCAATCGTAAGACATAATACTACAACCAGTCTCAATCCATGAAAGTTTCGCCTCATCGACAATGGAAGAAACAGCATTTTTCTCCTTTTTTAGAACCCATGTTTGCAACTCATACATAGTTGGGGGTTTAAATCCTCTTCTAAATCCAAATACATCCTTCATCATGGCCCAATATGAAGGGTTTGTCATCACAATGATCGGTATTGAATTTTCATAAAAGAAACGTCCAATTAACCTGAAAATCCGTATTCTTTCGTTTTTTTTCCAACTCTCATTCAAGGTAACTTGGTAATTGATAATCAATCAATAAACTTGGTAATCGATTTTTATAAAGCGATCCATACGAACGCACTAATTCAAATCAAATGTGTTTATGTTGTCTGTTTCGTAATTACTAACTCTAAACGCATTCCTAGAACTAAAAAAATTGCTTAAAAACATTTGAAGCAAACTTTAATTTTAAAAAATATTGTTGGAGCAAGGCAAAAAGCTAGAGTCGATGGCCGAAGCGGAGCTCGATGGAATACGATGAGCTACAAACAACTCAAAAGCAAAGATGGCGCAAAAGACCAGACGGAAGGTTTCTCGCAGTGGAGGGTTACGGGGGCCGTATTCGGACAATAATGCCCTTATTAGGGAAAATAAAGTTCACATGCAACATACGTGGCCTTTTTAGGTTCATTGTAAATAAGGCGACGCCTCAGGAAAGCCTCAGCGCCTCAGCGTCTCGGCGCTTCATCAAACATAAAAGGCGAACGTTATATTAATTTGAATGAGGCTTACGCCTTAGTGCAAAAATCCAACGCTTTGCACTGAGGCGTTCGCCTCAACGCCTTGAGGCGCAGTTTTTTTAAACCATGCTAAACACGCGTAAAAGTGTTAAAGTCTTTTACACGCTTAAAGAATTTTAAAAAACTAGATTCTGTAAACCAAAACATTTACTAATTAAAAAAAAAATTGGATTCAAAAAATCAAAATACAATTGAATATTATAATAATATTAAAATATATTAAATACAAAATAAATATTTTTGTATCTTTTTTCTTTCAAGACAAAAAAAAAAAAAACTTAGTATTAATAAAAAAGCTTTATTTCATTATTACGGCATCAACAAAGTAAAACTTCAGGGGTAAGTATTTTTTCATTTTCGAATTTGTAATTTTTGGAATAAATTTTTAATATTACAAGTTTAATATCACTTCTAATCAAGAGATATTTGTATCGGTGCGAATAATAATTAATGCAAATTTCTTAACTTAGAGCCTCTAGTGACTCTTTAGAGTAGTAACCAATAGGCAGTTTTTATGCCTCAGATATCTGCATGCCATGTTTCAAGATTTTATAAACAGTTATGGGAATCACATCAAGCAATAATTTTTGAGTATAAGAGCTGTAGTTTCATAGCAATATTGGCAAATACATTCAGAGTTTAACTCATAACAGAAGCACACGTATGCTAGGATTGTCCTCACTCTAATAATTACATCTTTATTTATTAAATAAATAAAAATAAACTACAACTGGAATTAACTACAACTTACATTAGACACAGAATCACAGAAATCTTTTTTTTAAGAGGTACTTTATTTATTTGATTAAAATTATTTATTTATTGAAACTTATTTTATATAAACTTATTTTTATTTGAATATTGCAGAAATTAGAAAAGACATTTTCTTTAATCTACAACTTGACACTCCTGTTATGTCAGCAAAAGTTTCAACATTTTCAAATGCCCTTCTAGCAGTTTTTCTATCGTTAGTGTTGCCAAAACCCTGTTTGGGCAAATCAACTATAAGGCTTAGCTCCTCTCTAGACCTGAATTGAAAATTATTTTCTTCTAATTTTTACTGGTTCTTTTTCGGCAGGGGATTTGGCAAAGTATTTTATGTCTAACTAATATCCAAGATTTTTTTAAATGTTATTTAAAAACTTCGGCAAATAAAATTTACCAAATGGTCACATACGAGCAGTGAATGCCTAAGGGAAGAAATGAAGTACATTAGAATATAGGATAACTACGTTTTGAACAAAATTTTGACAGTAGTCAAGACAAAAATAAAGATAAATAGATGAATATTTAAAAAGAAATAAGACAGACAATGCACATAAAACAGTACTTAACAATAATATTAAAAAAAAAATGTTTTATAAATACTAATATGAACAAAGATATACAACAAACATATCGCCAAACAAAAAATTTATTAAACAAAAAATTGATTTCAAAATATAAATTATGCTTTCAACAATGAAAGGCCTAAGAATAGAAAAAAAAACATTAATGCTAATGTGTAAACATAATTTGTGTAGCGATAAATTAATAAAAATCTACTCAGAGTCGAGTCTATTTATACTGGCGTTTCGATGAGGATCAGCACTTATAACTAGTTTATTCCATCAGACAAGCGTTATCGCCACTTATGCTTTACCTCGCAACTTACCAAATCCATACTGCAGTAAAAAAGGACTCACTACAAACAGCCAAAACCCAACCATCCCCTAATTTGTAAACCACCAATATTTACTTAGGTACTTTTGCATTAACAAACCCAAGACAACCAATGGAGGTAAATGCTTCAAAAACTGTAAAGCTAGAACCACATGCTTGGCTCCATTAGGGCAGAGAAGTTAAATCTATAATATTTTGACTATTTACAAGTGGTTCTTTCGTGGTTCAGTCTTTATCTTTTTTATTGTTTATGGTGTATAACTTCGAGTTTATATTGTTCTTTATATTTGTAAAAGTTTTTTAAAAACATTTTGGGTTTGTATTTTTTAACGTTTTGATTTTTATGTAATCTTTGTATAGTTTTTTGTTTTGAGCATGTTTGACAGCGTTGCTGAAATTTTTTCGTGCCAACTGGTCTCAATTAAAAATTATCGAGTTTAAATTTTTTACCAACCCAGTTTGCCGCCATTTTTTAAAATAAAATTCAAGAATGTTTTTACTACGGCTTAACTTTGGTGTCCGCCTAAATTTTGAATGCAAAGACAATAAGTATTGGCTAAGTACCTCAGATGCAAATTTTATAATAATAATATATATTTTGATAAGTTCTTCAACGTATTTGTCATTCGTAAAATTGTGACATTAAAAACTAGTATTTAAGGGATCATTATATAACTTTAAAAAATCAAGGTTGTTCTCGGCATAGTTTGGATTTAAAATAATATATAAGAACTTTTCTGTCATTTTATGAATGTTTTCTTGAGGAGATTGCCCAATATTTCCAATTTCAATTGATACTGGTAAATGATCACTCATGTTTTGAGATAAAAATGGAATTAGTAAACAATTAGAATATAGAAGAGACGTATTCCTTGAGAAAGCTATGTGATCTATTTAAGATGTGTTTGGTAATGTATTATGGTAATACGTGATCTTCGGTTGAGAGCCTTTTGTTACGTCCACTAATTCTAGTTAATTTGACCTAATAAATTCTGATAAAACCATGGAGTAGTTATTTTTTGTCAAGCTTGGTCTCTTTAATAAATCATATATTTCATGAGGAAATGATTGGAAGTCGCCTAGTACAATAACTTAAGCAACACTCTCGTATTTATTAATAACTCCTGTAATTATACAGACTCGTATTCTTCCAGCGATGTTTGATTATTGCGCGACGATAAGATATATGCCAATAATGATAATTTTACTTTAATTTTTTCCAGAGATATTATCATCTTCATTAAGAATAATAATGTTTTAAAACAAATGCTCTCGAATAAAAAACGCGTTTCCGCCAAACAGTCGACCCTGCTCACGTTTGTTAACATGATGAAAGGATGAAGAGTGGGAATTTTTACAGATGTTTTTTAAACGAAATGTTCTAATTTTGATAACCAATCTTTGCATATAAAAGTTATGTCATGAAAGAGAATCAACGATATAGTATATGCAATCTTGGACTTTAAGCCATTGGACTAAACGTAAATTTAATGTTGTTGGAGATTTGTCTTTCTTCAAAATATTCCCTAAATCTATTTTGACCGATAAAAATTTTCCTGGTTTTTGTTAGAACCCAGATTTTGTGGTATCTTTATATAAAAGTTTTTTTCGGTATGGTTTAACTATTATATTGTTATCTCATAAAAAAGGGTTAAATTTTAAATTTTTTTCGCTGCTGTTTGCAAAAACTTTGTGTGATTTGTTGCATTTATTTTCTTTTTTTAATGTAACGTTTTTATTAATTTAATTTGTTTATATGCCCCGTTTAGGCATATAAACTATAAGACTTAGCTCCTCTCTAGAACTGAGTTAAAGTAATTTTTTCTAGTTTTTACTGATTTTTTATTTTGGCAGGGGATTTGGCAAAGTATTTTATGTCTAATTAATATCCTAGATTTTTTTAAATGTTTAACTTATATCCTAAATGCAAAGTATATTCAAAAGATCTGAGCCAGCAATGCAGAGTAGAAAGGCCTAAAGCTTTTTTATTGATTGGTTTGGATCTGATCAATACTGGCTTATTAAGTTCACTTGGCTTAGCTCCGCAAGCATTACATAATTGGGAGGATGGATTGTTAGTAAGGAAATTAACTACTTTACCATCAAACATGGCTAAATCTAGTTTAAAATTAAATGTGATAGTCGATTCCGGTGTGCCTACTTCTTCTTCTAACTTTACCTTAAACTAGACTAGTCTATTCATTTTTGCTTTTAAAAGTTCGTATTTAATTCTTATCAATTCTTTTGTTTCTTTTTGATATTGGAGATGTAGGGATCTACAGTAATGTTTACAAGAGGTCCAAGCAAGAGACCATTGTAGTCTTTACAAATTCAAGGAAGATAACCATCAACAATAAGATCAAAAGATGAGACAGCTGAACTCAAATTAACCTCCCAAAGTGCAACTAGGTTTGGTGAGCATTATAAAAGGAAAGACTCAACCGGAGAAAAATTACTTCAAAGACCACGAATATGAGTGAATGATAGATTTAGAGAACTTGGTGGAGACGAATTTTTTTTTGGTTAATTAACATGACTCAATGCGCATATAGTACTCAATACACTATCTTATAATCCACGTAAATGCCTTATTGCTAATTGTTACGGCTAAACCCTTAGCCGTAACAAATGGCTCCAATGTGTCCTCTATAATGCACACTAAAAGTACAAAAAAGAACACCATCCGTGTTTAAGATGGTGTATCATACACGGGTCAAAACTAAAAAAATTCTATTTAGCATTGGATGTTATTAAAATAGGGCGAGGTTTAACATACCAAATTTAAACTATCAAAAATTTACTTTAAAAAAATATAAGAAATTAATACAAGATAAGCATAAAACATAGTTAAAACTGTTTCAGATAGTTTGATTTACGGTGTGCTTAAAAAAAGGGAGCTGGTTTACCTTTTCCGAGTTTTGTATATAATAACTTCACCTCATATATTTTATTAGAAGATCACTTTTCAAATGTAATGGTTTAAGAACAACTGCAGGAATAGCTACTGCAGCATGGGTAGACGGAAGACTTGTATTCAAAAATGACAATATAATATTTATTGAATAAGGTAAAATTAGGAAAGGTAGAGGTAAAGTTATAAATAAGTTGCTGATCAATTTGATATTTTCTGCGATATAGAGACTACATATAGTATATTTTAGATCGATAAAAAATTCTCAAAGATTTTATCTGCTATAATTTCAGAGTGTTTTTTTTTTTAAGCTTCTTTAGCTGGTTTGAAATAAAATTAATACTTCCCAACAAGAACTTTAAATTCTTTAAGTCTACTTCAAATTTAGAAAGGTACTGTCTGTCAATTGGCTGAGACTCTACCATTATAAACACTGGGTGGGAAGGAGAAGTAATTCAGATAATGGAGCTAAAGTTAGGGTAAAAGTTAAATTAGATTATTTCTGCTCTGCACAACAATTAGTTACCATTAAAATATCTGATTAAACTGTTAGATGGAGAATCTAGAAGCAGTAAAAAATGGAATGGATCTATTGGAAGCTTACTTGACAAAGCAACTAATCTGGAAGTTAATCCTTTTTTTACCGAACTTGAAATTAATAAGCATCTTATTAACCTGAGTAGTGAAATAATGTAGTGAAAGACCTTTTTACTGATCAGTATTATGGCTCTCCAATAATTAATTCTAAATGCAGTGGTCATGTTCCTCAGCACATAGAACTTTTTAAAGTTGGCTCTGTTAACTTAGCCATATGGCTAACAAAAGCAATAGAGTATGTGGAATTTGGGTTCTCATTATGGTCTTCAAGGCAATGCAGCCCAAAATATATTAAAAATCGAAGGGTATATTTTAAGAATGCGTTTTTCTGTCCGGTTTATAGTCATGCTAAATATTCAGAGAAGAGTCATCATTCTGCTATAAAGCAATCTACATGGTTAATAAAACACATTAGTTTTTTCCGAGTTTATGCTTCAAACTATATTTCGCTCTGAAAACAAGGAAGAAAGAAGTTTCAGAGTAAATAAACCTCTTGAAATAAGGAGAAGGTGATAAGAATGTACAACTAAGAGATCTATATATTAGACCCAGAAAGACACCAGATACCAACTCTAAAGCAATTTTTTTCAAAGATCTTATTGATTGGAATGATGCTTTTAAACTACTATTAACTTGTTGCATAACAACTAGATATATCAAAATATACTTTATTAAACCAATTATAGTACCAAAATAGTGTTGCCACACTTATATATATAAAAGATGTCCAAAAAACGTCACTCGATTTAATAAACTCCTTAACTTGTTAAGTTTCAGAAATATTTTGCACTAAAAAAATATATTGTTATAAAAGTAAAAAATTATTAAACGAAATGGTAGTTCAAATTGAAAAAAAAAACAAGGGAATAAGATAGAAAAAAAACAAGGAAAATCAAAATGTTTTGAATGCGGAAGGAATCGGTTCGTTTTTTGCATCATTATATAACGAAGTAGAAAATATATCTCCAAAAGAATTCAAAGTTTGGCATACAATATTGTCAAAGTAACAGAAAAAAAAGAAAAAAAAACAAGGTTTAACAATATTATTTCATATAAATTTTTTTAAGTTAAGCATTATAAACCTGTTTATACTTTATTTTTAAAATTTTTGCATTAAAGTTAAATGAAAATGAATATGAAGCCTTTTGGTTGTTATAAAAACATGCTTATAATTTGATTTGCACCATTTATATGTATGAGCCTACTTACCCTAATTAATTACTTTTTTATAATTAGGATTTGCACCATTTATATGTATGAGCCTACTTACCCTAATTAAAGGGGTAAGTTGGCCCATAGGTATTTAAATGTGCATAGATAATTTTTAACCTATTTATTTTTTTTACACTTTCATATATTTTTGCTTTTTAGACCAGAAGAAAATGTTCAAAATTGAAATTTTAAAATTGTTTAAATATAAAAATTCTGTAGTACAAAACTCTCTAAATTCTAAAAAAATAAAAAAAACCTAATTATTTAACACCACATGCCTGCTTTCTATATTAAAACATAAATCATAACTAGGATAAATTTAAAAAAACTATTTAATAATAATTATTATTGTTTAAGATAGGTTATCACTTATGACCATTATGCCACATTTGAGTTAGGCCTACCTAGAGTATAAACATCTTTCTTCTTAAATCGCCTAGAAGCAAAAAATGCTATTTAGTATTTTATTGAATGCTGAAGACTTTTTTCTAGATAACACACGTGATGACAGATGTTTTACATGTCAAAATTTCGATAGATTTTTCTATTAAAAAAACGGTTAATAACAAAAGATAAATAAAAAAAAAACAGATATAAAGGAGAGTTGCCTTAATTAGAACAATTTAGGAATAAATATCTTTTAACCAAAGTTAACTTTTCTATGAAAACATTTATGATTTGATTAAAACAAACAGATCTCCCTACTATACTTTTAACCACAAAAAAAAACTCCCAGTAAAATCAACATAAATTTGTAAAAAATGGTTTTCATCTTTACAATGAAAATATAAACAGTTAATTTAAAACTTATTATAGGATTAGTATTACCCTGGCAATTTAAAGTCCAAGAAATATTTTAGCCGCTCCTGTGGTAGACAAACCCCTACAAACTAAAAATTGTATAAAACTTTAACTGTTATGACGTTCTCTTAACTTATTGAATAAAAATCACTAAATAAAGTATTATATTTGAGGCTGTTACTAAGTATTTTTTTAATTGTTTCTGCTTAGGTAAGGAAAACTTCAAAAATACAATCAAGGAAACTTTGAACTATTATCTTATATCACTACAATAACATGCTTGCAGCAACTTAAAAGATAAGTTTGCTTTCTAATAATGCTTTCTAATAAGTTTTTTAAAGTATAAAATTAGTTTGACTACTCATTCTGCTGTATCATTTACAAATTTAAGTGACTTGATATGCTTGAGCACGTGTTTAAAACTTTAGCTTTTCAAATTTTAGTGATTGGGCTAACAAACCATTATCTTTGTTTGAATACCCAAATAAATTTAGCATTTTGCTGACTTTATTTTAACTAAATCAATCAAGTGAGTATTCTATTAACATATTCCAAGTTTCCTTAAAATTAATTTAGTAGTTTTAACTTTGTCACAGTAAGGTAACTTATCAGAATATAGTGAGAGAGCAGATATTTCTTCCGTTAATTACCAAAGATGCCTGTTAAATATTATAAAGGCAGTATTAACAATATCATGGTCAATTTTTTTATTAATAAGTATGCATTTGTAGAATTCCAAGTTATTAAATGATGCATCAGTTGTGTTTGTTTACAAAATCGTGATAATTTTTCGATATCAATTTTTTTACACTCTGCCAATTCAATATAAGCAAACATTTTTAATATGTACAAATTTATATTCATCCAAAAGTATATTCTGTGAAATTGTTTGGCAAACATAGAGGTAGCAAAAAGGTTAATTGAAGGATGAGATGTTTTATTTTATGAAAACAAAGAGATCTTTGTCATGTAGATCTTGCTCCATTTAAAGTTGTGATTTTTATTAGTGATATAAAAAAGTGCAGGCTTATTTCTAAAAAAGAAAAAGCTAATTACTTTAAGTTCTACTTAGTCAGCTGCAAACGCAATTTAAGATCACCTACAAAACTAATTTACACTATCAAGTTAAATCAATATTATTTACTTAGAAGCAAACTCTGACAAATATTGCACACGTTTAAACAAATATATTTTTGCATTTGATTTATTATTTGCATTGAGTTGTAGTTTTTAAAATTGCAAAACAACAAAATAAGTAAAAAAAAAACAACTAAAAAACCGCCGAATAACTTGTTAAAATTATTGTTACATTTTTTCATGTTTTCACTACTGTTAAATTGTAATATGATGCAGTTAAAGATTTTTTTAATGTTTTAAATATACCTTTAACTTGTGGAAGTGCTGTTGGTGGGATTGTTTCATAAAATGAACAACCTAATTTATAAGAGATTTTCTGACCACTAAATCCGTACAAGCATTGACAGTCTCCATAAACATCAACTATATAACTTGCAACATGCCCATTCTGTGTCGGATTTTTTCGCTGATAATCTACACAAAAGCTTACACACAAGCGCCATGAAATGTAACTAATATTAATTGGATTATCATAGCCTATGAGTTGATTAGAATCTCCTTTTGATAGCATACAATTTTTTGATGATGAATCTAAATATTTTTTTATTTTCCATTAAGATGCAACATTTACATGAATTATAATAAAATGTTTAAAACAAATATATATATATATATATATATATATATATATATATATATATATATACATATATATATATATATATATATATATATATATATATATATATATATATATATATATATATATATATATATATATATATACATATATATATATATATATATATATATATATATATATATATATATATATATATATATATATATATATATACATATATATATATATATATATATATATATATATATATATATATATATATATATATATATATATATATATATATATCTGTATATATATATATATATATATATATATATATATATATATATATATATATATATATATATATATATATATATATATATATATATATATATATATATATATATATATTAGGGTGTTCCAAAAAAATGACTTTTTTGAATTTCAACTAACATTGCTTTTCATAAGGTGCCCCAACCTTGATATTACTAATAATTTTTTTTTTCATGATTAGATTACTCCATGACTTCCCTCAATGGGTTCAAAGGTCATTTTTTGCCCGTTTTCTGCCCATATTTCGGACTAATTGAGGGGAGTGTTACCATTATCCAAATTAATTTTTTTTTCTTTTTTTTTGTTATTTTATCTTTTTGAAGAAAATAAAAATTTAATGTTAAGCTTAATTTGTTTTTTTATTTGAACAATGAAGATCAAAAAATTCAAAAACATTGATTTATTTTACTATATTTCACTACCTTTTACTACCTTTGTCCTATGTACCATTTTAATGTGTTTTTTTGTTATATTTTAAATACGCGTATAATTGTTTCATTTTGTGAACAATTATACTTTACCTTGTGTATGCAATTTGATTTTTAACTTATTTTATATTTTTGGTTACCATTTATCTTTTTAGTAACTAATTAACTTAAAAAAAAGTTATTTTATAGTAAAATGCCACCAAAAAAGAAGTTGAAGCTTACTCGAAATAAGGCTGAAGTATTTCTAGTAAAGAAAGTTAGAAAAAAATCTTTCATGTTATAAACTTCCTACTGGCATAGAGGTTTTGCAATACTACCTATATCTAAGAAACTTGAATCCCAAAGTAAAGAAAACGGTTTTAATTAGGTGTCATTTCGAAATTAATTCATTTGAGCTCAGATGCCCTCCACAAGCTGACTGTTGTGTAATGTCTAAATTGGTAAGGCCATAGAATCTTGCAGGGTTCCCTATCATAACCTTGGAAAATATCAGGTAAATTATGAATTCAAAATATATCAACAAATTTATTTTTATCTTTATTTTAAACATTGAATAAATTTTGCATTTTAAAGAAAGAAGATTGATAAAATGGTGAACAACTATTAAAAGTTAAAGAAGAATAGCAAAAGGAACAGCCCAACAGATACGAAAAGGAATGAGGCATTTTTTAAAGAAATTTTAAAATGCTTTTGGATTAGTAAAAAAAAAGAAGAACTAATTGAAGATATTATAAAAAACAGGAGAAGGACATCCGAAGCCAAAAATGAAGATATTGTGTTTATCTTAGACCAAATTGGAAATAGGGTAGGAAGAATAGGAACAAATGATAAAAGGTTTACGTACACTATTAAGAGATCCCACAAAAAATTGTGTTCCATGTTAAACATGGAGATTAAAGTAAACAATGGTAACAATCTATACAGTTTAGAAAACTCTTCAAGTAGTGATACTAATTCTGACTGTGAATATGTAGCAGATATAAAAAAAGAACAATCTGCCTCTGTTGTTTTGTTACCAAAAAATATTTAAAAAAAAACAGCTCTCACAGCAATAGGTGAAAGACTTTCAGTTAGACAACACACTGCAATAGTGGCAAGTGTTATTGCTAATTCAGGAGGTGATGTTACTAATTTGGCAATATCTTCTTCAACCGCATTTAGAGTTGCAGAAGAAGTTGTAACTAAAGAGGGAGAAATAATTAAAAAGCACGTTACTGATCTTGTTAAATCTTCATCATTACCAATTATTCTCCATTTTGATGGAAAAATAGTTAAGGAGTTCACAAGCGGAATAGAACATCAACTTGACAGACTTGCTGTTTTCATCAGGATAGATGGACAGAGTGAGCTTCTTGGGGTTCCTTATTTGAGCTCTAGTACTGGAGAAACACAGAAGAATACAATCATAAAACTTCTTCATCAATTTGATATTTTTGATAAATTACAAGGATGCGTTTTTGATACAACTTCTGTAAATACTGGTAATAAAAAGGGTGTGTGCATTAGATTAGCTGCAGAGCTTGATAGACCACTACTTCTCCTAGCATGTAGGCATAACATCTATGAAAGGCATATTATTCACTGCTGAAACATTTATCCAAGAAGTAAAATAAATGGTCCAGATAATCCATTGTTTAAGAAGCTTAAAGATGTATGGAACTCAATTGATCAAAATTCCATTGTGTTAGACAAAGTAAAAATTGAAGATATTTCTGATAGCTGGCTGCAGGTACAGTTCAAAGAAGCCTTTTCTTTTTCTCAAAATATTATCAGAATGAAAACAATGAAAAAGGTATTTAAAATTTTGAATAAAGTGAATACTCTATAATAAAATAAGTTTAGTAAGGTACTGTTTTGTGTCTAAATAAATAATCTTATTTAGGATGGATGTAGGTCTGATTATCTAGAGTTAGTGGAATTGACAACAATGGTTTTATCTGGTGATGAACAGTACAGGCTAAGAAAACCTGGGCCTGTACACCATGCCAGATTTATGGCAAAGGGAATATACTTTCTGAAAATGTATCTCCTTCTAAACAACATTTCTAGCTTGACAGATTTTGAAAAGAAAGAAATAAATGATATGGCATTCTTCACAGCTGTATTTTACACTGAGTGGTTTATAAAGGCTGAAATTCCGGCTGTCGCTCCATATCAGGTGACATTTCTATGTTTTAAAAGTTTTTAATCATTTTGCTTTTTATTACTTTTTTTTCTTTGAAAATTTTGTGTAATATTTCATAGTCTAAAAATCTTTAGGATATGAAAGCTCTTTGGCAGATGATGAGATACTTAAAAATCAATCCTGTCCAGGCAAAACCTGTTATAGAGTCTCTAAAGAGACACACCTGGTACATAGACCCATATATTTTAGTTATGTCTCTTGTTGACAAAAATGTACAAGAACGGAGTGACATTGCCAAGAAGTTGTACTCAACCCTAAGACCTACAACTTATGCCATAGAAAGACATCAAGTTAATTTAAATATACTGAACTCCCTTATGTTTAATGATGATACTCCCCCAAGTTTGACCCCGCTTATAACTGACCAGAGTTGGTTAATTTTTCATATTTTAAACCATGCAAATGCTGAAGTACAGTGGCTTAAGACTCCATCTGAGACATGGGATCTAAATGACTATTACTTAGAATTCAAACAATTTGTGAATAATCTTGAAGTAGTAAATGACTGTAGTAAGAGGGCTTAAAAAATAGTTCAGGTAACTATTTTATATGTTTGGTCCTTAATGTTTATGTTAAAATCTTAGTTTATTTTACAAGCTCATTACTTTTAAATATTCTTTAATAGGAGTTGATCAATAAATCGCATAATGAGGATAAAAGACAAAGTACCTTCCTCGTATCAAACAAATATAAGAGTGAAAGAACAATTAAAAAAAAAGGTGATTATGTAAAGAATTCTTTGTTTACAAAATAAATTTATAAACATGAACTATGTTTGACAACTAATTTCTTCAGAAACTAATCATAAATATGATTTTATTATGTAAATATAAATATTTTAATACGTAAAGTATCTTGTTAATAAGCAGAACACTAATATAGTGCAAAAAAGCTTAAAAATGTCTTTTTTTTAATTTTTTGGTCTTCATTGTTTAAGTAAAAAAAAAAAAATTAAGCTTAACATTATATTTTTATTTCCTTCAAAAATATAAAACATCAAAAAAAAAGAAAGAAAAATTAATTTGGATAATGGTAACACTCCCCTCAGCTAGTCCGAAATATGGGCAAAAAACGGGCAAAAAATGACCTTTGGGCTCATTGAGGGAAGTCATGGAGTGATCTAATCATGAAAAAAAAAATTTATTTGTAATATCAAGGTTGGGGCACCTTATGAAAAGCAATGTTAGTTGAAATTCAAAAAAGTCATTTTTTTGGAACACTCTAATATATATATATATATGTTCTTACAATATTATAATACATTTAGTAGTATGCTTTATATTAGATATTAAAATATTAGATAATAATATTAGAAATTATAAAACATTAGATAATAATATATAAATTAAAAATATAATAAATAAATTAATATATAATATTACAAATAAATTAATATATAATATTATAAATAAATTAATATATAATATTATAAATAAACTAATATATAACACTATAAATTAATTAATATATAATTAAAATATTAGATAATAATATTAGAAATTAAAATAACTTTATTATCTATGTTTAAATAATTATAAAATATTTACCATCATCATATAAATTAAATAAAAAAATATTTGAAAGATTAAATTATTTTTATGAAGTAAAGTAAATTATTTAAAATGTATAGATTTTAAATTATTTTGTTTAAATATTTTATAATTTTTATAAAAGTTTGATATATGTTATAAGAAAATAAAAAAACATTCAAAACGTAATTCAATATGTACCTTAGGGTTGTTCTGTACAATATTTACCTAAATAATATTTCTATATTTTATACTTTTTTATTATTTTTATGTTTTATATTATTTTACTTAGAACAACCAAAATTGTTTTTCCAAATGTCTATCATTATTTGGTCTAAAAATAATTTTTACAGGATTTTGATAAGTAAACGTGAGGTTCTGAATGTGCAACTCATTTTTTGAGTATAACTTCAAAAATTTCATGTTTTTAAAACTATAATAGGCAAAGAAACATTAATCAAAAAAGGTTGTTTTCAGTTGCCTCCATTTTTATTTCTCAAGTTTTGACATTGTTTAATGAAAAAAATTAATAAAATTTTGACATTGTTTATATTAGAAAAATGTTGACTCAAAGTAGTAAAAAATGTGTACGGTCACCATCACAACTAAGTACTGAAGACGAAATGATTGATGAAGCAAAAGAAAGTCTTCTTCTTTAGTATAAGACTAGAAGAAATACTAGTAGTACCCTTAGAAGTAGTTATAAAACCTCTTGCTCGCATAAAGCAACACCAGGTTGACTTGTGACAAGAAAATTAACAGATTTCTGGTTATTTGGTCATTTTTTAACGTCAATTAATCAAACTACCTAGTTGTAGGCAAAATATCCAGTTTGTCTTATTTTGACGGTATGATCCACAAAATTTCAAAACTAAGGTGAAGAACCAGGATATTGCTTATGCTGCAGTTTATGCTGTCGTTTTTTTTGAAATACAGCACATATAAAAACTAAAGCTGAACAGAATTTCATGATTGATATCATGAAAATTTGAAATAAATGGCAGAATTTGATGAACAATAAAGGAAGGTCAGCTAATAAGAGCTGCTGGAGGTAATCTTGAGGATTTTGACATTTTAAGATCTACAAATGGTGAAAAAAAAAGGTTCAATGGTCAACAGATTGCAGAAAGTGTCATGGAAACAATTAAAGTTAACCCTCGCCCATATGGTGCATTGCTGTGGGATGGCAAGCTTTTAATAGATATGCTGTTAGGCATATACAAGCGGCTTGCAATTCTTATATCTAAAACTCTAAAATACAATGAAAAGATATTTTTATGTCTCTTCTCTAGCTAACTCACAAGAAGCAGCTCAGGCATAAAAACGCTTAACTTGGTAGAATTTTAGGATCTGTTAGACAGAGTTGTAGCTTTAGCATTTTTTTTTTAGTTTATATATATTTGCTGTTTTTATAATAAGAAAATATAATTACAAAGAAACATTTACATACAAAAAAAAGTTGATTTATAAAAACAGGCAGGGGCTCAAAAAAGTCACCACAATCTTTTTATAGAGCCCCTAATTTGAAGCAACAGCCAACAATATTGATATACACAAAGGAGTTGCTAAGCTAATTGAAGCACATCTAGGTAGAAAATTAATTTACCTACCTTGTCAAAATCCAATTTTTGAATTTGTGGTTGGTGCTGTAAAGAAAATGTTATTTAATAACATTTTAGGCCTGATACATAGCCCTCGGTTTCAGAAAATGGCGCCTTGTGATTGACTTTCATTCAAGATTAGATCAGCAGATTTACGATAGTCATCAATTGGATAAGTTGTTAAATTATTAAAAGATAAGGTATCTGTAAGTTCTTTAACAACTTTATGTTTTATACTCAGCAACAATTTGTTTTCAATACTTGAACTGATTGTTTTTTATTCAACCTTGATCATGCATCATTATTTTTTCAAAAGGTTTGTATTCAGGGCACTTAGGATGGCCAAAAATATATATGCTTGAAAGATGTTTTTTAATCAGATGTAATATGATGATGATATGGTTGCATAATATAATAATCAATATATTTTTAGCTCATTTCATGTTCCTTCTTGGATAAAACCATAATTTTGAAAAGTCTGATTGGGCCTAAACATTATTTGTTGTTCTACATTTTGAAAGTGAGCATTTAACTTTCAAACCAGTTGAGAAATAAGACTCGGATCATGATTTTAGAGTTGCAGTAAATGTTGTTAACAATGCACCAAAGTATCTTGTCAAGTTTATCTTGGATTTTGCTACAATCTAAACAAACGGATAATGAGCAAATGGTATAGTTGTCACAGGGTGTTAGGCTGCATAGAAAGTCATAAGCCAGTTTTGATAAGAAGACACTGAATCTGTAAATATAATTTAAGTTTTAGGGTGTATAGTGCGTTGATTATTGAATTTTGAACTAAAGTCTTTTATGAAAAAAGTCATTTTTGTTACATTTAGTCACAAACTTGACTTAAATAATATTATTTTTAGTAAAATAAATCATTAAATGCTACATTATTGTAGGTTTTCGTATATTTAATTTTATGTTAAATTTATGACTTTAGGCAAAGTCTGTTGTTATATGTATAAAATTATAACACTTTTTTCTGTTGTTATATGTATAAAGTTGTAACAAGCAGGGTACCCCAGGGCTAGGTTCACTTCTTTTTATCTAATATACAAACTATCTGCCGGACTATATTATTCATCACATAAAGATTTATGTCCACAATTTCAAAATACTTGCAGGTATAATATCTGAGGAGGACAAAAGAACCTTGGAAATGGCATAGATAACCTAGTAGACTGGTCGCATAAATGAAATTTACCTCTCAACTTCAATAAGTGAAAAAGTTACACACGTTGAGCGTGGTAACTCTAAATCTATTCAAAATTATTCGATGCTTGACTTGAGTGAAAAGAGAACTCAACTGGACGTCACTAAACACAAACACAATTTTGGAGTACTTTTATCAGACGATCTTGAAGTAAGCTATTAAGTTAAATCAGCAGCTGCAAAAGCCAACAGTAAACTTGGTTGACTAAAAAAAATATTTACAAGCCGTGGACTCTTTTTGCGGAAAGTATTCTACAAAACTTAATAAGATCTCAGTTAGAATATGATATTCACGCTTGGTCACCACATAAGGAAACAGACATTGCTATTATAAAGCAAATAAAGAATAAAGCCACTAAAGTAATCACGGAAATAAAGCACTTGTCATATGAAGAAAGACTCTATCATCTTGGCTTAACTTCACTTAAAGAAAGGAGTGTTCGAGGTGAACTGATTCAACAGTTTGTATTTTCAAAAGGTATGATCAAACCATTTTTGAGAACCCTTAAGTCTACGCACCATTTATTTTTAAACACAATTTGGTTGGATATTTTCTTCGACTTGAACGTCAAAGAGTAAAAAACTGCAAAGAATGATTCAATTTCTTCACTAATCGCATCGCCAATGTATGGAATACGCTACCTTTAGACACCATAAGTACTGAATCAGTCAACTCATTCAAAGAGAGTGTTTTCAAAATTAGATTCACTATAGATGAATTCAATATAGATGAATAACTTCCATGCTGAAAGAAACGAGTATCTTTTCTATCAGCATGGAATTGCCTGGTGTAGCACTTTCTCATAAAAATATATAGATGAAATATGTCCATATGTAATTGATTTCTGAAATACATAAACTCAAACACAAATTCACTTTATATTGTCAACGATTCGTATTTTTGACCTAAAAGCGGGCGCATTTTAAAAAACTTTAAGACACCTCTGGATCACTTATTAAATATTTGTAAAAAGTGTATTTAGAGGTCTTAATGATACTATAATGAGAAAAACTTCAATATGAGTGGCTATGAGTGAAATAATATTTTCTCGACAACCCTAATGCAAGAATCGATCAAAATCATTATAAAAGCAGAAAAATAATCTGAAAAAGACTGCATTTTTTATCTACATAATAAAAGTTTATATTGTTAAACATCGATTTCCATGTCATCTATTATATCATGACACCTTATTTAAAAATATTTCTTTAACTCCGATCCCTTCTGCTAAAAACTAGGGGAAAACTTTTGCTCATAAGAGGGGTTGTATTAGCACAACAATTTATGTTTTAAAAGCCATTTTATATCTGCTACTTTTAAACAAAATCTTTATAAATTCTTGCTTAGTCTAATTCTATGCTTTTAGTAAGAGTAGCAATAAACTAAATAGTTAAACAACTATACTCTCGTTAATCAATTATTTTATATACTTTGAAAAGAGTTTTACAATTCAAGATTATTTGTAAATTGTATAAACTAATCTGAAACAAACACATATATGGTGTTTGTTTCAGATTAGTTTATAATACACAGTGCCGTGGAAAGTTGGTCGGAATCAAAAAAAATAAAAAAATAAAATTAATAAAAAGCCATACATTAGGGTCATTAAATCTTAAAAACCTTTTCTCTATATATTACCAAAAAAAAAAAAGCTATTTAAATTTGCAAAAAGACCTATAATGTTCCATATTGGCGCCCTAAAATTGCTGGATCTCCGCCGATTTGAGAGTGTGGGGGAGCCTAGCAACGGCTCTGATAATATATAAATTAAACATTTTTACAAAAAACTGCAACATTTTTTTATTGGGCGTTTTTTTTTTTATTTCGTTTAAAATACTATTAAAAACTTAAGTATACTTAGTTATTCATTGAATATAGTTTTTTAATAAAATAATTTGGGAGAAATAAACTTGACAAGAAATTTGTCGTGTTGGTTTGACAAGATTCTAACTGATTTTTTTTATATTAGGAGAATAGCAAATAGGCTGAATCATTTTTTCTTTTTTTCTATTGTCTATATAAAATATTTATATAATTGTTTTTTGTTTATTTATGTATTTTTATACATCAACAAAAAAAAAAAAAACATAAACAAATAAAAAAAATAATAATAATATAAATAATTCTAATTAAGCATTGAAAAAAAGTAAAAAGATTTTTTTCTAAATTCTTTTAACATAAAAAATTTTAGTTACAACGCACAGTGGTGCAAAACTTCAAAAAATTGGCCAAACTCAAAATTTTTCAAAACATTATAAAATTAATTTTTTTTTTTTTTTTTACGAAGTATACTGCTTATATTATCTAAAAATATATTGGTTTGTTAGTTATGTTAATTAACAAGACCGCTACACGGATTTAAAAGACATCAGTTTTGTAATAAATTTTCATTAAAAAAGTGCAGAATTTTTAATTTCAGTTTTTTTTTTTTTTTAATTATTTATAAAATAATTTATTTTTTTTGTCAGTATGTTTAAAATATCTTAACTTCTACGTCAAAAAGATTTTACTTACATAAAGTGTAAAAAAAACATTCAAAAATTACTATAAAAAATGCAAAAAAATGCAACTTTTTGTATTTTCGAATTTGCTGTTCGTTTAAAAGACATCTTTCTCAAGCTAATCTAACTCAATCTTTATAAGGTTTTGGTTATAATAATACCTCATAAAAAAATTCAGCTGCATATATTCATGCATTATGGTAAATTTTTTGCTACTTACACGCAACCTTCTTTTTGCTCTAATATTCTTAATGTTTATAATTCGCATATAATAAATATAAATGCAAAAAATTTAAAATTTTTCATAAATACCAATAATTAAGTCATGTTGCTAGGTTAAAAAAGTTTACTTTTTTGTTTTAAATGATTTCATACGTTCTTATTTTTATCGTGAATTTTTTGAAAAAATGCATTTTTTCAAGGATTGCATTTATATCGCCCGAGGGGTAGAAACATTTTTATTTTATTTTCCTATACTGCAAATGGTATACGACACTCTTAAAAAAGTTCAGTTCAAGTTATTAAGTTTTTTTGTTTTTATAATAATTTTAAAGTCGAGTACTTTTGATGCATTTGGTGATGGTTAACAACAATTTTTTAAGTATTTTTGGAATCGCTTTATTTATTTTAATCAGTTGTACAAAAAATATAATATGAATAAGATTATGGTGCAAAGACAAACTTGATATTTATGAATTTATATAAAAATAACATTTATCAAAATATTAATTTATTTAAAATTACAATGTTAGTTAATTAATATTATTCATAATAGTACTCAGGCAAACCAACATTACTATTTATTAAGTTTATTATTCAAGCCTTTTAATAATCAAAAAAAGCACTTTCTTCTTTGTCTGCCTCTTCTTCCTTATCGATCTCTTCTTCTTCGCCAGCCCCTCCTTCTTTTTTGGTCTTTTTTCCTTTATCACTATATTCTTCTTCGATTAGATAGATATTTTAAACATACTGACAAAAAAAAAGTTTATTTTATAAATAATTAAAAAAAAAAATTGAAATTAAAACTTCTGCACTTTTTTAATGAAAATTTATTACAAAAATGACGTCTTTTAAATCCGTGTAGCGGTCTTGTTATTTAACATAAATAACAAACCTATATATTTTTAGATAATATAAGCAGTATACTTCGTTTAAAAAAAAATAAAAAAATTAATTTTATAATGTTTTGAAAAATTTTGAATTATGGCCAATTTTTTGAGGTTTTGCACCACTGTGCAACGCGACGAATTCCATGTGAAAACATCTAGGGCTGCAACCCTAAACTTTTCCTGACAATTACATCGCTCTAAGATTTTAAATTATGAACATTTCAAAATATTTATCATTTAACTCCAACCGATTTCAAAGATATTAGTATTTTAACTTTGCATTAAACTAATAAAATCCGCTATTTTAAAATATCGGTTTTTGCCTTTGTATTGGTTCTGCGTGCAATAGAAAGCTGAAAATATCAACACTGATTTTTTTTTGAAATATGAAATCTAATAAAACAAATCAAAAAAAAAAATTTTTTTAAAACATAAATACTGAAATTTGAACCACTAGCACAATTTTACTGGAGCGAGACTTCAAATTAAGTAATGTTGAAACATGCTCGAACATATATCAAGTTTTACAGTTTGATTTTCACTTGTGTCAAGCTCTCCTTAATTTTGATATTTAAGTTTTTTAACACTTTTTTCCGTTAAAAAAATCATTATCAAGTTTTAAAAATTTTCAGATAACTATGAGCCAGCGTGGCCGAGTAGATTGCGCGCTGAGTTTCCAAACATATAAGCCGTGGTTCAAGTCCAACCGCCTGCGACTTATTCTTTAAATTTTTTTCGATTACTTTAAAATACAAAATACTTATAAAGTTTTAGAAAGATTGTATTCAAACATATGCAACAATATCGTACACTTTAACAAACGAAAAGATTTTGGAAAAAGCTAAAATTTTTAAAAACATCAAAACATCGGGAGAAAATTTTTTTTTCGTAAGTGTCATTGATTGAGATGTTTTTAAAGTGCTCAGGTAATTAGTTCTATTAAGTTGCGGGTGGTCTGAAAAACACGTTGTCTGAAACTTAATAAAGAAAAAACTTTTTAAGACAGTTCTGCTACTTCAGAAGGTACTGCTGTGGAGGCAAAAAAAACAAACCCGTAGCTAGAAAAAATTTTAAAACTTTCTTTTGACAATTAAATTTCTTTTTACTACATTTATTTCTTCACAAAAAATTTATGCAGCTGTTTTTGTATACGATTTCGAGAACGCATTTAAAATAAAATTATAAGGAAAAACTGTTTTTAAAACGTTTTTTGAAACGAGTAATTTTTATAAATTTTTACAGAACTGTTTGAAAATATGTATTCATTAACGTTTGTAGAAATCTAAACCAGCTTGTTTTGTAAAAAAATCAAAATTAATTTTTTTTACCTAAAGGCATTTTGAAAAAACGGCTGCAGTATGAACGATACAACAAATATGTTTAAATAATTAGACACATAATTTAAAAGCTCTTAACAAAAGCCACTAAACCAAAAAATTTAAAAGAGATTGTAGTTCAGTGTGTTTAAAAATTTCAAGTATAGTAGGGTAGATTAGGGTAATATGAGCACCTTAAGGAAAAATTGGAATATTTTCAAAAATAAATATGCTGGATCCAATATTTTTGCAAATAAACAATTTTTAGGGATCCCTATTCATAATCTATTTAAATATTTGGGCACTTGACATTTTTTCTTAAAACAACAGAGGTTTTAAAAAAGTAGCAAAAGTGCTTGTATTACCCTGACCCTTTGGTAATATGAGCACTTTAAATTAGCTCAAAAAAATAGCATTAGCTTAGTAAAAAAAGACCAACCTGCTTAATAGAACTAATTGTTGAAATATAAGGATTCGTGATTAACAAAACATATCATTAAAAGATCAAATTTTAAGCTACATTCTGTTGAAACAATACTACTATGTTTTCCGCCAAAAAAAAAAAATTAATACATTGTTTTTTCAATTTTGTTAACTCAAACCTTTGAACAATAAAAATTAAAATTTTTTAGATTAAGTTATAAAAATTTTAATATATTGTTAATATATTAAAATTTTTTACTATGTTTTGTTTTTATTCAAGAAGCAATTAAAAACCACTGCTATTTTAGGACTTTAAACAAAGCGATTTCAATGAAAAGCACTGGGTAATTTGAGCATGCTCCTTTTACACAAAAATGGTATCTTTAAATAAAGTCAAAAATAAATGTTTCTATGCATTATTTTTCAAACAAAAATGAATATATTTTTCTTTATGAAAAAATTAATTTCATTATTTTAGCACCAAAATATTGCGCCACAGAATTATTCACGCGTAATGATTTTTTTTAACAAAGCAAGCTTTTTAATTAGATGATATCCGCTAATTACTGCGTATAAAATTACGGTAATTGTACTGATTCCTGTTATCACCACATAAAGTCGATTCGAAAAACATTAAGCAACTTTAACTTCACTGCTTACATCTAATAAATCTTTAAGTATGCTCATAATACCAAGGTGCTCATATTACCCTAATCTACCCTATATCGATTGGTGTTTGCAAAGAAACATTTTATAAATCATTTTTTAATATAACCTCTTTTTATAAAAAATGTTGCGCTTAACCATCCCTACATAAACAATATATATATATATATATATATATATATATATATATATATATATATATATATATATATATATATATATATATATATATATATATATATATATATATATATATATATATATATATATATATATATATATATATATATATATATATATATATATATATATAAACAAATATGTTTTTGTTTATGTATATTGTTTATATAAGTGGATCTTATATAAACGTTATATAAGATTCACTTATATAACGTTTTATTCAAGATCGTATGTAAAATAATATGAAAACTTTTCTAATAATTACAAGTCTTTTTTGCTCATACTTTTTTGCTCATACTTGATTTTTTGTATGTATTTTATTATATTTAAAAATATTGACGAGATTAAAAACTAAAAAACATATTGTCTCATCCAAATGAAAAATTTCAAACTACAATTTTAGATTACTCTCTTGATAGTTTCTGATTGCTAAAATTACATCATTTGCTTCTTAGACAATAGACGCGGCTTTATCGTAAATCAATTTGTGTGTGTGTGACGTCACTTTCTGGAAAAACAAACTAGAAATAAAGGTGAGTTTCCACTCATCCGTTTTTCTATGGGAACATAATAGGAAAGGAAAAAATAATTACGTGAGCATGCGTAGTTTTATTTCGTTCAAATTAAAACTTGTAATACGCATACGATGAATTTATTTAAATTTTTTCAAAAAACTCCTTATGTTAAAGATAACTGGAAAATATTTTTATGGGATATATTTTAATAAAGACAAAAACTATTTATTTATTACTATTGTAATAAATACAATCTCTTTTCTATGAAATGATATATCTGTACCAGTTTTAAATAATTTTGTGCAATTGTATGCAACATAATTAAAATTATTCAAAAAATATAAGATAAATGCCAAATGAAAGGTTTATTTTGCCACAAATCGACGTCAATGCGCAAAATTTTTTTAAGAACGCTAAAAAGAGGTCTTAACGCATAAAGCCCGTTCTCCATTCAGAACTTTTTGCGCTTTTGAGAAGCGTAAAAGTTCTTTGAGCATGCGCAAACAGTTTTTTTAAGCCCGTTCTCCAATCAGAACTTTTTGCGCATGCTCAAAGAACTTTTTCGCTCCTTCAAAGCGCAAAAAGTTCTGAATGGAGAACGGGCTTAAAGGTTTATTTTGCCACAAATCGACGTCAATGCGCAAAATTTGTTTTTGGCTTAACTTTTAGAATAGCTTTTAATATTTTTATATTTATAAAATAAGAAAACTTTAAAATTTTTTTTTCAAATTTTAGAATCTTTTATGATATATTAATTTTTCTTACTATAAATATATAAGAAAAATTTTAAAAATTTCAAAATTTTTACGCTAAAAAGAGGTCTTAAACCCCCCTCTCAAGCACTGAGCTATCAATAAAATGCATTTAGCAAAATAACAAACTTAATTACGTCTCTTAAACTCTGCATATGCGGAAGTGCATATGCGGAAAAGTTGTGCATGTTAAGTTTTTTGCTGTTAAATTTTTTTTTCATAAAAATTTATTTTAATAAAAAATATTCAAGTAAATAAGGAATAGGTCTAGATATAATCGGTGTGAAATAGTTATTTATAGAAATGGTAGGTTTGCTAAAGACTCGAATTTAAAGAATCTGGAAAGCTAGGATATATATAAGTATATAAAAAATTGGTTTGGAATAGACTCACACAATAGGGTCCGATCTCAGCTAGTTAATAATGAATTTTGAAACGAATAATTGCCTGAACTCTAAAAAAATTGCATTAAAATGTTATAAATTTTATACAAAATTTTTAAAACCTTAATTAAAGGTGTTATAAAAAGTTTTTATTGAGAAAAAAGGGGCATATTTTTGTCACGTGAGACAAAAATATGCCCCGGAATCTTGGAGAAAGTTGTAACCAAAGCAATTGAAAAATAATTAGCAGAATCGGAAATTTCACCATTCATATCTTTAATCACAAGAGAATACAAAATATAGAGTGCTTTGCACTCTAACCACTATTAGAGTGCAAAGCACCAATAGGCATACGTCTATGAAAAAGCATGGAGGAAAAACGAAATGATAATATATTAAAGCGATTCGGGCCAGCAAAAAGATAATGCTTCAACTGAAGTCCAAAATGATCAGCTGCTTTGCTACAAGTCATATGATTTATGTTATAATGGAATTTATCGGTAGTGATAAGATGCATCATCCTTTAGAAGATTATAGTGATTAAATGTAAAGGTATCGTTTATATCGTTAAATGTAAAGGTATCGTTTATATTGTTAAATATTAGTGGTTTTATGGTTATTAAAAGATATTTATTATGTATAAACTTAACAAATTAAGCTCAAAAAACTATATACTTTTTTTCTATCAATGTTTCTATTTATATTTATTGTCAGTTATATTTTATGTTAAGTTATTAATTTTAACATAACGTCACATGAGATTTATAGGGTTCTATCTGCCTTGTTTTATGTTGAAAGAATTTAACAACCAAAGTTTTAATTAATAATTAATAATAAAAACAAATCACTTAAAAAATGATATATTATATATCATTTTTTAAGTGGTTTAATATAAAACATGTTAAATAATGAAATATAGATAACATAAACAACTTATAATTTATAATTATAATGAATAACAGCTGTAAAACATGTATTAAATAAATATTGAAAGTTAAGTTCTCACAACATAGAAAAAGGCAGATAGAACCCTATAATTCTAATGTGATGATAAATCATTACGAAAAAATTAAAAAAATATATAAGTCAAGATAATATTCAATATAAGTCTCTAGTTGCATCGAAATTTTGTAATATCATTAATTATAGTAAAAGTTTTTAACATATAATAACTGATCAACAAGTCTTTAATATATAATAATTGATCAACAAATTCCTTACATCTCATTTTGAGTCAAATAAACTACTGTCAGACAATCAATACGGTTTTCGATCATCTCGCTCTACAGCCTATTTGCTAACTGCTGTAACTGAAAGATTTTATCGTGCATTAGATGGAGGCGGTGAGGCTAGGGCTATTGCTCTCGAGATATCTAAAGCTTTCGACAAAGTTTGGAATGCTGGTCTTCTCCATAAGCTTGCTTCATATGGTGTTTCTGGGAAAGTTTTTGAGATTATCAAATCATTTTTTTCTAACCGGTTTATTAAAGTCATCCTTGAAGGCCAACACTCTTCTTTATTTCCAATAACTTTTGGGGTTCCCCAAGGTACCATCCTAGTCCCTGTTTTGTTTCTTATCTACATAAACGATCTTCCTGCCAACCTTTCATCTAAAGTAGCTCTTTTTGCTGATGACTCAACTTTATACTCCTGTCTTGACAAAAAGTCTTCTCTTTTCGATCGCCTAGAATAAGCAGCTGATCTTAAATTCGATCTCACTTCAGTAATAGATTGGGGTTCACAGTGGCTTGTGAATTTCAACTCTAACAAAACCCAGTTGTTTACTGCAAACAAGTACCGTAATATGGTCAACATTCCTATATTAATGAATGGCGATCGTCTTACTGAGTCCTCCTCTTCACGTCTTCTTGGATTATCGCTTACCTCTAACCTTTCATGGAAACCATATATACAATCGATTGCAAAATTAGCTTCTGCTAAGGTTGCTTCTCTTTATCGTGCTCGTCATTTCCTTACTTCTGATTCCATTCTCTACCTCTACAAATCTCTTATTCGTCCCTGTATGGAATACTGTTGTCATATTTGAGCTGGTTCTTCTAACGATTCGCTTTCTCTTCTTGACAAGGTCCAAATACGCGTTGTAAATGTTGTTGGACCTGTACTATCTGCTAAGCTTGAACCTCTTTCCCATCGTCGTAAAGTTGCATCTCTTTCTCTTTTCTACAAATACTATCATGGTCACTGCTCAAAGGATTTATCATCTCTAGTTCCATCAACTAAAATTCATTCTCGTTTTACTCGTCATTCAGCTGAGTTTCATTCATTTACTGTATCTGTCCCTGCATGCTCTAAAAACTTTTATTCGTCTAGTTTTTTTCCCCGCACTTCAATCCTTTGGAACTCTCTCTCATCTTCATGTTTTCTTGACTCATACAACCTTCAACTTTTCAAGTCTTTTGTCAACCGTTTCCTTGCTCTATAAATCTGTTCTTTTTTTTTTTCCTAGTAACTCCCAACTTAGTAGTGGTTGCTTGTAGCCTTGTTGGGAGTGAATGCAAATTAAAAAAAAAAAAAAAAAACTTTATTTAAAGATAATAAAAAAACATTGTGCTGCTAATTTTTTCTGAATTAAACATTTTTGATTATATGCTTAACATTTATTCAATAAAAACTTACAGAATATTGTTTACATTTTATTTAATACACTACAGCAGTGTGCGAAAAATTGAGGTTACCTTTAAAAAACAATAAATTATCACTTTTTCATTGTTCTTGGATGACGTCATCAAAATAAGTTGTATTGCGTGGTCAAATTTTGTTATCAGCACAAAGTACATTGAGCGTTTTCCATTTCATAACAATATTGTCTCATTTTTTTAGGCATTTGAAATATAACTTGATGCATTTTTAAAATGGGAAGAAAATCGGATATTTCAAGTTTTATCAAAGGACAAATTAATGCACTGCATGTAGTAGGACAAAGTCAGCGTGCTATAGCGAGACAGTTAAAGATTTCAAGATGTGCTGTTCAAAATGCATTAAAGGAGGAAACAGGTAGGCGTTTAAATTGCAATCGTCCCCGCAAAACAACCATTCGTGAGGATCGATATATAAAAGCTGTAGTAGTACGTAGTCCGACTGCATTCTCTGCTCGCATAGCTCAAGCACTTCGTGAGAAAGGGATAGTTATTAATTCTTGCACAGTCAGACAACGCCTAACTACAGATTGCAAACTATTTGGAAGACAACCAGCAAAAAAAACGTTATTGACAAAGATACAATTGGCAAAATGGATCAAGTTCTGTAAGGCCTTTAAAGGTAAACCTGTGGAATGGTGGGACACAGTAATGTTTAGCGACGAAAGCACATTCCAGCAGGTCAGGGGATCGGGTTACAACTATGTAAGACGTCCAGCTGGACAGTGCATGAATTCAAAGTATACGCTGAAAACAATTAAGCACCCTCCAAGTGTTATGGTTTGGGGGTGTATCTCCAGTAAAAGACCTGGGCCCCTTGAGCTTATGGATGGCACAACCAGACTGAATGCTCACTCGTATATTGATATTTTGAATAGAAAGTTAAAGGTACACATGAATATTTCAAATAATACAATATTCCAACAAGATTCGGCACCATGCCATGTTTCTAAGAAAACACAGAATTGGTTTACGACAAACGGCGTTATGACCTTGAACAACTGGCCATCAAGTTCACCGGACTTAAACGTAATACAAAATTGCTGGAATTTATTGAAAAAGAAAGTTGCGGCACACCAACCCAAGTCAGTAGAGGACCTAAAACGTATTGTGAAGGACGTTTGGGTGAAGGAAATTACGCCGGATCATTGTAAAACTCTGGTTCGTAGCATGCCTGCACGTATTGCACTGTTGAAGTGTTGAAAAACAGTGAAAAATTTAACACTTTATTTAAATTTTTAATTTTGACATAATTGGATTTTCAGATAATCAATGCAAAAACCATATGACTTGAAGACCTAATGCTAAATCCCCTGTAAATTGTTTGGTAACAATAAAAAATTAAGTACACAGTCTGTAATTATTTCATTGCTGCTAGTTTCATTCTGCCGCCATTCATGTTTTACAAATCAATATCACGTCAATAGAAAAACTTGTGTGTAGAGAGACCAACAAACACTAAATTTATCACGAATTTATAACAACTCGGTTTGGATAGAAGAGGAATAAATTTTGTAATAGCTCACCAAAATATTCATATCCGCAATTAAAGTATTCATGTCCGCAATTAAAATATTCATATCCGCAATTAAACAGATAAACAAATTAGGTACACATTCCAGGCAAATAGTTTAGCCTACATAAATTAAATAGTTTAAGCGTATATTATTGAATTGAACAAGTTTGATGTAAATTTTTGCAGATCATGCAGTTACAAATTTCAAAAATTTATCAAAAGAAAGTTTCATTTAACAAGCAAAGCTTTTTAACTTTTAAGATGCACTTGTTTTAATAAAAATAATGGCAAGATTTCAAAACACTGGTTTGTTTCCACTTTGTTTAAAAAATTGATCAATCAAAATAAGCAATTGATTTATAATTTTGAATAATCATTAAACATTTTAAACACTATCTTAGCCTTCTTCATTATCCTTAAATGAGCCTTCTTCGTTATTCTCAATTCCTACGTCGTCATCATCTAATATTAAACAGCACCAAACTTCTGCAAATCGGGTAACTAAATCTATCATCGCCCACATCGAACTAAAATTGAAGTTGTTAGGCTATTATTAGACTCACACAACTGTACTATATATCATTAGATAGCTTGTTCCTCAGTTCAGCCACAAAACTATTTAGAATTATTTATATTTTATGAAAGTAGTTGGCAGTACCATTATAAATTGTACAATGTGTCAAAAACACTGATTCTCGCCCACTTGAACTTAATCTCGCCATGTTGGTTTAAAGTCGCCTACTATGTAGTTTTAAAAAAGAATTCATAATTGTCTAAAGCGGCGTTATATATAGGTGAGTGAGATTAAATATTGTTAGTTAATTTGTATGCTCAATTGCACCATTTAAGTTAGAAAAGTATAAAACCATGGTGTTTTTTGAATGCAAACTTTTCCCCCTCCCTAGATTCTAACTTGAATCTGAATTCTGAGATCAATCATAATTGTAATTGTAAAATGTGTAATTATAATAAAGTTTCAACACATCACAACTTACAAGCCCCAGTAATATGACAAATATTGTCTTTTTTCACCCGTCATGAATTTAATTTTTATGTTGAGCATCCGTGGCGTAGTGTTTAGAGTATAGAACTCGTAGTACAATAGTTGCGAGTTCAAATCCTGCTCAAAACATATACATTATTGGTTAGGCTTGAAATGGGGAACCAACTCATTAAATGTTTATCCCCTTGTGGCGGTAACTTTTGATAAGACCATAATTCTTATCACACATAAGACCATTAGAGTAAATAAAAATAATAATAAAATTTCTAATGATAAGACAAAATGGTATGAATTTTTAACTATATAAAATTTTTTGTCAAATATTTAGTACATATTAGTTAATATTGATCTTGGGATCAACCAATAGTTGCAATGCCTTTTTGCTGTAGCACTGCGTCATAAATCGACCCTCAGATTAAACTTTATCCAACTTAAAAAAAAAATGCAATCAAAGAGATATTTATTAGAATAATAAAAATTAAACATTTTAAAAATCCAAGGGTGCATTTTTAGACTTAAGGAGGGAAGGAGGGGGGGTCCAAAATCCTATTGAAAATATTAATAATGAGAAGGCAGAGGGGCTTTGACCCTCCACTTGCCAAATTTTTATACATAAAATATAAATCTAGCATAAAATATAGAATTATATTTAAATTTCTTGTTTAATTAAATTATTGGCGCGAAATGCGGCAATAATTTAAAAATTGGTTTAATAAATTTTCTAAATCTTAAAAAAATTGTATTATAAAACTCATGGCATTGTTATAATTTTAGCAAATAAAAAATGAATATAAATAGTTATTGTTGTGTTTGCTGGGAAACAAAAACTAAAAAGAGTCTTATTGCAGTTCAACCTACTATTGAAAAACTACTCTGGATACATGAAAGAAATTGCAGCCTATCCTTCTTCTATATGTAGAAATTGCAAAACTAATTGGTACATGCTTGAAAAAAGAAAGAAACCACCAACCAGATGGACACAGAAGATATAAAAGGTTAGGTTTAAGTTAATTGCGTCTGTTAAAATAGAATTTTAAAATATCTGCTAAATTATAAAGATGTCAATTCTGTCTTAGAAAGCTCAAATGTCAATTCTGAATAATTATTATTTAGATTGATTGGATTTCTAAAAAGCGCGTGTCTCACATTATTACAATTGAGATTGATGAGAGCTCTTCTACCTCTCTAGAAAACACATTAAAGATCTGCTCTATATGTCTGTCAAAATTAGGTAATATAAACAGAAGATTTTAAAATATTACATGATACTGGTATAGTATAATTTTTGTCAACAATATTTATTTCGGTCGTGGCTTAAAGCACAAATGCTGCAAATCAACTGCTGTAAAAAACCTTACATCATTGGCATTGGAACAAGCTATGCACAGTGCAGAGCAGGTAGTTTCTTCAATAATCAAAGAAAAAATGAACAATAGAAAAAGTAAATTCAGGTGATTTATTTTATTTAGCCACCAGTGGAAAACCGTTGGCAACTTGTAATGAGTTGTTTGTCCTGAGAACAAAGGAGACAGAAATCAAATCCAGCAAATCTCTTTTGAAGCATTCAACCAACTTCGACTAAATCTTGATTTTTCAAACAGAGGAACTAGAAAATTGATTTCTACTCGTAACAAGGCCACAGGAAAGAGAGTTATCCATTCAGAAGTGACGAAGTTACTGTCAGATCTTGAATGTGAAAAATTATTACAGTGTTCAGTCCATGCAATTTGGAGTTGGGGATAAAAAGGTTGATAGGAACCTAGTTTTTGTAAAAGATTCTTCAGATTTTGTTATAAACGTTCAATCCATTTCTTTCAGATTTTGTTATAAACGTATAATGCCATTGTACGAGTTTCAATTGATGAAGGTGGATGGAGGAGGTTCATTGAAAATGTGTTAACATCTTTAATGTAGATGAACTTAAAGTTAACAGTAATAATATAAAAAATGGAAGTAAACGTTGGGGATATAACGAATATATTGGGTCTGGTGTGCAACGTATACAGTTTATTGCTATTGCTAAACATGCTCCAGAAACATATCAGAATATAAAACAAATTTTAGATATTATCCAGCTAGACAGTTTGGATTTTCATATTGTATGGGATTTAAAGTTGGCTAACATGATAATGGATTTATCTGGCCATACATGTTTATATTGTGAAAGTGAGAAGACTTTAAATGCAGGAACTCTAAGAACGTTTGGAAGCCTTGATCTTCATCTTTCAGAGTATCAAGCAGCAGGAGAAAAAAAAAAGAAACAGCACAGCTGTATAAAAATGTTATAGAAAGCTTATTCATCTTGATAAAGATCCAGAAGTTAAAGTAATAAATAAAATTCCTCCATCATTGTTAGATATATTTATGGGCTTTATTATAATAACAAGAACATTAATTAATGTTCTCAGCGACCTAGTTTTTACTCACTGGCCAAACTTTAATCAGTGGCTGTCTGGAAAATACATTCTCAGACATGGCTATCATGGAGGAGGGTTTGATGGTGTGAACTGTAACAAGATATTGAATAATCTTCAAGATCTAGAAGATGCATTCCTAAATGATTGTCGACAGCTAATACCTATTATAACATGTTTCAAAGATTTAAAGTGTGTCGTGGATGACTGTTTCTGTGATTTCCTTAGTCCCAATGTCAAGCATTCTATTGCTAGATTGAAATACTCACATAATTACCTAATAGAGTTTTCAAAAGGCTATAATTACACCTTACCCATAACATGGAAGGTCCACATCATGTTAGCGTATTTTGTTCTTTTTATGTGGTCTAGCCAGATTTGCAGAACAAACAGGAGAAGTTATTTACTCTAATTTAAAACCAACTTGGGCAAGATACAAAAGAAATGTAATTTACAAAGACCACGGAGAAAACTTGGATAAGGCAGTTTCAGACTTCTCATCAAGACAAAGATTGTAACTTGCAGTTTAAAAAATTAATTAACTTTATAAATACTATGCAGTAACTAAAGTGTTTAGCATTATATAGTTTTCTATAAAATTTGTCTTCTGCCTACAAATCACCGAGCAGCCGGATTTAGGTTCACTAAAATCAATGTTCGAAAAAAAAAAGATAAAAGATGTATAAATATAGCATTAAGTTATTAAAAAAATCAAGTATATTTTGGTGAATAAAGTCATCATATATTATCATTATTATTCGGGGAAGATAGAGGAGAGAGGGATGTAAACAAAAAATTTATATATATTTCTATCTTTTATGCTAGATTTATATTTTATATAAAAAATTTGGCAAGTGGAGGGTAAAGGCCTCTCTGCCCTCTTTTTAGTAATATTTTTAATAGGATTTTGGATCCCCCAGTCTAAAAATGCACCCTTGGATTTTTAAAATCGTTTAATTTTTAATATTCTAATAAATATCAATTTGTTGGCATATTTTTTTTTTGTTTAAGTTGGATAAAGTTCAACCTGAGGGTCGATTTATGACACAGTGGTAGGCATGGATTTGTAAATTTTTTTTTCTCAGCCAGTGCCTTTTCTTCTTCTTTTTCTTTGAGTCGCTAAGCAGCATTAATAAGTCGTTGTTTTCTTTCAATTTTTCTTTTTCCTGTTAGATTTTTTCTTGGTAATAATTATCTTCTTAATGTCATTTTGTTCTAGTTGATTAGCAATCAACTAGAAAAAAAGCAGAAGCATCAAAGTCTGAAAAACTAATTTCTTGAACAATTGATGATTGGAATTCCTAAGAAAACAATATATGATACTATTGAAACGCAAGTTAGTAAATTTTTTTGCCTCATTCAGAATTTTAAATAACATTTACATAAAATATTAGTCATAGTTGCAAGCTAAAGTTCAAATAATAAATAATTTTTATTGTAAAGTAATACTAGCAAAAACACAATAGAACAATACAAACTGAAGAACAATTGTTTTCAGTAACTTCTGTTCTTTTGCTAATGTTTGAATTTGATGTTCAGGTTTATTTTTGGACACATTGTTAAAAACTAAACTTTCCAGTGCATACCACAATGTCACAATGCTGTTTTCAAAAGCAAGATCAAAGCCGTTTTTGAACAGATAATTATAGCTTGTCAACTGAGTATGATTCATTTCAATTTCCATTATTTGTAAGCATTGTGATGTAGTCGGAGTCGCGACAATAATAAAAAGCCAACTTTTTTCTGCTTTCTCGTATAAATTCAGATTTTAATTCTCATTTATGTCAATCAATGATTCACTGATACCATTGTGCAAAACGTTTTCAACGCTTTGATGATTTTCTGCGATAATAATCCTTTAGTGGCTTGAATAAGGTGTAGTCGTATGGTTAAAACCAGTTTAATGTTTGTGAAAGCATTTTAACTATATGTATCTGGATAAAAATATCAATTAGCTTAATAATGTTATAAGACTTGTGCCCGTCCAGAAACATTAACTGATGACGTTGGTGACCAATGTTTTCTAAGATGTCTTGGTAAACCATAGTTTTGCTAGGCCCTGTTTAGTATAACCACTATCAGACCAGCTTCAATTGTGATAAAAACGATCGAGTCATAGTTGATAAAATTGAGTGAATTTTACCATCTATTATGGTCGAGTGATAAAAACATTGTCTTATAGTTGATAAAGTTGATTGAATTTTACCATCTATCATGGTCAGCTCAATGAAACATTTTCTAGCTATTTCTTTCCCTGCAAAAATAATGTTAATAGTATCACATTTCTCAATTTCGAAATCGATTGTTTTTCTCTCTTTTTCCACAACATTCTTGGTTTCCATTTGAAACGAAAATTTAACTGGTCAACAATATGCAATCGATGATGGCTTTTCGTTTCTTCACACTACTACGTTTTTATTATTATAAAACCCACTCAGTTCTAATGGTACTATGCAAGTAATAAATAAACACTCTTCATTCTTTAGATTTCTTTCAATGTTTTCATTATGGCTAACCTGCTTGTAAACCCTTTGCCCTGTAGCACCATCAAACCCAGCCTTGCATCTAAATGTTAGTTTAGTTATTTGCTTTAACGTTGTGATTAGCACAGGAGCCTGTACGTCACACATTCTTTCAATAGTGTGCATCACAAGTTCTTTTAAGTGGTATGTTTACTATTTACTCATTTTACATACATGTTTTTGGGGTAGCATTTAACTTTTGAAAATTGTAAATCATTATATAAAGGATATATGTGGCAGCCATTTTCTTCAGTGCCATTTCGTAAAAGCTGGTATGTTGATTTTGATATGCCACCATTAAAAATCATTGCTAGACCTTCATCCGGTGAATAATTCTAAGGAGTTTCAACGGGTTTGTCATCTGAAATTTCTGCAATTTTTTTAGCAGTCTCACACTTAAACTCATTCCTAAGTTTAAATTTTGCTGCATGAAGTAATTCAGCGCCAGATAAACTGTTAATAACATTGTTAAGCTTTTTTTTTTTGTTCTGTTGAATGAGTTTTCAAAAGAGCAGCAGAGTTTTCCAACTTCATTAACTGTAGGATTTAGCGTAATGTACGTAAACTGAAAATCTTGAACTAGCCAATTTTCATTGTTTTTCTCAAAATTAATAATATCATTGTTTGCAGCTATTTACTTTTTACGGTAGGGGAGACCGGGGCTAGTTGGCCGCAGGGGTAAGTTGACGAATTGCGTTTATCTTTAAAGCCTTTCATCAGAAAGTGATAAAAATTACACAGAATCTTCCTAATTGACTGTTTCATCATTCAATGTAGTATTGTCAGGATTCGCGCATGCGCATGGGAGATATTAAGATTTAAGTGTTTTTTGGACAAAAACGTAACTTTTGAAACATCGCTTCCTTTTTACTTTACAAAGAAAATAGTTAGTCAAATGGAAAAAAAATTATTGTAAAAGTTCTAGCCACAATTGGTTTACTATATTCAGTTTGACTTTTTTTAAAAGTTGCCGTTTTTCAGGATCTATAGACTGTTTATTGAAAAAAAAGCCTTCGGGGTAAGTTGACAAAATTTTTACGGGGTAAGTTGGCTCATAGCATTTACTATGGAGAAAAATATTTATTTTTATAAAAATAATTTTTTTAATTTTTTTAATTTTTAACAATATTGAAAAAATTTATTCTTACAAAAAAATTATAAAAATTTTTTTTTTAGGTTTTTTGTAACAGGTAAAAAGAGGGCTGCTGTTTTGGCTGTTATACGTACTAATATTTAGCACAAGCTAAAAATAATATCAAATTATTAGCTTAAATTGTTGCCAAAATTAATAGGTAAAAAATTTCTATTAATTTTGCACTTAATAGTACATTAATAATCACGTTTATAGTTTGCGTCAACTTACCCCGTGGTGGGGTAAGTTGGCGCAATTTTTTTTTTTTTTTGAGGGCCCCGTAAGGCCCCAAGAATTTTTTTTTGTAAATCCATGAAACTTTTATAAGTTACCCAAGTTCATACGCTTTGAGACTACACTTTAATATTTTCAAAAAAGTGTGCTATTAGGGCTACAGAGCTCATAGAGTAAAAACCGAGCCAACTAGCCCCGGTCTCCCCTATACTTTTTTAAAGTTTTTACACTCACAACCTTTTAATTTAATATCTGCTCAAATTGGGAGAGTTAACACTGATAAAAAAAAAAAGATTTATTATTAAGAACTAGTTTGTTTTGTCATATAATTGTGTGAATCTTGCCAATTTTCATGTTATAACTAAAATAAAACACAAAAAATGTATTGCTTAAACAGTACAATGTGCATAAATATTGGTGTGCATATTTTTGTTTGAGGGAATAAAAAACATGACGTTTTAAATAAGTATTTTAATTTCATGCGAATAATACGACTTTAAACTTGTACTTTTAAAATGCCAAACAATTCATATAATTCTAATGGGTTATAGACCTTTTTGCATTTACTAGCTCAAGTACTTGATGTAGGTTCTCGTAGGTTCCCTAACTTATCGGACACTTTTTGTACAAAATAAAAGTATCAAACTTACCTCGTTATTATAAAGCCAGTTTATAAATGTGTTATAAATGTTGATCTTTCCTTCATATTATTTTCGTAAAGTTATTTTATTAAATAGTTAATAAAATAACTTTACAAAATTGAATAGGTAGGGCAACAACATATTGATTCTGAGGGAAAGATTGAATTAATTTGGTAGGTTGATCAGATAATAACTTTATACATATTCTACAATTTCAAACAATTTTAAATATTATTTCATTCAGAGAATAAACAGCGGAGAAAAAAAATTAAATTATAATCTAAAATGGATTTACATTTTCCGGTTGTCAAATTAAATAGCAAAATAATTACCGAAAACAAATAAATTTTCTTTAAAAGATACTTCTTTATTTACGATTCTTTTGAGGTCAAAAGATATTTTGATGTTGATAAGGTTGGTTTGCTGCTCTAACTGAATGTCTTTTTGATGTTGCAGCATCCCAGTAAGCACAGAACGTTTTTAAAACGTTTAAAAAACCTATTAAAACAGTTTTTAACGTTTTCTAAACGTTTTAAAAACGATCTGTGCTTACTAGGATGTGAGTTACGTAACATATAAGCAAATAAAGATGGTGGGCGACATTGAGTGATTGGCGAATTTATGTAAAGTTACCCTAAGCCATTAATTTCAAACTAAAAAGCTTGTCGCACACCAGTTTACTCAATAAATTTCAGTAAAATTTTTATTTTCTAAAAATGTTATAATAAATTTATTGAAATTTATACTAATGATATTTTGCTATAAGAATTGTTTAGAACACCAAAGTAAAATTTATTAAAAAAAAATTAAAATAAGCTCACCAATAGTGCAATAATCCCATTTAGTTTTTAGCGGTGAAGAACTTAGTTTGTGCCCACAGAAACAACCAGAATCGTAAGAAAAAAACATAGTATCAATATCAGAGCGATTTGCACATGTTACAACACAA
>NC_061167.1:14907246-14939746 GCF_022113875.1 Hydra vulgaris | reverse complement strand
AATGTGGTGTAATTATTTTCTTAAACTTTTAGGTTAACAAACTTTCTAAAATTGGAGGTAAAACCATTAAGACAAATACAAAAAATTGTGATGCAAAGGTTTATTAAAAGTAGTTATATATAATAAATCTTTCGAATCTTTTTATTATAGTTTGTTTTAAACTTGTGTTAAAAAATGTGTTGCATATATTTTCCAAAGTTTGACGAGTTCTAATCAGACATAAAATAAATCTTCTTTTTTTATGCCTGATTATAATTTTTTTGTAACTGTTTTCTCTTACTTTTGTATTTCCTTAAGCTAAAGAACAACCTTAAAGTACAAAGGTTGATTTGTATATATATATATATATATATATATATATATATATATATATATATATATATATATATATATATATATATATATATATATATATATATATATATATATATATATATATATATACAATAATGGTTCAATTTAAAGTTTTTTCTTTTATTTATAAAGTTGTACTTGATAAAAATAATTAAATAAAGTTGAGCGTTTTGATATTTATTGATTATTATGATAAATTATATAAAATATATATAAAGTATAAATATTTTGCAAAAACACTTTTATTTGCAATAACTGCTTCATTGCATTGTGGCATGCTTGCAATTTATTTTTTATACTTTCTGTCAACACTGGGTTATTATGCCAGATCTTGATAATCTCTTCCATAAGATCTTGCTTATTAGTAAGATTTTTTTTTCCAATCTCTTGCTTTACTGTTTCCCAAATATTTTATATGTGGTTAAGATCATGCGAGTTGTCTGGCAATAGCAATTCATCAACTAAGCCATAACAATTTTTATTGTGTAGCAAGTTGCACCATCTTGCATAAATATAAGATTTTTGACATTAGTTTTAATATTTAAAATTTTTTTTGTCAATTTTTGACTTTTTTGGCTGGACATCAATCCCTCTTCTTTTAGCCTTCTACAAATGGTCCGGTCTGACACAACAATTACAGCTTCATGGATAAGCTTAGTGGCTTTTTTTTCTGTTTTCCGGGCAGATATTTCTGATTATACTGTCCGCTCTTGGTGTTTTCTTGCGTTTAGAAGGTGGTCTCCTCGGACCAAACTCTTCGCCTGTATCAATTCTTTTTCTTACTTGCATTACGGTTTGGTAAGAAACCTTTGCGGTTTGTGCAATTTTTCATTGAGAATAATTTTTTTTTGTCTAAGACATGTTTATCAATTTTTAATGTAACTATAATAATAATAACAATGTATAATGTAGGTTGTTGACCATTGGTTTATAATCAAAATTTAATATGGTGGTAAAGGTAAAGAGAAGTTTAAAGGAACAAACATTAGGTATGTACTTGTAAGTTAAGTGTAAAATTATATATTTTTTAAAAATCACAGTTCCTTTTTTTAATGCTATTTTATTTTTAACTTTTTGATGTATTTGATGCAAATTACTCAGGCAATACCTTTTTTATAGAGAGAGTTTTGTCATTTAAAGCGACTGCTACAGTTGCCGAAATAAGAAAAGGAATAATGACTTTATTAAAATATGCACTCGATATATCAAATGGTGGTGGTCGCTGCGTAAAAGGCGATTAACCCGATGTATAACATTCATACTTTTTCCTAGTTGTTCTGGAACTATTGATAATAGTTATTATTGATAAATTGATAAATATATTACTGATAAATAAAACTTTTTTTTTCAAACATTTTATTTTATTTGCATTGTATATAAAGTCCGTTGAAGCAATTTAGTTGTATCTGATTAATTTACGTGAAATATAATATCCTCTGCGCAAATTATTGATTTTTTATTGTGTTATTTTATTGCAATTAAAGTTGATTTAATTTTTTAGTTAATTGGATTTAACCAAAATAAAAAACAAAAATCAACGTTGAATTTACGTTGTTTCAATGTTGTTCTAACGTCTTATCAACTACGCATCAATCGAATATATCACCTATTCAAAGTTGAATTATGGTTGATATGTAGTCGATAAGACGTTAGATCAACGTTGAAACGACGTAATCATCGACGTTGTTTCAACGTCGTAGTTTTCGACGTCGGATTTTAATTCCAATTCAACCAAATTTCAACGTTGTTTTAACGTGGCGTATGGTCGGTTTGCGACGTTGTTTCAACGTTATTTCAACGTCATTGTGCCTGCTGGGACATAAAGTAAATTATCGGGGCCCCAGCCCCGGCTAAAAATGAGACTTTTTTCAAAACCAGCCTCGGCTAACTTATAAGATTTAGCCGGGTTGATAGCCGGGGCTAGAAAAAGTTTTATAATACTTTATATATTATAATTTTATTCTTAATTTAATATTTATTAAATACTGGCACATATTTTTATATTTTCAAACTCTAATTTACTTTCAACAAGATTGAAAGAAACCACTAAAAAGTTATAAGTTACTCCAAAATAGAGAATAAGTAAAAATACTAGGAAATAGTTAACTTGAAGTTGTTAAATGGAACTTGAAGTTATTAAATGGAAGAATTGAAAAGTTGTAGATTGTATATAAAAAAAAACATGAAGATGTGGAATAGTTATAAGGTTTTTTTGATGTGCAAGTAAAAAAACTGGATTAGTTAAAGGTTTTTTAGCATGAAGGGACATACAGTACAAGGATGCAGCATATTCACGTAAAGCTGAGCAATAACTGAGTATACTGCTTAACTTTACGTGAATAAAAATTTGAACAAAACTGTTTAAAATTTTATTCACGTAAAGCTGACCAATTACTGAGTGAAAGCAATTGCTCTATTTTATTCACCCGGCCTAAAAAATAAAGATTTTTTGTCAAGACAAGAGTATGAAGTTGAATCACCAGCAAATAGAGCCACTTTAGATGTGATATTTTCATGAAGATTGGTATTGTAGATAAGAAACAATACAGGAGCAAAGATTTAAGGGTACCACAAGATACCTTGTGGTACCAATAAAGTTACTTGAAATAAAGAAGACTCTAGGTCTTCAAGAATAACTTTATTAGTGCAGTTAGTAAGAAATAACTTAATAATCTTAAAACTTTTATATAAAGAAACTAATAACAGAGTGAAGACTAATTGTAGGATAGTTGGGAAGGTCAAAGTGTTTTCAAGAGTTTTAAAAAATTGGAACCACTTATTTAGCACTTTTTAAAAATTAAATATTATTAAATATTAATTAATTAATAAGAGTGAACGTTAGACTTTTGTTAACGACATTGTTGGAGACTAACCAAAAGTCTCCAGAACCTGACATCTGATAAAAGACACAAGATATTGTAAACTGAGAATAACAGAGCTTAACATCAGACGCGACCTTTATACATTAGCTTCTTAGAATAATAAATCGACATTTCTTCTTAAAAGAGATGTTCTTGTAAAAAATATGAAATAAAAGATTAATAAAGCAACTGCTCAAAACTAATTATGATTAACATGATGATCATGTTATTATTTTATAATTATTATATAATTAGGGATGGTACTTTTACTTATTTTGATCTAAAAACGCGAATTACTTTTACGCGTAAATTTCTTTACATAACTCATATAGCTTACTTACATTTAAAAGTAATTTGTTTTTTTCTTACATAAATTATACAACGTGTAAAACTTAATTACTTAAGTTAAGTTTTTCAAATTAGTAACTGTTACTTGAAAAAGTAATTTACAAGTAAAAGTTATTTGCATTTTTACTTTTATTTATAAATGTAACTTACTTTTAATGGTAAGTCGTGTAAAGTAAATTACTTTAAAAAGTAATTTTGGTTATAATTATGTAAAAAATTTACATTGAAATGTAATTTTTTTTTTAATGTAAAAAAAGTTATTTATGAACTAAGCTTACGTAAATATAATATTTAAAAACGTAACACTCACTTTACAAAGTAAAATAAAACTACATCATAACTTCAAATTACTTTTACGTGTAAAAGTAACTAATTAGCAATAACAGCTAACATTAAAGTAATTCGAAAAAAACTGTTATTTACATTTACAAATAAAAATAAGTTTTTTCTTTGAAATTACTTTACTTTGTAAAATACTTTACTTTGTAAGTAAGTAAGATGTAAGTTATATTGTTTATTTTCTCAAAAAACAGTCATTTCATGTTGATTTAACATAAATTTTGTGATAGGCAGCGTATTCAAATCCATTGCCTGTTTGAGGGCACTTCTGGGTAATACATCAGTAATACTCTGATGTATATGGGCAGTGTTTGTGGTGGGGCATCAGGAAAAGATTTTTTTTAACGTATATCATAAAGGGTAGTTCTTTTATAATTATGGGCAAATATAGTCAACATGCGGGTATACCAGTAGTGGAGATACAGGCTTCCTGCGGCATGAGTGCTAATAGGAGCTGCTAAATAATTATTGATTTTTTTATTTCTTTTTTTTTGCTTAGCAGAAATAGGCCATAATGAAAATTTGTTGGGGGAAGAAGGGGACGTAATTTCTAAGCTATGAATAATTCATGCATGTGTTAACCTCGACTAAGTCATTGTTCGATCACGCTTCTTCAATTTTTTTTCTATGTATTTGCCTTTTCAATCAAGTATTTTATTATGGTAATTTGAAGCAACATAAAATATTTGGTATCCACAAGAACATCAACTGCTAAAATACTAAATAACAGACTAAAATAAATAACAGACTAAAATAAATAACAGACTCGCCTATAAATCCAGAAATGATCTCCTCATCTATAAACCAAAAGAGCTAGAATCTATCTTTATTGAAATCGTAAATCCAAAAAAATCTAATATTATCGTTGGCTGTATCTACAGGCATCCAAAAATGTCTTTAGACAACTTCTTATCCTTCTATCTTAATCCTTTACTCAAAAACTTAACAAAAGAAAATAAAACTATATTTATTTTGGGAGATTTTAACATTGATTTGTTAAAATGTGACACAGATTTATATGCTAAAGACTTTTTAGACTCACTCACCTCAAATTACATTCTTCCTCACATTATCCACCCTACTCGTATCTGTAAAACATCAAAAACATTAATTGACAATATCTTCTCAAATATTAAATCAAACAAATATAAAGCTGGGAATCTTACCACCACAATCTCAGATCATCTTCCCCAATTTCTAATAGCTTATAATATTCTTAAACCACCACCTAGCAAAAAGCTTCTAGCCCAGGAAAGAAACTGGAAAAGTTTCAATGAAGTATCATTTAAACACGATTTTCTCAAAACTATTATAGATAAAGAACCAAAAATATACCCTGATAACTGTACTCAGTCTCTCGAGAATACTATCTCCAATATTAATTTGTTGCTTGATATTCACGCGCCTTTTAGAAAGCTTAACAAAAAAAATTTTAAATTCAAGACTAAACCATGGATATCTGATGAACTCAAGCACTCTATACAGCACAAAAACAAGCTCTTCAAAAAATATATTAGGTCTAAAAATCAAACAAATAAAACCATATTCCACAATGAGTATAAAGTATTTCGTAATAAACTCCAATCTAAACTCAAAGAAAGCAAAAAAAATTACTTTGATAATTATTTTACGGAAAACATAAAAAATATAAAGGCAACCTGGAAAGGTATCAAAAACATCATTAATATTAAAAGCAACTCTCACACAACTCCTAATGTAATCGTACATAACAATATAACAATAACAAACCCCTTTGATATTTGTAATGCTTTCAACAACTACTTTACTAACATTGGTAAGGATGTCCAGGCAACAATTCCTTCATCCATAAATCATTTCACATATTACTTATCAAATCCTGCTCAAAAATCTTTTTTTATAAAACCTACTGACGAACATGAAATCTCAAAAATTATCGACTCTTTAGACTCAAATAAAGCTTCTGGACCAAATGGTCTACCAGTTAAAATTCTAAAACTATTAAAAACTGAACTTTCAAGAATTCTTTCTAGCATTTTTAATACCTCATTCTCAAGCGGTATTTTCCCAGAAAACTTAAAAACTGCCAAAGTTATACCTATTTTTAAAAATGATTCAAAACTAATAATGTCAAACTATAGGCCAATTTCCCTCCTCTCCAACATTGATAAAATTCTTGAAAGGCTAATGTTTAACCGCTTATACGAATACTTTAATGAAAATAAACTGTTTTGTGATCTACAATTCGGTTTTCGAACAAACTACTCTACATCACTTGCTTTACTAAGTCTAACAGAAAAAATTAAAAATTCTCTAGATGAAGGAATGTTTGGATGTGGTATATTTATTGATCTTCAAAAGGCATTTGACACTGTAGACGTTTTAAAAGACATACTTTTCCAAATTTTTAAATGCTCTATTAATCAGGGAGTTTTTCCTGATGATTTAAAAATAGCAAAAATTATTCCTATATTTAAAGAAGGAGAAAAAACTAATGTAAAACACTATCGTCCAACTTCCATTCTCTCTGTTTTTTCTAAAATTTTAGAAAGAATCTTGTACAACAGAATATACAATCACCTTTTAACAAACAAATTATTATATAACTTGCATTATGGGTTCAAAAAAAATAATTCAACAGAGCATGCAATTATTCAGCTTACAAGAAGTATATCAGACTCATTTAACAATTCTAAATTTACATTGGGAATATTTATTGATTTAGCGAAAGCGTTTGATACAATTGATCATCAAATTCTTATTAAAAAATTAGAATATTATGGTATAATAGGCAATGTTTTAAAATGGTTGAAAAGTTATTTAACTAATCGTAAACAATTTGTTTATGCTGATAAATCATTTTCATCAAGTTTGTTAAATATTACATGTGGAGTTCCTCAAGGATCCATACTAGGACCTCTTCTCTTCCTTATTTATATTAATGATCTATACAAAGCCTCGAATTTAATAACAATTATGTTTGCTGATGACACTAATTTATTTATGTCTCACAAAAGCATTCCTACTTTATTTCATAACGTGAACATCAAGTTATTCAAAATATCTGACTGGTTTAAGACAAACAAACTATCCCTGAACATTGATAAAACTAAATGGATTCTTTTCCATCCTCTTACCAAAAAACATAAACTGCCAATTAACATGCCTCCACTTGTTATTGACAATATACAAATTAAAAAAGTAACAGTAACTAATTTTCTAAGAGTTTGTTTAGATGAAAATCTTACATGGAAAAACCACATTAAAAACTTATCAAGTAAAGTTTCAAAAAGTATAGGAATATTGTACAAAGCAAGAAATGTCTTAAATAAAAAAACTTTAGTACAATTATATCACTCATTTATTCATTGCCACATAAACTATGCAAACATTGCTTGGGGTAGTGCAAATAAAAACAAACTTAAACCTCTTTATTGTCAGCAGAAGCATGTAGCACGTCTTATATATTTTAAAGACCATTATACTCATGCCAAGCCTCTTTTATTTGAAATGAAAATTTTTAATATATACGAGATTAATATTTTTAATATTCTTTGTTTTATGTTTAAATGTAAAACCAATTCATCCCCGATTTCTTTCCATAATTTGTATTCATCAAAAGATAAAAATAAATACATTTTACGCAATAATAATTTTATTAAGCAGCCCAATTTTCAAATAAATCTTTCTAAATTTTGTATTGATTATCGCGGACCATTCTTATGGAACAAAATAGTTTTAAAAAATTTTACTGAGAATTTTATTAATAAAAGTAACTACTTTTCTTTTAAACAAAAGCTTAAAGAACTCATTTTTGCAATCGATGATTTAACAATATACTTCTGATATTTTTTGTGATCTTTATTTTTACCATTTATTTAAACATGAACTTATAAAAAGTATATGTGTATCCTTAACAACTATAATTTACATATATAATAGATAAAACGCATCTTGTATTTATTATGGATTATTTTAAGTTTCTTACTTTTGTTAACTTATTTTTATTTTTTAACCTTGTAATTATATTTTTAATTTTAACACGAACATTTCTTAGCGGTACTCGACGACAAGACCGTATGGTCTTCTACGAGTCCCCGCGTTCTTTTATTTTCTAATAACGACCATTATATTTATATATAAATTTATTATTATGTATTTGTATTTGAAATATTGTAACGAAATGCTTATTTTACATGTAATAAAAGAACAAAAAAAAAAAAAAAAAAAAAAAAAAAAAAAAAAAAAAGATGTTGACATTCTACTCTATAAACTATCCTACTATGGTATTAGAGGAGTTTCAAACTCCTGGTTTAAATCTTTTCTTACTAATAGAACTCAATTAGTATCTATTGGTGGAGTGAACTCAAACTTAAACGATATCAATGTAGGTGTTCCTCAGGGATCTGTCCTTGGCCCTTTGCTGTTTCTTATTTATATAAATGACATGTCTAAACCATTAAAATTTTGTCGAGTCCAACACTTTGCAGATGACACAAACCTTCTCTACTTTAATAAATCTGTAAAAAAAATCAACAAATATGTTAACTATGACCTTAAGAAACTATGCAATTGGCTTAATGCAAACAAAATATCCCTCAACTCCAAAAAAACTGATTTAATATTATTTAAAAGTCCCCACAAAAAATTAAACCAACAGATCAAAGTTAAATTATATGGGAAAAAACTTTATTGTAAAAAATTTGTTAACTACTTGGGTATAAAGCTAGACGAAAACTTAAACTGGGCTTATCATTATAACGATATCTCTAATAAGTTGAATAGATCCCTTGCCATTCTATCAAAGCTAAAACATTTCATTCAACAAAAAACTTTAAAATCTATTTACTATGCTTTATTTCACTCTCACCTCACATATTGCCTTTTATCATGGAGTCAAAATATGAGTATTATTAATCGCCTATTTATCATGCAGAAAAAAGCAGTCAGAAATATTGAATTTCTTCCAAAAAATTCACATACATCCACATCTTTTAACACATTACATATCTTAAAAGTACATGATTTAATTAAAATTGAAAATTGCTTATTTATTCACAGCTGCCTTAATAAAAAACTGCCTCCTATATTTGATGAATGGTTTACTCAACGCAGTGCAATTAGCAGCCGATTTACAAGAAATTCTTGTAGCGGTGCACTGAGTGTGCAAACATATAATACAAAATCCTATGGTAAACAATCCTTTAAATACTCTGCAATAATGAACTGGAATCAACTTCAAAATAAATTAAAAACAATCCCTTTTTGCAATATTAAAAAATATACTCTCAAAAATAAATTAAAATACTACCTGATAAATCAAGATAATTTAAAACAATAAATGAATCGTTGGTGATAAAAGATTTATGGCAATAGAAGTCATAGGAGATATGATATAAATATGAATGTTAAATAATAGCAACCTTATGTGAATGTATTAGCTAGCTTGTTTGTTTGTTTTTTTGTTTTTTTTTGTTTTTTTTTATGTTTTGTTTTTCTTTCGTTTTTGTTTTGCTCGTGGTCGCTCTCCTCGATTTAGCCAGGCTATATGAGAGTGAACCATCCAGAATATAGGCTATACATATATTTTTTTTTATTTGTATTTTATAACATGCGTATTGTAAAACATCTATATTCTTGGTAAATATATTGCTTTTTGTTGTTGTTGTTGTTGTGTTGTAAAACAATTTTCAAAAAATTAATAGTCACTTAAACAATCTGATATAATTTATATGATTAAAAGAGTGAAATATAATCTTTTATTGCGTTTTATTATATATAATCTATTTGAAAAAAGATGGGAAGAAAAGTTGTTCAATCTTCTACTATAGGTTGTGGGTACCCTACTTACCTTCTTTTTGTTGAGTTGGTGTCCAACCCGCACAAAGATGATTGGAAAAATAAAGTCTTATTCAATTAAAATAGTGCTTTAGAGCAAACTTATAATTTTTTTTCAAACGTTAGTTCGACTTCACAAGATGTTTGTCTGCTATCAGTTATCCCGGAATCTTGCAATTGATTTTTCAGTACCTTCCAGACTAGCCAAAGCTCTGAAACTTCCAGCATTTCCGTAAATTTAATAAAAGTAAACTTTAACTTTTACTTTTTTTTAGGCTTTACTTTGATCTTACTTTATCTTGACAGTATTTGTGTAGTCCCGATGAACTTGCATGTTAAATTTGTTTCCTGGGCAAAGGGGGGTGTACCCTTTATTTTGTTTTTTTCTAATTTTTTTTTTATATAAAGTTAAAGGATCTATAACTTTTTAGAAAGAATAATTTTTGTAAAAAAGCTTTAAAAAGGCAATTTTTTGGTTTATTTGTTTTACCGTTAATTTTGTTGTCAGGAGAAAATAACCCAGTTAGCCATTTCAACTGGGACCAGCTGGGTTCCAATTGGGGAAAATGCTGGGACCCATATGAGTATCCCACATGAACCCCATTGTGATTCTATCAGTGGGATCCAACTGGGTCCCATCTGGGATTAGTTTGGGTTTATGACGGGAAATCCCATATTGAATACTTTTTTCATTTACCTCGGGTTTTCTCAATTTTTGAGAAAACCTAAGGTAAATGAAAAAAGTAGTTCTCTCATAATCACCACCAAGATGCATGAAAAAAATTTTGCTTTAAAGTTTATTGTTTTGCTTCTTTAGTGCTTTCATCCACTTTTACACTAATTTTATAAATTAAAAACAAACATTTGAATAATAAAATAATTTATAGCATATATTTACAAAGCATAGATAAAAATATATATATTGGTAATATTATTTAGGGCATACCATGCTGTGTGCCACATCATGCCATATCTTTCATATAACTAACAATTACTAGGCAAACAAAAACACACGTACAAATCACAAGTTAACTCAATACAGTATATAAATTGATATACGTTTTATAACTAAGACAACCATAGCCCGATTGAAGTAGAGGCCCAGGGCAGGACAACTAGTTATTCTCATAGTATTTTGTTACAAAAATAACAACAACAACAAAAAAAATAAATAAATATAATATAAATAATAAAATTCAAAAATAAATACCGGAGAACTGAAGCCTCGATATGACACCATGAATGACAGTGTTTCAACTTCTTCAGTTGCCACCATCTAGTTTTAAAGTTTCTTCAGTTTTTCTTTGTAACAAGCATCGTCCAGGAAAACTAAAACAATTTCATTTTACGGTAAATGTTTGATGTTATTAGTTAGGCATGACATGAATACTGTGTTACCAAATAAAATTTTAAGTCTTGACTCAAGTTAACATGATATCAAACCTTTAAATCAGTTAGTGAGGGTTTAATATCTTTTGTATAAAATAATAATTGCAAAAAAAAAAATCAATATCACTAACATTTTGATTATACCTAATTAAAAAACAATCATTTTAAGTTACATTATTACTTAAAAATAATTATTTGTTACTATTTAAATATATTGAAAAAAATTAAAAACAATTGTAGTTTTGACTACAATACATTTTGTATTAAAATTATTTTCACAATGAAAATTTATAATTATAAACAAGTGTAGAGTACCTATATATTTATATATATAATAGCTATATTCATGATAAATCAAACATAACTTGTTCAATTATCACGGGGTAAAATTTATTGTTTAATTTCATCTTGCCTTTGAGCTACATTTTGTGATTATATATTAAATTGATTTCATAGCAGATTCTAAAAAATATACAACACCTCAATAAATCGGTTTAAAAAATCATTACACATAGATAACTTTTTAACTTTGCATTGTGACAATGACAGCATGTATTGATGACAATACATGCTGTCATTAAACTATTAAAAAAGTGACTATTGAAATCATATTGCATGAATAACATACACGCTTTACCATATATAAATATTAATACTAGTAAATATTATTCTACTAATCAACAGATAAATGAAAATAAAAATAAACTACTAATGAGGTACCAAATGAAGTTTATGTAAAAAATCCTTCAAATGTATATTCATTCTAAATCATGTCAGACTACTGTACATTTAGTTCTTAAAATGTTTTTTTATCATATATATTCATAAACTTTTAATGAAAATAATGTAAAGCAAACTAATCTTGATCTAAAAATATGTGCTATCATAATAAATTCACATTTCTTAGCAATTCACAGTCCATCTTCTATTCACAGAATTTATCCATTCACAACAACCAAGGTTAATAACAAGAAAAATCTGTACATTATGCAAGTTCTGTATATTTTTAATATACAGAATTTATTTTAAAACTCTGTAAACTAATAGTTTGAGATAATAAAACTTAGGAAAAGTAAAACCTTCTAGAACTTTCTAAAACAATAATAATGTTGTCAGATTAAGTGCAAAGTTACTAGATTTAGATGAACCATTTCATAGGAGATTTTACATAACTATTATGTGTAAAAAACTAACATTTGTTGAAGTAATGTACTTTCTGTTGTTAATCATAAATCAACACAAAACAACTCTAAAAACAAAACATAGATACTATTAAATAAAGTGACTATATTTGAAAAATACCAGACGCGTACAAAGAATAAATTTGGTATTTATAAATACAAATGGTATTTGAATTCAGCGCCGTAGCCTGATTTAAATACAATTTCTTTAAAGAGGGAGCACTTTTTCAAGAATCGCCAAAAATAAAATAAAAATAAAGACGCCAAAGAGCATTTTATTTCAGCTTCTATATTCACCTATTTTTTGATAAGGTTTTGCATAAATTTAATAAAATGATTAATCATATTTTTCATATTTTCAAGTTTTGTAATGTACTAACAATTTTTGAATATTTGTTTAATTTCAATTTTTTAGTGGTCAAACAGGAAAAAGCGCAGAAGAGTACGTGCTTCCCTCGCTCCCGCCCTGTCTACGGGCCTGATTTAAATAGGTTTTACTAAAAATTTGTTTATTAATTTTAAAATAGCATGTGAAGACACTGAATTATGGAAAAAATAATAAACTATATTTTTAAATCACAAGTATTTTTCATAAGAATGAAATGCTTCCAGCAGCATTTGTCGAACCAACATGTCATCTTTTTAAATTTCTTCTGCAAATTCTGAGCAGTAATATTTTCTTAAAATAAATTTAACAAAAAAAATAGCTGCCAAAGTTTTCATTGTGAGTTAGGATTTCCCTTCCGTCCATATACCATTGGCAACGAAAAACAATTGCTCTACGGAAGCGTTTGTACCTGGCAAACATAGAGCGGCCTACACCAATTTTAACAAATTGCTATAAGAAACGTTTTTATTTTCGAAATGAGAAAAAATGTCAACCCATTGCTTGTCACATTTAATAGACTGTGAGTACCAAGAAGAAAACTTTTCTTTTGTACAATATAAATTAGTTCTCTGAATTTTGTCGAACCATTCATTGTCATGTGATTTCTATTGATTTTTTAAAAAAAGTTATAGTTTCAATAATTTCAATCCATTCAACTTTACAGTTAAGTAAAGACCATTTAAAAACTCAAACCTGATTTTAGTTACGCGTCCACTCATTTATATACTCTAGACAGACATAGTAAAATATTTCTACTTCTTTCAGAAATTGGTTGACTACTTTCTTCGTTAAAAATGATGACTACTTTTTTTGTTAACTTGCAAATGGTGTCTTACCATGAAGGGTAGAAATTTTTCTTCTTTTTTAGATTTTATCTGGTCTTTCAAATCCTTTAATATCACTGCAACTTCAGCATCAGAAATGTCATATTTTTCAATTTTTTTACCGTGTTATAAAGAATATTGGCTTGATTGTGAACAAAAAATAATACTACTTTACCAAATTCTTCAATTAAAAAGTCAAATAAAAAATTTAGACACTTTTCTAAGTTTAAAAAGTATGATGTTAATGGCTGATATAACTTAAGCACTCTTTCGATAGCGGGAAGAAAGGCCTGCAAACGAACTTTTAAGAATCATAGCAACTTTTGATATTTCGCACCGACCTCAATACAGAAGGTTTCTAAACAAGAAACTCGATCAGTAAAATGGTAAAAAGATAAATAAATTTGAGAAATAATTATTCCCTTATCAATAGATAAACAATCAGATGCAGTGTCTTTTGCGTTTGATAATATATGAGCATTGCAACCGATACCAATAATTTCACGATTTAGCTTAACGAATAATTTTTTGTGAATATTGTTATTACCGTTTGGTTTTAAACCTCCGATATTGGTACTGGTGTTGTCTGCAGAAATAGCCAAAAATGTTAAAGAAATATTGTTAGCACTAATGCATTTAAAGATAACTTTAGATAAAATATCTGATGTTTCTCCATTTACACAATCCATGTTAATCAGCTGAATTTGCACTCCCTATTTAACATCAAAATAGCGAGCCAAAATTGAATACATTTACCGTCCTTGTGGTTCGATACATCAGAAAGAATTGATACATGACATTTTTAACAAAGCATTTTCTGAGTTAGTTTTACAATATTTCTTGAACGCGTTTACAATTACTTACATTTTGTACGCGTACATGAAATTTTATAATCTTGGATTATAAAATTTCTTAATTACCTTTGATGTACAATCAGCACTTCTAAAGCTATGGGTGTGTTTGATTGTGTGGAATACAATTGTTCCTTCTTGAATGACTAATATATTTTCATTTTGACCAAAGCTTTGACTCTTCATCAACTTTGTGATTTTGTATGACGATATTGAAGCAACCATTCCATTTTGTATTTGATAGATTTGCAATGATCTTCAATTGCAGACCGTCCACGACTACCAAAGTCAAATAAACTTTGACAAATAGTACATTTGAGGAGCTCATCTTCGATTTGCCTTAAGAAAGGAAACATTTTCTTTAAATTATAATTAAATGTGTTTAAACTTCTCCTCTTACTATTCATTTTTTGAATTTGATGTATAAATATTTATAAACACCTTAAAATACTTTTTTATGAACACTTATTTCTATGAACTTCTTGGGAATTAATTTTTTTTTTTTTTTAAAGTGTTTTTAATTTAGTTGGTTAAGTTTCAAATTTCATTCATTTTCATTTCATTTAGTTTCGATTCAATTTCAATTCATTTAGTTTCATGTTTTATAGTTAAGTTTATTAGAATTTCATTTATTTTGTTTTTTAACTATAGTTTGGAAATTTCATTTAATTTAAAAGTCTTTCAAATAATCTTCTTTGAAAGAAATTTGTTCGCTTTTTTTAAATATATAAACGCGTACTAACCCCAAACGCGCAAAACTACCGCCAAACGCGTAAGAATGGTTACCTTACTATTGAACCTCTTAAATAAATTTAATAAAGTTTTATTAAAATATAAAATTTAATAAGACTTTATACTAGGATAACATAAATAAAAAATGTATTACCAAAAAAATTTGATGTCATTTTTATAACTTTGTAAATATACATATTATATTTGACTTTATGATATCATATAATAACACAATGAAAATTGACTTACTATAGCAAGTACAAAATACAAAACATTCATGATTATTCAAACATTCAGTTTTTGAAATATTTAGCATCAAAACTACATTTTCAATTTTATATTGCACTTGAGTAGCATTTTGTTATATATATATTTTTTTAAATTATTTAACAAACTGGGATAATTAATTAAAAAACATCTTAAAACCTTAAAACTCAACATTTCCCTCTTTTAAACTAACCAAATTGTTTCTTAATCAAATGTCTGAATATTGCTATCAAAATATATACACTTTTATACTTTAAAGAATTTAAAAAATGCATTTAATAAATAAATATATACAAACAAAATGTGACAATTTTTTTATTATTACAGGCAAATAAAGTTAAACGTTAAAAAACCTAACAATTTTTGTTTTACTATTATTTACAAATAATACAAAATATAAATAAGTTAAACATTTTTTTCATATAAAACCTTATATTATAACTTATAATATCAGTTACAGTATTAATAATCTAAGTAATATATTATTAATTATATAACTTATAGAAAATGTAAAACATTTATGTATTTATAATTAATATGTAAATTTTAGATATGGCGGTATTACTTAGTAAAATCTTACCATATTTTGTAAAGTGACATTGAGATTTTCTGGAAAAAGATGATTTAAAACAAAACACACTAACTTATTTGTATACTAAGTATAATAATATATATTGTATACTAAGTATAATATTATATAACTTATATAATTATAATAATAGATAATTAAGTTACAATGTATTTCATTTTCTTAACTTAGTGACTAAAGTTAGCCATAACTGTAAGCACAATAAACCATATCAACTAATTTGAAAAATTTTCAACATTTGTCTATCACATAGAGAAATAAAAAATATGCCTTCAGATTGATAAAACATTTTACAAGTTTGTAAAAAAGTACACGCATACTCTCAAACTTATCGTTGACATACTCTTAAACTTATTAATGGCTATGAAATTTAGAGCATTTAAGAAGTTTAAGTTTAAGTTATTGTTTAAGTTTAATTTATTGTTATTAAAATATTTATACTTATATTATAGAATTAAAGCTGATACGTAAATAATTATATTTTACAAAAATACTAAAAATAAACCAAATTAAGTTCCTGTTTACTCCAAATGCAAATGTATATTTAATCCAAGTCAAGCTGTGTTACTGTATATGTCATTTTAAAAGATTTTATAATATTTTCAAGCATAATTTTTGCCACAATTGTTGCACCATATGGGATCTTTTACGCAGTTCAAATCCCAGCCATAAATTAGTTCCAGTAATCCAGTTACATCCCAGCTGGGACCCAGTTGCCGTGGTTAACTGAGTAGTTAATCATTTCTATTATTAATTACTATAATTTACAAATAATTCAAAATAAATATTATTTAAATATTTTTTCTTATAAAACATTTTACTAGAAAATTAAAATTTTCGTTATAATATTTATAATATAACTCAAAATTTTAAATATTATCACCTTACAAAACATAGTATTACTATGTTTTGTAAAGTGATAATATTACTATTAATAAGGGTTTACTAAATGACACTGCTGTATATAAACTTTAGATATCATTTATAAATGCATAATATAGTGATGCACAGGGGGTCAGAATTCACTTTTTCTGGACAAAATTTATAACTAATTTAATATTAGAGCTATATTCACTAAAATTAGCATGAATACTTATATGATGTCTGCGCTTTTTATAAAGGTTATATTTATTATTTTGTTGCTATAGATACCTTTATTTTGCTTAGCAACAACCTATTTATTTTTATCTGCAGATATTTTATGAGTTTTATATTCCCTAAATTTAGCATGAGTACCAATATGACATCACACTCTTTATAAAAATGATAAGTTTTAAATTTAGTTGCTATGGATACTTATATTGTTTAGTTACCAGATACTTTCCATAGTTACAAATATGTTAGTTGATATTTGAACATTCTATCGGATTTTCGTCTCACCTATATTGAATAGCAATTGATTTTTTAGGTTAATAATGTTTTTGCAATAATAAAAAACAACAAAATATTGCAAGAAAATATTGTCAATTTTTAATTACATCAAAAAATTATAAAACAATAACATCGCTTAAAGATTGTTTAAGTAATTGTAAAGCATCTGAAGGAAATGTTTTATGATTTGTTCGGTGTGATATTGATTTACGCAGTGATGAAATAACAGGATCACTGGAAACTAGAAGTCTATTGATAAGATTAGTATTTGTTGCTTCTCTGGATTTTTTTCGGCTGAAATTTTTGCGATAAGATTTGAAATCTTTGTTTCTAGCTTCTTGAACTTCCGATGATTGAAGTCCGATGGGTAATGTAAGGTTTTTAATTATGTCATGTTCATGTATCAACACTTTGTTAACTGATTGAGCTACGTAATACCATGAATAAAGGGACACATATAGTCTAACAGTGTCAAAACAATAATCCTTTAGTTTTAAGCTGTCTATTTCATATCCTGAAAAGAGTGTTTAACCAAAATTATGTAAAATCTGAATATAAGGTTTTGATCGATACCCAGAATTTCAGCTGTTTGTTCATATGCTGCAAAAGCACGCCTGAGGTATTGCCATCATTGCTTGTTCCAAAATCACCACTTTTAGAGAAATCAACAACAAGTCCCATTTTGTTCATAAAATTAGTCTGAATCTTTTGTTTAGCTAGAGATGCCTTTTCTTTGTGTTCGTTAGATCTTGCTTGCCACTTTTTTGCTTCTTTTTTTATATGCAATATGCAAAACGATCTCAAAAATTGAATCCATGCATGAGGAATGGAAAGATCATATTTGAACTCTCCATTAGTATAATCTATATTAAGGATATCAAGACTATTCATATTTTTTGGAGAGACACCACACACTAAACAGCATTGGTATGAGTTAGCTTTCTCCGATAATATCATTTAAACCTTCCCATCAATCATTGTTAGTTCAATAATACAATTCACTTCAATGGAAGAACTGTAAGCCTCTTATAAAATCATACCCAAGCTTTCTATCTCAATTTTAATGTACAGATCTTCTTCGATCACTGATTCCTTGGATTCCGTTTTGTAAGCAAATCTTATGGGTCTATAATAGGCTGTGAATGACGACTTTTGATTTCTCCAAATAAGCACCTTTTCGTTACTGTTGCTAAATCCAGTCAAATCCAATGGGGCGAGACAAGTAATAAATAATGATTCTTCACACTTTAAATCTCAGTTCATGTCAAATTCTGATAAAACTTGTTTATAAATACTTTGGCCAGTAGCAACATCAAAACCAGCCTTACACGTGAGTGTCATTGTCTTTATTGATTTGTCGTTCATTATCAAGTGCCTCTGCATAGGTTCCTGAACTGCACAGCTTCTTTGCAAAGTATGAATCATTAAATCTTTTAAAGGAACTGAAGCTGAATAGTCCTCCACTGTTATGTTTGAAGGATAACATTTCAATTTTGCATCTCTGACATCATTGTAAGCGGGGTAGAGGTTATATTCTTTCTCCAAAGCTCCGCTTCTAATCAATTGATAGGAAGCTTTTGTCAGACTGGCATCAACTACTAAAGCCAGTGCTTCGTCTGCTGAATATTAAAGTTGCTTTATCTGTATTTGAAATATTTAAAATGTTCTTGGCAGCACTAACAATAGATTCATCTCTAAATTTTTTATTAGCAGCAAAAAATAATTCACTGGATGAATGGAATTCAATTAAGCAAGATACGCGCTGTTTTTTAGTTTTATTAAAACTTTTATCAAATGCAACTGGTTTTCGACCACGTCTACTTGCAGTTGGTTTGTTGTTATTTTTTCTGACAATTAAATGTTCATTAAGCCAATTTACAAACTTCTTTTCAAAAATTTTAACAGTATAGTTTGCAGATTTCCACTTTTTTTTATACAAGTAAACAAATATTGAACAACATGCCTAAAATCAACGTCTTTAAAATCAGCAAATTTTGGCTGAATAAATTTCAATAAACATTCAGTAATATTTTGTTTTGAAATACTAAGATTGTTTTTTCAGAGAAAATTATGAATGTCTAAATTTAATATAACCTTATCTAAATAATTCTTATAACAAATATTTTGTATTTAAAAGTTAAATGTTGTAATATATATGCCGCGTGGACTACTAATTCTTGTTAGTAATTAAGTTACTACAAGTGTTAGTAATTAAAATTAAGAGTAATTAAATAACTGTTAGTGTTAGAATTTAAATTACGGACAACTACCGAAAATATGTTGTTTATATGCTATGCAAAGTAAGGTAGCCTTAGCAACCCAAAAAAATTAAACTCATAAAAATTGTGAATCTCATTACCTGTGTCAGTCTCATACTTGTAAATCTCATATTTGTGTCAGTAATTATTTTGTGTCAATTGTCAATCACATACTCGCAATATTGTATACTTAGTGCAGATAAAATACTGTTAAAACAACGTTATTGTAAAAATGAGCTGTTGCTATGCAAAATTCAGTATCATAGCAACCAAATTAAAACATATATAAAATCTGAACGGGGATTTAAGGGGACGAGCAATAAATTAAAACTTGATTGAAGCATCATGTAGCTTAAATATATATAAGACAGCACATGGCAAATTATGGTAATTGTTAGTTAAAGGGCGGCAAACAATAAATTTCTTAAAGATTTTTTTTTAATCTCTGATTTTTAAAGTATAACGGAGATAACATGCTATGACATTTATTTTACGCATTGGTTTTTCTTATCTCTAAGGGTGGAATGCAAGAAGCAAACTTGAGTCAAGTTCGACCTGAACTTTACTTTGTAACCAATAGCGGCAGAGTATTTTTTGAGGGGAAAACCCATACTCTATCGCTATTGGTTGAAATGTAAAGTTCAAGTCGAGCTTGACTCAAGTTCGCTTCTTGCATTCCATCCTTAATACTTAAGAATAACATGTACTAATTATTTGTTTCAAAAGCGTAGATGTAATTGAAATATAACACAGCGTTAATGTCACCGTAAATTACTTATTAAAAGTTTTTTTTTTTTTTAATTTCAATATTCAAATGTTTAGAGTCCTGGTAACTAGGGGATTTAATATAAATCAATTATCAATCAGTTTCTCCTAATATATGTAGATTCTAAAGTTAAATAAGTTTTTAAGATTAGACAAATAAAATTTTTTCCCATTTTGTCCATCTACTGGCCCACTGTGGGATGTGAGAATATGCGTATTTCGCCGTAAAAAAACTGTTCTAAAAATTGGAATTTTTTTTATTTCGTTAAGAGTAGAATTATGCCAATATAGGCTGCATTGTTATTTGTGAACCAAATGTTATCGAATCAAGACACCATTCACTGTCTTAAGACAGACAAAATATAATTCATCTTGATAAGCTGATCATCAATAGATTAATTAGTTCTTAAATCTAAGAGAGAAGCTTTTTTTCATAAAAAAATCACTAAGAGAGAAGCTTTTTTTCAGAAAAAAAATCAGTTGTTTTACTAAACAGTGCAGTCACTTATTATTACCAAACATCTTTTACTACCGGTGAGATGATCAAAATTTGCATCCTCAGCTAATGCATAAAACTTAGTTATCCATAGCAGAGTAAGAGGTTTTCCAAACAAACCAAGCACACGCCTTTTGCAGCAGTTGTGTTACAAAATACTGCTCGCAGAACTGTTTGTAAAGAAGTTATAGTGTTTAATAAGAATAAAACAGGTATGGAAAAATATTCCAAGACAGTTTCCTTACGAAACAATAACTTCAGTAGTTGATGAAACTAAAAAATATATTAAAATTTTATTTTTAATTAGATGTATTTTCAAAGAATATTTTATACAAAACTGAAATGTTAACTTTATTTTAATGGAAAAAAAATATTCAAAAAATTTTTAAAAATTAATACTTAACACTTTTAAATTTCTAACAAGTTAATATAGTATGGCTTACCATATATACATTATATATATATATATATATATATATATATATATATATATATATATATATATATATATATATATATATATATATATATATATATATATATATATATATATATATAATATATATATATATATATATATATATATATATATATATATATATATAGGTAGGTACATATATATATATATATATACATATATATATATATATATATATATATATATATATATATATATATATATATATATATATATATATATATATATATATATATATATATATATATATATATAGGTAGGTACATATATATATATATATATATATATATATATATATATATATATATATATATATTTATTTATTTATATATATATATATATATATATATATATATATATATATATATATATATATATATATATATATATATATATACATATATATATATATATATATATATATATATATATATATATATATATATAGAGAGAGAGAGAGAGAGAGAGAGAGAGAGTAATATAAGTTTTATATAACAAAGTATTAAAAATAATAATACAATTTATTAATAATATTATTACAAAAAATTGCTTATAAATGTATATTAATTTAACCTTTACCGTACACTTTTACATCAACAACGAATGGATACAGTTTTATTACAATTTTTATAAAGCAAACCTTATTCAGCTTTAAATCAAACAGCTAATTATATTTGTATCATTTGCTAAATGATGTTACCGAAATCCTCCTCATTTGCCCATCGTTAAAATGTAAAAATTTGAGTAAAAGTACTCTTTTTACAATTTCAAAAAAAAGGGCAAATTAACATATCTAATTACACAACTCTGTCAGTTGTCTTCGTGTAACTCTTTTAAAATAGTATCAAAAAAGCCTCCTAGGCAAATTTTACTCATTAAAAAAGTGAATTTATGCTAGAGTGGTGCATATAGTGACACTGAAGAAACAAATGCTAGTTGCGGATAAGTTAGTCATAGTTAACTTCTTTTTTTTTTTAAATTTCCTAAAATTGATTGATATAAGAAAATAAAAAAACAAAACAAAATAATCTTTAAATTGCAAAAGGAAAAACAAGTATCAAAGTGTTAATATCGGACCAAAAGAGCCTTTATTTATCAACTAACTCTGACGTATTTAGAGACCAGCGAAGACGACTTATTAACACTCGAATTTAAATTCGAATTTTATTTAATAGAAACATGTTGATATACATAAAACATATGATATATTTTATATTTCTTCTTTATAAATTGAAAAAAACTTTATAACTTTCGAATTTAACTGAAAGTTAAATGAAATTTTGAAATTGTTACCAAATTTACCTTAAAGCTGAATTTCTATTTCAACTTCGGCACCGAAGTCGGAGCCGAAATCAACTTTGCGTTTCAGTAAACTTCATAATCCTTTATTGAACTTCATAAAACTTCATTGAACCATTGTGCAAAACTAAACAAGAACAATTTAAAATTGCGTATCGTGCTCCGCATATCTGGAATAAAATCTTAGCAAAATAAAGTAATTTACCAGGTGTAAACAATATAAATTGCTTTCAAAAACTAATAAAAAAGAATATTTCAAAGTATACAAATCTTATTAATGATTTCTTTTAAACTGCTTTGTTTTTTTGTTTGTTTTTTTGTTTTTGTCTTTTTACATTGAAAAGATTTTGGTTTTAACACTATTTACCTTAGTTAATTAAGTTTTGATTTTAACACTTAATATTGTAAAAACATAATTACAACGGTTCTTGATGATAAGACTTAATGTTCTTCTGCAAGTTTCCCGCGTTTTTATTTATTTTTGTATAACTAACTCTTATTATTTTGTCTTTGATATTTTATATTTATAACTGGTTTATTTTTGAAAGAATAAGAGTATCTGGTATTATATTACGGAATTTAATTGTAACAAAAACGGAAAATTAAATAAAAAAAAAATAATAAAAAAAAAATAATCCGAATTTTAACAAATATTCGCCTGTCTATACTCGTAGTATTAGTAATTCTTTAATGTTCATGTTCATGCGAGTTTATTTTATCTATATTGTTTTGAAATCTAAACATCTGAATTAGATTACCTCGCAACCTTCTAACAATTAATTTTGAAAGTTCCATATTTTGTAACCGTTGTTCATAGTTTAAACCTTTTGGGAAACAAATTTTAGTTGCTCGTTTTTGGGCTCTATGAGATTTAGCGTAGTATGGGTTCTGAATTTGAAATGCATATTCAAAGTGAGGTTGCACGAGTGGTATGTATAATAATTTCATAGTATTTTTGTATATATAGTTGAACGCGTGTTTTATTAACCCCAACTTAATATTAACTTTGTTAACAATAAACTTAATATGATGTTCCCATTTTCAATCATTTGAAATATATACAACTAAATCTCGTTCTAGCGATATCTTCTTAAAAAACTTAACTTCGAAGTTGATTTTGGCTTTTACTTCTGTGCCGAAGTTGAAATAGAAATTCGGCTTTCACGTAAATTCGGTAACAATTTCGAAATTTCATTTAAATGCAATAAAAGGTTCATATGGCAACAGTGTTTTTATTTTTATTGGAATTTATCTTACTTCATGCAGAAATACTTTTAAATCATTAGAACAATATATGTCTAAACATAGTGCAACTGCCTCCATCATTAACACATAGGAGGATGAAGGAGAGTGTAAAACTGCCTGCGATTTTCAGTCATTTCCCAAAAATATATATGACACGGAAGTTCGAAATAACCAAACACGTAACAATTTTTCTAGGCATAAAACACTAAATGATTCATCTTACATCGATCACATAGCAGTCTTAAAAAAATCATCAATATGCTTTACAAACTGTAAAATTATTCCTCCTTCACATTTAAACATGAGTGACTATTTACCCATTGCTACACATATTAAACTCCAGTTATAAGTGATGATCTTCCCATATCGCAAAATTAAGTTACGACCGTTCCCATCTCCATTCCCATCCCGCGTCACATCCCGCGTCATAACGTTATATATATAATCCGATCATCTTTTTAAAAAAAAAGATTAATTTTTTTTTTTGTTTAAAATTAATCTAGCGAATTAAAGAACAAACCATTACAACAGTTCGATAAACCAAAACCTGTTGCAGTTGTAAAACCGTACAAGCCAGAAGAAGTAAAACCAAATTTATATGCAGGCAGTTGTCATAACTATCGTTCATAGAAAGTTCTTTTTTAAATGGAAGTTTTAAATTTTATTAAAAAAAGTGGTATACGAATATGTAAGTTTTTTCAATGTGTTGGAAACTTTGTTAAACTTAATGCAATAAAATTATATAATTATTCAAATTGGGAAAGATAGCAAAATTGTTGTTACTCGTTTCTGGAAAGATAGCAAATTTTTTGTTAATGGTTTTGATGTTTACGTTGCTGATAATGATATTACTTTTTATTCTTGGAACACTTCATTATATTGTTTGTGTGCTTATAGTCAAAATAAATGAATATGAACCTTTATGAATTGGAGAAGATTTGTAGAGAAGTATTAAATAATACTGAAAAAAGAAAATATAAATCAATCGAGGAATTGATAGACAAGTTAGATTGTATTGTAGAAATAACAAACTTTACAAATTTAAAAGAACTTATGAATTTTGTTTTATATTAACGTGTATACGAAAAAAATATTTTTATATTATTGTTATTGATACGCCGGGTTATAAAGAGAAACAATCGAGTTTCGAATCGTTTATCATATGGAAATTTGATATACATAACAAACGTTTAGTCGTATTATTAAAACGTTTGGAAAATTTTGTTAATTATTATAAGGGTTACGAAAAATTTAATTTAAAACACGAGCATGTGTACACGGTTTAATACAATATTTAATAAATTAAAATGATACAAAGAAATGTTTTTTTTATTTTCCAGCTTGATTGATCCCATAAGATATTCCTCCTGAAACTGCACCACCTAAACCGGCTCTTCCTATTACAGGTAAAAGTCTTGGTAAAAGTTTTGAAGCAATTGCTCCTATTGCAGCCATATATTTACCACGTTGGACGGACACAACAATGATTGTGCTCACTTTCTTCGTCACACAGACAACATCCTAAACATAACACGCGTCTTGCAAAATATTGTTCGTTTCTTTTCATTCTGTCGTTGTTTAAATGTCGATCGATTCTTACCATTATTCTGTCGAGTATGCGAACTTGTTCTAAAAAAATTATTTTAAACTAATATATTTTTTTACAAAAAAAATTATGATTATAAAAAATTTTTTAATTTACCATCGTCTATTTCTGGAATATCGTCAAATATTTCCAATTCGTTTTCATACAATTGTTAAATGAACCCTCAAGTGGTCTTGTTTCAACCACTTGAGGAACATAGATTTGAGGAGCTTTATATATGTTTTCAGGCACATAGGATTTAACAATCTTGAAAAAAAAAAAAACACAACCACTTCAAAAAAAATACAAAACATTTTTTTTAAAAAAAAGAAAACAATAAACTTACAGCTACAGGTTTGACAAATAATTAACGTTTGACTTTATTTTTTTTACTTTAATCATTTTTTACTCAATAAATTATCAATTAACTTTTACTCAATAAATTATCAATTAATATGATTTGACAAAAAATTTAACTTTTTTATATATTTTTTTATAACTTTAAACAAAAAAAAAATTAATCTTTTTTTTTAAAAAGATTATCGGATTATATATATAACGTTATGACGCGGGATGTGACGCGGGATGGGAATGGAGATGGGAACGGTCGTAACTTAATTTTGCGATATGGGAAGATCATCATATAAGTAATATACTTAAAAGAAAAATACAATCCCAAAGTATGCAAGGAAGGATGACAACTTTATTGAAATTTATAATCGGAACCTCTCTCAGTTCTTCAAAGATTACGCTTTTATTGGAGAAGCAATAGAAAAACAAACTCAAACAACATGCGAAAAAATAAATAATGCTGCCACTTTAGCTATGGAAGAATGTTATCCAAAAAAAGAATTTTGCATTTATTCTAAATCATGGCGGACACCGGAAGTTAAATTATGCTAAGACATTCTCTTTCCACTTTGAAGAATGAAAAAAATGTAACTATAACAGATCGCAGGAATACATTTCATTTAATAAATACAAGCTATCTCTAAAGAGTTTTCGTTAAACAGTAAAAGCAGCTCATAACCTAAAAATCAATAAAATTACTAAAAACATTGAATATCTTCGAAAAACTAATCCTCAAAAGTTTTGGAACAATATCCGAAAAATTAGTTCTAGTCCGAACACTCGTATTTTTACGATTAATAAGAAGCAAGATAGTAAGGAAATTGTAAAAGAATTTCGACAAAACTTTAATACAATTCTCAACACTCCCACAATTACTAACAACAATTCCGAACACCGCAACATTCCCCAACTTAAGATACTCTCATCAACTTCCGACATTGAATCTTGTATTCGTAAGCTAAAGTCTAATAGATCACGTGACTCTTGTGGAGTTACTGCAGAACATCTTAAAAACTTTTCTAATAACAATCTCGTTACATGGCTTTCAAAGTTTTATAACAGTATCTTTAATAATGGAGCTATGCCAGAGTACTTATCAACTTCCAAAATTATCCAAATAGTAAAATACTATAAAAAATCTCTTAATAATTCAGATTACTATTGCGGTATTAGTATTACATCTACCTTGACAAAACTCTTTGAATATATTATCATGTAAGTATGTCCGGAATTATCAGACAGCCACTCTCATCAATTTGTTTTAAAGCAAAATAGCTCCACCCTGCATGCAGAGTTCCTATTGAGTGAGACATTAAAACATTATAATAATAATAACTCGCCAGTATATATCTGTAGTTTAGATGCAAATAAGGCTTTTGATAGCTGTAACTGGGATTTGCTGTTTGAGAAACTTTATTACAACAAAAACTTACCGCTATCAGTAGTTCGCGCACTACAATCATTATACCGCTCGGATATCGCTAATATATCATACCTTGGACATAAATCAAATAATTTCCGCTTGTCTCAAGGTGTACGAAAAGGGCCCATTTTATCGCCACATTTATACAACATTTATACTGAAAGTATATTAAGTCAAATAGTTTTCGATTGTAAAGTTGGAACAACAGTAATGGGTTTATACACTGGTATTATTGCTTGTGCAGATGATATAATCCTGCAAAGTTCTACTCTTTCTGGGCTACAAGAGTTGATTAATAAAGTTCAAACGCATTGTCAAAACCTCTATATCAAATTAAACACAGGAAAAACCGAGTTCATTATCTCCGGTAAAAGTTTAGTTAAAAAAAACATAATACAAATCAACGGTTTTTTCCTGAAACTCAATAATAAACTGAAACACCTCGGATTCTTATGGGAAAATCAAGGCCATGGAAAAAATATAGCTACAATCCAATCAGCAAAATGTAAACGAAAGAATTATTCAATCTCAATCTCCAGAGCTCTTATAAAATCTGGAATTCGTTTTTGTCATCGTCGTAACGATGACGTAGAAGATAATATAGCAGAAATTTTAAACCAGTCCTTTGAATTCTGGAACATCAGAGAGCAGAGAATGATAATCAAAAATTTAATGGAAGAAAGCATTCCAAAAAGAATCTAAATTAGAATTTTAACTTAGAGTATAAAGTATTAGTTTTATGACCTCTGTATTTTTTACCTGTAATTTTGGGTGATGAAAAGAATAAATAAATAAGTTTAGCTTCAATTAAATTTGCAGTAAAGTTTTTTTCGCTTGCTTAATAAGCAATAGACCTAAAATAGAGACTAAAAAAGCTTTTATATTTTTCAAGTTGGTCGGGGAAAACAGGGGAGTTAATAAGCAATAGTTATTCATAGTATATTCATAGAAATTACACGCCCTTACACCCTTCCATACACCACAAAAAAAAAAAAAAATTGCTATAAAAATTTTTTTTGTGTGTGTGTTTTATTATAAAACGCCTTCGCTCTAATCTAACCTATATGTTATTATATTAATAACTGCTACTAAATTTGAAATTAAACAAAAAATTTTATAGATCAAATAAATCACACTAAGAATACCCTTAAATATTTCTCAACATTTTTGATGAGTTGGTATAATAGCAATATGCTTATGTAGAGCAGACTTAATTATGCAATATGTATCAGCAGTTTTTCTTGTTCTAAATTCCTTTTTACTCACAGCTAAAACTGCATTTCATCCCATTTTGGATGATTAATTTTTCTTATACAATTTCTCACCATCCACAATGGGGCCGAACAAAGGAAAAATGGTCAAAAATCGAAAAATCTGCCAATCCATTTGAAATTTTGCACAATTATAAAAAAGAGTATTCTAAATTGAGTGAAAAAATAACAAAATGTTTTTTGAAAAAATTTTGACCATTACTTTCGAAACAGAGTCTGATAAGAATTTTTTTAGCAATAAATTGACATGCAGTGATTTTTTTTACTTTTTACTATATTATTTAAGTATATATTTATAGCTTATAAAAAAAACTTATGGAAAAAAAAAGTAAAACATGCGTATTTATAAATACCGCAATCCCGGTAACAGAGGGGAGTGGTGAGGAGTGAAAGGCTGAGTGCCCCCCCCCTCCTAACCCACAACTTTTTCCAAATTTTTAAAATAAAGTGTAAAATATTATATAAAAATATGAATAAGTTTTTTATACAAAAGATAAAAACTCATGCTGCCATCTATGTTGCAAGCAAATAATAGAGAAAAGTTATTGTACGAAATATTTTGTTCAATTTTATTGATACTCGATTCGAACTTGCAACCCCTTGGGTAAAGAGTTCAACACTATAACCACTGCACCACGTCTGCTATTTTTGTTATAAAAAATCATAACATCATCTTATTGATATATTTCAGAATCTACATTTGTTTCATACATGTGACTGTTTTCAAAAGCATCTATACCATTTTCATTGAACTTGATATGATTTGTGAGCCATGTATCAAAAGTTTATGTAATGTGTGAGTCATAGGAATTTTTTTATATAATTTAACATACCGAGATGCTGTTGAGAAGTAATAGTTATTAAATTTAACTGGGTCAATTGGAAATTGATAAGAAATACACAACAAAAGTATTCTTAATCTTTGAATAAGCTCCAAGTCGATGTCTAAAACTTCAGACAAGAGCTTCGGATCTTCGAATGCTCTTTTTGCAACGTTTCCCGTATTACTATTGCCACCGCTAGATTTTAGCATGTCTATATGCATGTTAAGTTTGTTTTTGAATCGGATCTGAATTTTAATCTTCCTTGCTTTTATTATTGCTTCGTTTTCTTTTCCATGCACTTGCCATTGATTTTCAGGCAAAACTAATTTATAAGAAATGTGTAACATTGCTTCGAAACAGCGTATATGCATGTGAAGAATACTTAAACCATATTGTATAGCTACTGGGTTAACATTAAATACTCATATTGTAAAATTTACTAGTTTATTCATATCTTTTGAAGAACAACCACATACAGTACACCGTTGAAACGTAGATGTCTTTGTAATAAATGCTTGAATCTTTCCATCTATTAACGTCAAACACAGATTACATTTAACCAATAGTTTCTTTCCAGATTTTAAAATAATCACAACCTTTTCGAGTTCAGCAATTTCCTTAACATATTTCTCCTTTAATCGAATTACGTATTCTTTACTTTCCTTTGCAAATTCGATTCTCTGTGGACGGCAAAATCTAGTAGACTGAGGATTTTGATTAGTCCATAAAATTTTTCCACAGCTTGTTTGCAATCTTAAAGGAATCATAGATGTCACAAATAATAAACTATCACTAAAATTTTCAATTAGGTCTTGATTGAACCTTGCTTGTTGCGTGCTACCGTCAAAGCCATAAGAAACTATAAATTTGCATTGAACAACATTAATTTCTGGAATTTCTTTCTCAATAAGTTCATGCTGCAATTTACTAATTCTTTCTAGAGTATGTTTAAATAAATGCTTTCATTCTACTTCAATGCAATTTTCTGTTTGCAATATTTCACTTGGACAGCATTAAGATTTTTCAGCTGATACCAACTTATAAGGAGGGAAAATATCGCCACCTTGAGTTTTAGCTGCAAATCTTATTTGATTATACTGATCTTTGGACAAATTCGTATAAAAAAAAAAACGATAACGCTTGTTCCGGTGACATTCTCACAACTTCAGAATTAATCTTATTCAATACAGCAGCCAAATTTTGACTTTGAATAACTTGTTTGATTAAATGAGATAAGTCTTTTTTATCTTTTTATGCAGCGACGGTTGCAGCAACTCTGAGGAACATTTCAGTTTCGGGTTCGTTATTAGATACAACATCAGCAATAATTCGGCGTTTGGATCTGGCAGACATCTCCAAAAACGGCATTGTTGGTCTTCCTCTTTTCGTTTTTTTAGAACTGGACGGCTGAGGGTCACATTTAAGCTTTATTGGAAGCTCGTATTCAGTTTGAAGCCAACTTCCATGGTATTTCATGAATCTTGCAGAAGAACAACCTTGCTTTCTCCAAAGTTCGTTGTATCGCTTTTTTATATTTTTTATTTTCTGTGTTATAACTTGTTTTTCTCCTTCCTTTTAGGTCTCTTTTAAGTTTTTCTTCACAACACAACAAGCATTTTTCAATCGCTAGATAATGTTTATCATTTTGTTTTATAATTGCAACAATTTCACTATACTTAATAATCATTTTTAAATGTATTTACACATTTCACGGTTTTATTTATCTTCGAACAATGCTTTTAAATTGCGTAAGGATTATGTGTTACTGCAGTAACCAATAATCCTTACAAAGTAATTATTGTTTATATAATTTTATATAATTATTGCAGTAACCAATAAAGTAATTATTGGTTACTGCAGATGGCATTTCTATCAGTATACTGATAGAAATGTGATCTGTCTTTATTTTTAAATTTTTTTAAAAAAAAAGACAAAAAAAGTTTTTTAAACGGAAAAACAATTAATCAAGCAGTACAAGATAGACTAAGTTTTTACCAAATTCGATTGAACCATAGTCATAGTATTATGACTATGATTGAACTAAGTTTCAAGTATTTATTGCAAGTTAGACTTCCACCGGCCGTCAACAGAAAAATTATATCTCTAGCTTTTAAGTTATAAACAAACTAAAAGCGCTATAAATATATATATATTTATTGTAAATAAACTAAATTAAATTAATTTTGTTGCATATATTGATAGACTTAATCATTATCTTTACATAGATATATAATTTAATTTTCTTAAAACAGCAGTCACAAAGTAAATGTAATAAACTCAAAATAGGAATTTTAACACAAATTTCGGTTTGAGTTTGAGTCTAATGGTTACTCAACATCCAACTTTTTTTAAGTACAAACTAATCTGTTTCAAATGCAGCTACAAATAAGATTTAAAATAAGCATTTAAAATTTTCAAAAATTTAAAACTTGATTTTTAGATTTTTGGCCATTTTTTCCTTTGTTTGCCCCACTGTGCCACCTTAATTGAAGTTAAGTTACAAAAATAAGAATTTCTTTAAAATAATTATTAAAATTGCTTTTCTAGATGAGAAAAATAATATTTTAGATTCAAAATAAAATGTTGCTTACAGTTGTAAGCAACATCGCGATATGGTAAAAATATATTCAATTATATTATTAACTTATTGTCGAAATATGCCCCACGAAAGTTATTTACTAAAATTAATACTATTTAAAAAGTTCAATTCCAAATAGTTTTTTAAAACCAGATTCTAAAGTAGGATAGAAAATACTGTCTGAAAAACATAAACTTTTTATAAATAAAGTAAATTTGAAATAGTTTAAGAAAAATCTTCTGTGGTTGCAATGCTTAAGAAAATACGCAAATTTTGTTTATTGCAAACTTATTGATGCATTTTGGTATTTCTAAAATTAATTTTTTTTACAATTATATAGCTAAAATAGCTTAAAATATTTTATCAAAAAAATTAAAATTTTTTTTCAGCTGAGCCGATTTTCAGAAGCTTCCTTATTCTGGCCGATTTTCAGAAGCACTAAAATATTTGATGGAGGATGGAATTGGTCTGTTTTAAATAAAAAAATATATTAATTTAACCTTGTAATTTTGAAATATGTACTTTAAATTCTTATATCGACTTGCTAATACTTCAGTAACATTTTTAAAGCATTTCATTAGTTTTATGTTTCCGTAAGCTCGATGTTTGCAATAGA
>NC_061167.1:14833710-14906246 GCF_022113875.1 Hydra vulgaris | reverse complement strand
ACCTTTTGCCAGATAACGACGTCATTATAACTACGCATTGCATTTTGGGATTGCCTGGGAGCAAACAAAAGTTAAATTCGTAAATATCCTGTTGTTTCTATTTAGTTTTTTAAAAGTTGACCATTATTATCTATTTGGTTTATAACTATTATTTTTTTTATTTGCAACACTCTTTTGTAATGGGTAAGAGCGATCATTGTGCAATTTTTGGTTGTAACAACGATCGTCGATACAAAGAAAAGTATGTTTTGAAAGATCATATTTATAAGACTTTTAGTTTCAGCGAATTAAAATTTTTTACTTGTAAAGAGAAATATTTTTCCACATGGAGTAAAATTATTAACAGAGAAATAGTCGATCCTTTAACAAAAAAAAGAAAGCTATATGCTGTAAATAAGAATACAAAAGTATGTGCAAATCATTTTGAGTATGGGAAGCCAACTGAGCTATCCCCTCATCCAAAGTTATATTTGAAAGGATACGAAATATCTTCTCCTCAAAATAAAAGAAAATTACCAATTCCTCGATATACACCTACTACAGTTTCTAAAAAACATAAAAATACACATTTTTCAAGTACCTGTACCACTACTAGTAGCAGTAACAATAATGACAATATTCCCCAACAGTCTTCTCTGTCAATATCTCCTCCATGTCTATCATCAACAGCATCTAATCAGCAACTTTCTCCACAACAAATCGATTTAATTACTAACACACCAGCAACTTATCTAACACCAACAACACTTTATAAACAAAGTAGTCATAAAAGATTAACATGGGAGGCAGTGCGTTCTTTACCCAAAGTCATAAAATTGTATACTGGGTGTCCCACTGAAAATGTTTTTTTATATATTGTTAGTCGTGTTCAAGCTAAACATAAAAAAGTGTCTTATTTTATGGATTATAAACGTTCATTTGAACCAAAGCAATATCAGTTTAGTCCTGCTAGTAAACCTTCAAGTACAGGGAAACCTGGTCCAGCACGACAGCTTTTTGTTGAAGATGAAGTGTTACTTACTTTAATGCGTATTCGACTTGACTCACCATTACAAGATTTAGCATTTCGTTTTAAAATTTCAGTAAGTCATGTGTCTAGGATTTTAACTACATTTATAACTTTATTAGCCCGAGAACTTGAACCATTAATTTATTGGCCTGCTCCAGAAGAAACATTAAGTTTTACACATCCTCATTTTATTGGAGATTTCGTTTATGTTGAAGGTATTGGTGACTGTACTGAACAAACTATTCAAAAACCTGCTAACGCTAAAGCTCAATATCAAACATATAGTTCTTATAAAAGTAGAAACACATTAAAAAAACTTATATTTTGTACTAAAGGCGGTTCTATCTCTTTTGTTTCTAAAGGTTACTCTGGATCTTCCTCAGATCGTTTTATCACTGAAGATTGCAATGTTGCAAGAAGATTCACTCCTGGTTTTATTGCACTTTTTGATAAAGGTTTCAATGTTCAAGATTTATTTCTATCAAGGCAGGTAAAAGCTGTAATTCCACCATTTTTACGTAGTAAGCGACAGTTTACACCCTCTGAAGTGTATCATTGCAAGCGCATAGCACGTGCAAGAATACACATTGAACGTGTCATTGGAAGGCTGAAAGAATTTCGACTTTTAAAGAACACTCTGCCTATCACATTAGTCCCTCTAATCGATGATATATGGATAATTGCTGCTGCCATTGTTAACCTGCAACCACCTCTTGTAAAAGCAACAGCAGTATAAATTGTTGTTCTTTGATGTTATTTTTGAATGTTTTTTGAACTAGTTGTACCGTGTGCAGCCTGCAAAATCCTGGTTGTTACTTGGCGCTTCCCGGACCCTTCCTGAGACCTGTTCGAGAGTGGCAACCAACCACTGTTCATTTTTTTTTGAAAAAAAGAACAGTGGTCAGTTGCCACTCTCGGGCTGGTCCCAAAAAAGGCCCAGGAGTGTCGAGCTCTCACCTAGATTTTGCATGCTGTTTTGTTTGCTCTTTAAATTTTGGTTATTATTGTGCTATTTTATGGAATTTGGTTAATTTTTTGTTACATATTTGCATTTTAATATCTTTGCAGCCTGCAAAATTCTAATCATCACTTGGCACTCCCCAGACCCTTTTCAAGACTTGTTTGAGAGAGGCAACAAACCACTATTCATTTTTTTAAAAAAAGGAACAGTGGTTGATTGCTCCCCTTGAGCAGATCCCAAAAATGGTCCGGGCATGTCAAGTTCTGACCTGAATTTTGCAGGCAGGTGTTTGCTCTTAAATTTATAGTTATTATTGTGCTATTTTATGAAATTTTGGTAATTTTTTATTTATATTGGCATTTTAATATCTATGCAGCATGCAAAATCCTGATCATGACTAGGCAACCTCTCAGACCTTTTCCAAGGCCCATTTGACAGAGACAACCAACTACTGCTCATTTTTTCTAAAAAAAGAACAGCAATTGGTTGCCCCCCTCGAGTAGGTCTTGAAAACGGTCCGGAGGTGCCGAGTTCTGACCAGGATTTTGCTCTTAAACTTAGGTTATTATTGTACTATTTTATGAAGTTTGATTAATTTTTTATTTTATATTCCCATTTTAATATCTTTGCTTGCACAATTATGTATCATTAATTTTGAAAAACTGCAGTTTTATAGACAAAATAAGCTTTAATCTTCAGGTTATATTGTTACATAGATTTTCAGCTAAATTTGCCATTTGACAGCTGGTGTCAAATGGCAAATTTAGCATTTGACATCAATAGGATTTGACATGTACAATGTACAATTTTATTACTTTTTATATATATTTTTAACAAACATTACTTTTTTTTATTTTTGCTTATTTGCCCGAGTATCTAACTTAGAATTTTCCGGATTTTAAAGAATATTTATATGATTGTCAGGGTTATTAGGGTATGTCAACTTTCACCTTTTTTTTAGTTTCTATATACGGTTTTTTATTCATTGTAAATATTATCTAAAGCAAGAAATTAATTTTAAATATATATCTATATTTAGTTACATTTTGTTACCAAGAACTTAGTATCAAGAACTTATATTTATTCCTAGTGACGGATGCTCGGTGTAGTAAAGGCACTCTTAAAAAATATTATAGGGTCTGTAAGATATTTTGTTGACTACGACATATTTCCGTTAAATGATCAGGTCTGTAAATTATGAATAGATTAAAGTGATATATTTCGCAGTATAATAAAATATAAATGTTTGTAGCGAAAAAACCCAGACCGAAAATTCTTTTTTTTTTTTTTAAATCATCTTAAAATCACAATCGCTCATCCAAATTTGAATAAGATTTTAAATTAATACGTTTTTTAGGTGATATGAACATTATAGTTTAACAATATAATTTGTTCTGGTCGTTAATTGGCAATTTTCCATAATTATAAGCTCTTTCTTGGTCGGAATTCTAGTATTTTTTGTTAAAATTTATAGAAATATTGTGTTTTGACAACTATATATAGTTAATATACGTCAGAACCGATTAGAATTAGTAAATTAAGGACCTTTTTCAAAGGATTTTAACCAAATTCATGTTATTGCCGATGAGCAGAATTGATCTAAAGGCTCCAAAATAGTGTTCTTTAGATTCACTATTACTGGTAGTAAAAAGGTTTTGAAAATTATATTAAAAAAAAAAGTTTCTTTAAATATTAGAAAATCTTAAGCAAAAAAAGTTAAACCGTCTAAAGTTTTTAAGCTAGTGAAACTAATAATTGGACAATTGGAAAATAAAGCTGTAAATTGGACAATAAAGCTAATATTTGGACAATAAGCTATTAGAAGCTAATAAAATCACGCTAATTTCAAATAAAAGTATTCGAATAATTTGTAAATTGCCTTAACTACACCGAGTGTAGGAAGTTTGTGTGGGTGTGAACCCCACTTTTTTGATAAAAGACTTTTTTTTTTTCTTTTTTAAAAATTTTGATATGGAGGACTTTTTTTACAAGTTGATGATCATGACCCCCGTCCCTCCACTTCGAAATCCGTGCGTCAGCCTTAAACTGTATATACCTTGGATCCGTCACTATTTAACCCAATAACTATAATCCTTGCTAACGCGAATACATTTTGCAGCTTCTAGTACTAGTATTTTTTTAACACTGAGGGGACCCTTGAGTTTAGGTCACAATGCGATTGCACCTGCATAGTGCTGACTCAGCACTATGCAGGTGCAATGCGTTTTCAGCACTGCTGAGGACGCGTATGTCATGTCTTATTTCCCTGAATTTGACCTGTTTCCATGATTTAATTATTAGTCAAAACATCAATTTCAAAAAAAAAGCACTTGATTTTTTTTTAGAAAAACGTTATGTTATTGCAACCAAATTTATAGGTCATAATAATTAAAAATAATAATAGGTCATCTGCCCACATTATGTACAAAATGATAGATGTCTAGCCGGCCAGACATCCGTCAGTCTTATCTATTTAGCTATTTCCCCTGAGATTACCTTGATTTTTCCTAAATTCAACCCTATTTCCCTGATAGTTCTTTTTTTTTTTTTTTTTTTTTGCAGACATCTGAAATCCCTGACGTTTCCCTAATCCCTGCATGTGATAAAAGTGTCTAGGTATATAAAAGTTTAACAATGTCAAAGTTTGTATTAAAAAAAAAAAATAATAAAGATATTATGCCAAGTAAAAAAATTCTAATTTATTAAACAATCACAAATATAAATTGACATTAAAAATAAATAAAAAACTATATAATAGTGTGCTGCTAATAATTATCACTGTTGTTGATATTCCTATATTGATAAATGGTAACACTCCTATAGAGTCTTCTACTTTACGCCTTCTTGGATTACTTTTTTGCAACCACCTCTTGTGGAAACTTTTTCTCTTGTGGAAACTAACTTTGGAATTCTTATAAAGAATTCCAAAGTTAGCATCGGCTAAGGTTGTTATTCATTAAAATGTGCTCACCATTTTCTCACTCCTGATTCCTACAAATTTAATTGTCCCTGTATGGAATACTGTTGCCACATTTGGGCTAGTTCAAACTTAATTAACCATGTATGACATACTGTTGTCACATTTGGGCTAGTTCTTCTAATGATGCCCATTCTTTTAAACCACAAAATTTATTATAAATAAAGTTGGACCTGTTACTTTCTAAGCTTGACCCTGTGTCCCATGGTTGTAATATTGCATCTCTTTCTCTTTTTTAAAATACTATTGTTCCATGAACCAAATCTTTTTTTAATTATGCGTGATTTTTCATTCAGCAAAGTCACTTGGTTTAAATATAGAAATAGTGTTATTGCAGCATCAGTATCCGTACAGTAAACAGATAATTTTACAGTATCTATTTCTTCATGCTCTAAAAACTTTTATTCCTCTAGTTTTTTCTTCGCACAGTCTTCATTCAACCGCTTTCTCTTTGTTTTCTGAAACTCTTCACTGAAATAGTGGTGCTTACATCGTTGTTGGTAGTGAATTAGATTTAAAAAAATCAAACATGAAAATGTATAATTTTTGTTTATCATTAGTTGTTTATTTAGTTTAAATTTTATTTTTTTTAAATCATTTTATTTTATACTATTTATTTTGTTTTTTAAATATATTTATTTCTATTTTTTTTACAATTTGTTAAAGAAAAATATTAGATAAGTGGATAAGTGTTTTTTTCTAATTTATTATTGCTGTTTTTTAAGAACATTGAGCACTCTATTTGTAGAATAGAATAACATTATATATATATATATATATATATATATATATATATATATATATATATATATACTATATATATATATATATATATATATATATATATATATATATATATATATATATATATATATATATATATATATATGTATATATATATATATATATACATATATATATATATATATATATATATATATATATATACATATATATATATATATACATACATATTATTTTCTATTCTGTTTATTTTATATATATTACATATTTTTATTTTATTTTTAATTTTATTCTTTTTATTTTATTTTTTTCATTTAATTATTTTATATATATATATATATATATATATATATATATATATATATATATATATATATATATATATATATATATATATATATACATATACATATATATATATATATATATATATATATATATATATATATATATATATATATATATATATATACATACATACATATTATTTTCTATTCTGTTTATTTTATATATATTACATATTTTTATTTTATTTTTAATTTTATTCTTTTTATTTTATTTTTTTCATTTAATTATTTTATATATATATATATATATATATATATATATATATATATATATATATATATATATATATATATATATATATATACATATACATATAAATATATATATATATATATATATATATATATATATATATATAATATACATACATATTATTTTCTATTCTGTTTATTTTATATATATTACATATTTTTATTTTATTTTTTATTTTATTCTTTTTATTTATTTATATTTTTATTATATATATATATATATATATATATATATATATATATATATATATATATATATATATATATATATATATATATATATATATATATATATATATTATTTTTATATAGTTTTCTACAGTTTTCTTTTACAAGATGGTGGTGAGTCTTTGGACAGCATTTGGTAATTATCTGATAATTGTTTTAGTTGTAATGCTGCTGTATTTTGCTTTTCTACCTTTTCAACTTGTGAAACAAGGCTTTGGATGACTTTACTGCAGGTGTAGGTGGTTCTCACAAAATTTATGTCATATAAATATGGAAGCATAACATCGTTAAAATATGTAACTAATTTTGGTAGGCACTTTAATAAGAAATTTGGATCTTTAGCAATACGAAATGTGCAAGATTCTTTGGGTAAATAAATTTCAAAGTCACAATAATTGGCACCTGTAACAAATATTTGGTGCTGAACTTGGGTGTAATAAGGGTGATTAAGTTTGATTGCAAAACTTTCATTACTTTTTACTATAAAACAAGAAGACATTGAAAGGTATTCTGAAATAGTTTTATCTCTTGCTGAAAAAGGACATTTGCATTCTAACAAACCAAATCCACAACAAGTACAATTTATAATTCTATCAGGACTTGCACCCAGAAATGGATACTCAGAACATATTGTCAAGCCTGCTATGTCACAACTAAAATTTTTATGTAAATTTTTGTTTTTTCTAACATAACGTTTGACAGCAAATTCTTCATTGCTTCGTCCCCATGATAGCGCACTACTGGAAATAGTTTCAATTTGTTCACAAATCTTTGCACATAAATTAAAAGAGGATGTTGGGTTTGTAATTGTTTGCCTATCACTAACTTTCTGAATTACCTCATGGGATACTGATGATGTAATAACACCATTTCTATATTTAAACCAATTAATAGAATATGACTGGTCTGTTGTTATACTGCAAATTTTTTTTATATCAGAATTTGTTCGATAGGTTTTTAATTTATAGTGAAACAAATTCATATCGGTTATACAAACTATTTCATCAATTGTTTTAGGATATTCTGTAGCAATAGTAAAATCAATATCTAACTTATAAAAACTTGTTTTTTTAAACTGCAAAACACTTGCATTACCGTTGGTAGCTTTAGCAATATTCTCCCAGTCTTCAGTTGAATATGTGACATTAATGTCTGTTCGTGATCGAGGTTCATATAAGTTTCTACTTGGACCAGGTTCAACATCATCATTTTCAGGATGTGGTCGCCTAAAAATAACTGAATTTATTTTACATGGTTCATGTATTTTTTGGCGCTTTTCAACTCGTACATCCCATTGTTGTTTTTTGCCAGTACATGTTTTATTATGGCCTAACCTGACTTCATTCTCAATATAATGCAATAAACTAAAGACATGCTTACAAGATGAACTGAAACCTGCAATACACGAACACTCAGCAGTAAAAACATATTCTGAACCATAAAAACATACCCAAACTAAATATGGATTTTCGTTTATTCTTGTCTGAGGAACAACAGTAGCTCTAACGTAACAATACCGAATACTGTCAACAATGTTATTAAAGGCGACATCTTTAACATGCCCAGAATATTGCAAGTTTTTTCCTTCTCTAAATGCCTTCATTGCACTCTTATTTGTAGCATATTCTTTAATGACTTCTAAAGTCGCATTAGGAAGATATTGACTTCCACTTTGCCAGTTACTTTTTAAATCTTCAGGAAATGGAAGATGTAAAACATCGTCAACTACTAACTTCCTTCTTCGACTGTTATTTATTTCATTAATACGGTTATCAGTGGTAAGTAACAATGGTAGGTTTAAAGCTTCTGCCATGATAACTTTTTCTATCAAAAGTGCTTTTCGTGCACTTCCTGAACCAAGTGGGACACCTCTTGATAATAAATACGTTTTTAACTCATCTATTTTCCACTTTGACAAATCTACTGAAGTAAAAACCATATTAAAACCAATAAATAAGAATAATAATCTAGGCTAATGCAATAATCGCTGGATATTGGCATAGAATTATATATCTATCAAGTTTGTTTGCTCCCAGGCGATCCCAGAATGCAATGCGTTTTATAATGGCGTCTTTATCTGGCAAAAGGTCAATTACGAACGGTCGAACTCGTAATATAGACGTTGAATTAACGTGGAATCAACGTCGATTTTATTTCATAGTTTTAAACAAATTTTTCAACGATGATACAACGTTGATTTTTGGTTATACGACGTCGCGACTAAAAATCAACTGTAAACCAACGTCGAAATAACGTCGTGTGCCCACTGGGGTAATAGTGTTAAAAAAATGTATAAATTTTTTGGATCCTTTTATGGAAAGTACGGAACACTTTATTTAACAGAGTTAACAAAATGGAGGAGCAAACATTCAAACCGTGTTTTCTCCAAAAAAAATAAAAACTGAGTTATTGATGGTTTCTTGTAGTCCATGTTAAATAGCACCAGATTCAAGCCTTATTTTCAGTCAAATCATGCTTTATCCTATTTAAAAACAGCGTGCAAAACTAACTGTTCAATCATAGAGTGTTTTCTCCAAGGTCGGTGTTCAGTCAAACAGTGCTGTCTCCAGCTGACCAATGGGAGCGGTCCTCTCTGATCACATGACTAGTTGGCATAAGCTGTTTTAACACGTGGTTCAGTACTGAAAGTAAGGTTATGGTTGGTAGTTCACTAATACTATAGCTCTACAATTTTATTAGTTTCAATCTTTCGATTTCAAATGGATGAAGTGGTTGATGGTATTTTAGTAAGTATTGGAAACACTGGAGCTCGTAAAAGACAGGCAACTGGCAAAAGAAGAAAAGAAGAAAAACAGAAGCATTATTCATCACCTGCAGGAACCAATGTATACATTCCGTGCAAGCATTCAACAAAGAAGTTCTCATGTTGTGATATTAGACCTTACGATGTAAAGAAACTGAGGGACAAACTTTATAAAGTTCCTGACAAACTTCGTCAAGATTCAATAATTAGTTCTCTAGATGAAACAAAAAATGTTATTCAACGAAGGCCTAATAACCCTAACCTAAACAAGTCGCATAAGTCAAGCTCTCAACATGCCTTTTCTACAAACTACTTCATTGTTGGAAATAAAACGAGAATTCCTGTTTGTAAGAATAATTTTATTGCCATTACTAAAGTAGGAAGGACAAGATTGGCCAACATTGTTTCCAAAATCCATGCTGGAGATCCTATTGAGGATAGAAGAGGAGGTGATAGGAAAAGTAGCCACAGCATTGATAAAAAGAACAAAGTGAGAGATTTCATTTCTAATTTGAAGGCATTAGAAAGTCACTATGGGAGAAAAAAATCTACACCTTTTCAAGATGTAAATGAGAACATGAAAGTTGTAATTAAGAAGTCGTAATATGTAATTAAGAAACACAACATGTAATTGAGAAAACGTTATATGTAATTGAGAAACACAACATGTAAATAAGAAGTCGTAAAATGTAATTAAGAAACACAACATGTAATTGAGAAAACGTAAGATATAATTGAGAAATCATAATATGTAATTGAGAAATCGTAACTTGTAATTGAGAACACATAAATTAAAATAGCAAATTCACAGTCTAAGTTTGTAGGTTGTTACAAAAGGTCTTTTTGGACATGAATTTAAGTTATAATCTTAAATTTTGCTTTTGTATGCACAAGTAATAATAATGGAATTGAAAGATCGTTGTGTTATATGCCAATACACTATGACCCGAAAGTCTGTGATTAAGCTAAATCCATGTCAACATTTATGTCACCAAATTTGTTTACGTCCAGTTCTGGAACAACCAGATTCAAGTTGTCCGATTTGTCGGCATGAAATACACACAACTGAACAAGTTGAAAGGAAACGTTACGTTTTATCTTCTCCAAATGACAGGAGAAGAGTTGTTGAATGTGCAGAGCGATTTGAAGATTGGGTGAATCTCGCGCAAACGCTAGGTATCAAATATAAGACAGCATACAATTGGGTTCGCAGCGGAAATTTAAAATGATTGTCAAATTACCTAATACAGGTGGAATTCGCATTCCACCTGTATTAGGTGACGGGATTGCGGAACAGCGCATGCAGTACTTAGAAAGAATTGTAATTGAGGCGAAAAATACTATAATGGGAGGAGATTGTGCACGTGCGGTACAACACACAACCACGCACTATGCAACTATTTTAAATATGGAAGACGTACAAGTTGGTGCTTAAATGATCAATGAAGTGATTTTTAATTATATAATTTTTAATTATAATTTTTAATTGAATTATAAATTTTTCCCTAAAATGTTTCTAGTGTTTATTATGTTAAATTCATTTGCTCAAAAATTATAAATTTTTCCCTAAATTTTTCCCTAAAAAATTACAAATCTTGCGTCATTTTTAAGTGCGTCATTTTATACGCTCCATTTTTTTACGCGCCATTTTTTTTAAGCGCCATTTTACACTTACTCTTTTAAAGCGATATCTGAATTAAAATTTTCGTGTTCTCAATTACATCTTTCTATTTCTTAATTACAACTTACATTTTCTTAATTACATGTTACGATTCTTAATTACAATTTTCGTTTTCTAAATTACATCTTATGTTTCTTAATTACAACTTACGTTTTCTCAATTACATCTTACGTTTCTTAATTACAACTTTTGTTTTCTCAATTACATCTTGAAAAGGTGTAGACGTTTGTATTTGAACTGTAAATTGAATATAAGAAAGCTGCACCAAATTTATTGTGACCAAATAAAGGATGATTTGTACAGAGTGAGTTTTGCCATGTTCAGGAGACTGTTTGTTAATAAATTTAACATTGGCTTCAAATCGCCATCAAGTGATGTTTGTAGCACGTGCGCCCTTCTAGACCAGAAAATTAAAACATTGCTATCAGGATCCATGGAACGTGTAAACCTTATGACTCAGAAAAGGATTCATAAACTTAGGGCAAATGCATTTTATGCGTACATGAAAGAAAAAACCGATGAATCTGTGTGCAGTTTGTGTTTTGATCTACAGCAAATACAACAATTGCCAAAAACAAACATTCAAGATGCATATTATCTGAGGCAGTTGAATTTTTATAGTTTATGTATTACTAGTTTGGATGGCAAAACCCCAACATTTTATACATGGTCTGAAGAGCAGGCAGGAAAAGGCAGTACCGAAATTTCCTCAGCTCTACATTCTCACCTAAGAACAATGAATCTTAAAGGAATCAAGACTTTACGACTTTTTTGTGACGGATGTGTTGCCCAAAACAAGAACAATATCAACCTTCAAATGCTTTTGCAATTTCTCTACTCTTCAAATAATGCTGACACTCAATAAATTCGACTCTACTTTCCGGTCAGAGGCCATAGTTTTCTGCCAGCAGATCCTGTGTTTGGTAGGGTTGAGAAAATCCTTAGGAAAAGTGTAACAATAATATCTAAAGAACAATATTATGAAATTTACAAGAACATTGGAGCTGTAAAAGTTATGGGTGTTGATTGGAAACTTCTAAATACCAAATCACTCAACAGGTTCTTCAAAAATCTTTCATACATATCAGAATTAAAAAGGATCTTTCTCAAGAAACACCCAGGAACAGGAGCTGTCAAGGTCAAGGGCTTCAGAAACTATAGATTTGAAGATGGAAGTGAGCAAGCTGGAGAAGGACTCCTGAAAAGAGGAATAAAAGTTTCAAATGTCAGAAATATAACTTTAGAATCTCTTCCACTAAATCGTCCCATTTCAGCCGACAAGAAAAAAGATGTTGAGAAACTCTTGAAACTATTATATGGCGATGGATGGCAGAGTGAGCCTGATTTTGAATGGTACAGGAAAATATTATTCGATGAACAAGACGGGAATGAAGAGGAAGATGAAGTGTGTGACTGTTTGGATGAAGATAATGGAATGAAAATTTAAATTGTTGAGTATGTATTAGTATTGTGTTTTATGTTACCATATTTTTTAATTTCTTAATTTGTGTGTTGCGTTATTTCAAAATTTTTCAAATTCTTGAATTGCACCAATAAAGCCCATTGACTTTGTATTATTCGTTTGTTGTATTACTTAAATCATTCAAAAAGTGTTTTATCCTTGTGAGACTCAATCAAAACATGTTTTCTCCTTAGTATTCTGTCAAAATGTGTTTTCTCCAAAAAATAAATGCATTTTTTTCATTTGTTTTCAAACAAATATCTAAAATAATGTATCAGAATACTCCTCAGAGCTATTAAGAACAATAGAAAACTATAACTTTGATTCATGACAGTTCTTTAAATTTTTATCAGTTTTTTGCGTTTCCTGTAAATTCTCATCTGAAAGAGAAAGCACGGTTTGAACGTTTGCTCCTCGATGGAGTTTGATCAACGGAGTTTGATGCTAACTCCAACATTATGTAGGAGTTAGCATCAAACTCCATCGATTTACCAACACCTAAAAAGTAACATCAATACCACTTTCAAACTATGGCAACAAAATCTGAAAGTGATTCGTTAAATCACTGATCGGCTAAGCTAAATTAAGTTTTATTACTATACGAGACTATATTTATAGTTTAAAAAAATTTAATTTTACTCTCGAGAGTTGAAGTCAAATTATTTAAAATATTTTGGCTTTAAAACTTCGTTTATTCTTACTCTAGTTACCTTGTTAGAGGTTTAATGCATTTGATTAATTTGTTAAAAAAACCATAATCTTATACTTTGCTCATTAAAAACGGCTAAATCAATTGTATACAGTTAGGCAAAGTATTTGAGGAATGCTAAAAACGTTGCTACACATGCTATTTGTTTCTAAAATACTAAAATCTAAAATAAATAAATATTGATTAGTTGACCACATTGTTTTAATAAATAAAGACGCTAAATCGCGGTAAAGGTATTGAAATTCCTTAAAGTGGTAAGCACCTTCGGTGTAGTATGGCTAGAATAATATTGTCAAAGATATATATGTTTGACATTATTACTCCAACCATATTACACCTAAGTTGATATCATTTGAAACTATTAAAATTGTTTACTAACAGTTTTTGAAAATATTTTGATAAAAAATTTTGATAATAATTTAGATTTAAATACAATTAATTTTCATTTAAAAGCCAAAATATTACGTTTTTTAAATCTCTTTATAACTTAGGTTCTTAATTTAGAAATAAAAATAAGCAACTATTTATTTCTAAAAGCGTAAAAAACGTAAATTTTAAAAGTATTAAGCACAACAGCAAAAGGTAACAAGTTAGTAGTCAAATTGAAAAGTGTAGCTCAGACTTTTTCTTGCTAATAACATTATCTCAAAACCACCTAATGTTAGTTATACATTTAAAAATATAAACTTAACATTTAAATATCATATTGCGATAGAGAAATTAAGTCAAATTTGACTTTAATAATTAATTTGTTAATAAAATTTGTTAATAATTTATTTCTTAATAAAATTTCTTTAATAACAAAGTTGACTTTAATAATTAATTGTCTTTAATAATTATTAGAAAAATTTCGATAAGGTCAAAACTCAATGTAATAAAATAACAATTCTATTCTATAATAAAAATACGTTTTAAAAAGTTCACAAAATTAAAAATAAACCAATAAAATTTATGTTCCAATTTTTTCAAATTATCCCCACTTTTCAAAGAGCCATAAATGTATATAATTTATTACTTTGTTGGAGCTTTCTGTAAGACGTATTTATTCATCTCAATCATCCGGTTAAATACTTTGGTAAACTCTTTTACCCACAACGCATTATCACGAGCAAATCGAACTGCTTGTTGATGAGCAGCTGAATGCTTACACTGTAATTTTTGCGAAGTTGGAGAACATAAAACAGATCCACTTTCATCAATCGGTTCAATAATCCAAGAATTGGCCAAGTCTGAGTTTAAAAGCAATGATGTCCTGTTAGACTCCGGCAACCTGTCATTGGGTATTGGACTGTCTGGTTCTTGCCATTGTTTTTGTGTACCGTTGATGGTTACTTGATTCCACGGAACAACATCTATAATTTCTCTGTAATAAGCATTGTCAAGAACACTAGTTGGAGCTAATGGGAATGGTCCCTGAGTAACTGTTGAAAATTGTTCGTCGACCCAGTTTCCAACAAAACCAGAGTTTTCCAACTTGCATTGTCCTAAAGTGTGTGCTCCTAAAATGGTCACTGCTTCATTAACGTTAAAGTTAAATTCGTCCTTAAAAAATTTAAAAGTTTTTCTGGTTCAATCGGTGCCTTTTGGTGGATCAACACTTTGAACTTGATTAGGTGAAGTTTCACAATCTCCTCTTCCAACTTTAAAGTCTTTTAATCCTAAGTATTTTACTGGAGCATCGAACGTTGACCTAGTGAGAGCAGCAACAGCGGCTAAAGCGTAAAAATCTGCTCTAGATATTTTGTGTGAAGTGTCGTATAACGCATTAAGACGGTCAGTTACTATTTTTAATCCAGCGTTTCCTCTGTGCGTATGATCTATGCATCCATCGCATTTGAATTTACCAATGCAATCGTGAAAAGCTAGACGTACACAGCCAGCAATTATCGGCAAGTCCCTATTTACTTTAACAGATTCAATTAAACTTAGCAAGTCGGTTTTAGCATTATTATAATCTTTGAATGTAGGAAATGTTTGCACTGCCTCCATACAGGTAAACAGCAACGTAACATACCGAAGACCAAGTAAAAGCAGCATGACTAAATGCAACAAGTATAATTCATTATTTAACATATAATGTTTAACTATATTATAAATATAATATTTATGTTATAATTTGTAAAAGACCAGGGGTCAATTTTTAGAGAGAGAGAGAGTGAGGGAGAGAGAAAGAGAGAGTGAGAGAGAGAGAGAGAGAGAGAGAGAGAGAGAGAGTGAAAATAGATTGTACATGTAATGGTTAGTTATAATAAAGTAAAAAGGGTGCATAAAAAAAATATGTTGCAGAAAATTAAGAAAGTTGCATTACCTATTTGAAATCGTATTTTAGAACAACAATAACTTGTAATAGATACTTGCGTATTAGAATTACTTTAGATTGTGTAGACAATTGATTGACTACTGTAATAAATAAGTTGTATATAAATTAAAAAAGAAGTATATTAAAAATTATTTAACAACTACTATCATTAAATGGTTTATTGTACACTGTTGTTATAAAAAAAATTTATTTGTTTTTATATATAAGTTCAATATTTACAGTTTCCTAACTAATTTCTGTTATACTTTAATTACATACCTATTTTACAATTTATATTTATAAATGTTGTTTCACATCTATGATATTTGAATAAGTTATCACCTTAATGGACTCAAATTTCACATAAGTATTTTAATGTCGACACAATTTGTTTAATCTATTTTATCAATTAGTATTGACAGTCTTGTAACATTGGTATTGACATCTCATAACTGCATTTAATTGCATTTTAATTGCATTCACATTTCACAATTAGCATTTATAAATACTTTTTCACATCTATGGTGTTTGGATAAGTCGAAATTCAATTTCACATTTTAATCGCTTCTTTGTTTATTTCGCTGTTTAATAATTTTTACAGCTTAACAGTTTTTAAATAAAAACACAGGCGCGGCAAGTAGAAGACATTATTTTGTCCTATTATCGAGCAATTGTACGTATTTACAATAACCATGTAATATATTTATACTTTACAAATGATTTATTGAAGTAAAAATAAATAACAATTACCTTAAGAAATTCTTCAAGAACAATATTCATGTTTAGAGTAATAATCAAGGAAACAAGAAAGCAAACAAAAAAAGAAAAACAAAAAATAAACAAATAAATTAAAAAGAACGTTTTTACAAGAGCCATACTATATAAGTATGTTATACAAAGTATTTATTGAAAAGTATAAAAATGAAATGTATAACAATTTGTAATAAAGTAATATATAAATATAGAACTAAAAATTAAAAATAAAAGAGTACTTAATTTACAAAAACCATAATATTTATGTATATTTTAATCAAATAACAAGGAATAAAAGATTTAGTATTTAGAAATGGCTTAGCCCAATATATCATGGCAATATTTTTTGATATTTTTTAATGCTTTTTATATTATCCAGCGTAAATGTTCATCTAATATAACCCCCAAAAAAGTTTACTAAAGTTTCTCTTTAATGTTAGCGTTATTGATTATTAGATTTGGCAGTTTAATGGGAATGTATTCTAATTTATTTACTTTATAGAATAAAATAAATTTGGTTTTGTCCACATTAAGAGGCAGTTATTACATATAAACCACTCATTAACCTTACCTAACTCTTCTGTTTTAATATCTCTGTGGGAGTAAGTGTTTTAATATCTCTGTGGGAATAAAAAAGATTGGAGTCATCTGAAAAAAAGAATACAATTTAAGAAGTCTGTTTCTAAACTTAAATCATTTATATATACCAGGAATAACAAGGGTCCTAAAATAGAGCTCTGGGGGAGACCACAAGTTACAGCATATGGATTTGTTTGATTTTGCTCATATTAGATAAATTGCTTTCATTGGTCAAATAACTTTTTACTTCATAATATTTAAATTTTTTTATTAGTATGATATGGTTTACAGTATCAAAAGCCTTTTACAGATCAATGATAACTTTTAATGTGAAATAGTAAATTATTTTTTTTAAACCAAACTGTTTTGAATAAAGCATACCGTTTTTTGATAAATAATCAAGTAGCCTGTTGTACATTTCTTTCAAGCTATTTTGAAAAACACGGTAGCGTAACGAGGGGCAAAATGAGACACTTAAGCACTAATTTATCTAATACGGCTGACATTTTTTAAAATATAAGTTGAAATTTTTCATCCTACTTGAAGCTTACAAAATATGAGTTGCAAAACTGTATTAGTTTGATCATCAGAGATCATTTATTGACAGCATCTATCCTGTCTCATTTCGCCCCGCATACCGGGACAAAATAAGACAAGTTTTTTTTTAGTAATTTAAATAAACAAAGTTAAACAAAACAGATCTTTAAGAGGATTAGCCAGAAATATATTTTATAATATATTACAGCTATAATCAACTGTCACTAGTCACTAGTCATATTGCTTGACCAGTATTTTGAAACAAACAACAGTCCGAATAAGCCCAGGTTGTGCATTTTGAACATTGACTCCACTTCTCTCCTATATATATATATATATATATATATATATATATATATATATATATATATATATATATATATATATATATATATATATATATATATATATATATATATATATATATATATATATATATATATATATGTATGTATATATATATGTATAAATATATATGTATGTATATATATATATATATATATATATATATATATATATATATATATATATATATATATATATATATATATATATATATATATATATATATATATATATCAACTACAAGAATTAATAAAACCATACATGTATATATTGAACTTATGTATTAAAAGCACACATAACATTCATTGTATTTTGTTTATTAACTGCAATAACCTATAAGCTATAATCTACTCACAATTTATTTTATATACTAGTTACTTTATTACATTACAATTACATATACAATACAATAAAATTATAAGATACAAACATAGTAACTATAAACATCAGGCAATTATTTGCTTCAATTTGATTAAATATTTATTATAGTTAAATATAAGTTAACGAAATATAAAACATAATTCTATATTGGAAAACAACTAAGCATTTTAGTTAACAAAATAAAAAGTAAGTAAATACAGTATAATAAATTTAAATCTACAGCATGGAAATATTAATATTTGCTATGTTTGTTGTTTTATTGTAAAAAATTAAATAAACATAATATTAGATATCGGCAAAACGAATACAAACAGAATGTCTCGTTTTGCCCCGCTTCATGTTAGCATCGAATTGTCTAATTTCCAGACTATTTTATTGAAGAAATAAAATACCAAAGATTGAAAATGATAAAAAAAAGGCCCCCTAAAGATTTTAATAAAAAAAAGCATTAAATATAAAAAGCTTTTCCACTCAGTAAGATCAAAAAAGGCTGGAAAAAATATAAAAACAACACTTGAAAATTCGTAATTTTCGCGTAGTCAAGGGATGAAATGATTCCCCTTCTACTCAACTTTTTTGTTTCAAAATGACTGAATATATTTTTCTTAACACAAAATAGTTTTTGAACATAACTGCACTTTTAAAATTCTTGCAAATAATAAATTGTAAGACTGGTATCATGATAAACGCAAACTGTCTCATATTGCCCCGCTGTCTTATTTGCCCCGCGTTACCCTAATATAGATACAGGTCTATTATTAGAAATAATGGAATTTTAAAAGAAAGAATAAAGATGTGATACGAAAGAGGTTCGATTATATCATTTTAATTATCAAATCCTGCACTTTTCCTAGTTTGAAGATTATAAAAGGCGGTTCGCTAGGTTCATACATATATTTCTCGTAATTTTTTAAATAAGACTCAAATGAAGTTGAGTTCAGATGAATTTTTTATGATAAATTTGGGTAGCAGTAACAGTATCGAAAACAGCTAAACTGATTAATCTCGAAAAGGGAATTTCCGGAATAACATCGAAATAAAGAATAACATCGAAATTGTAAAAAAAGGAGTTGTATCGAAAATCCGAAAAAAAGAATAATCTCGAAATTATGAAAAAAAGAATAATATCGAAAAGAGATTTTTCGGAATAATATCGAAAAAGAGAATTTATCGAAATTGTTAAAAAAGGAATAGTATCGAAAATCCGAAAAGCAAAATAATTTCGAAACAGCTCAAAAGAGAAAATCATTGAAAAGGGACTCATCAATAATATCGAAATTGTGAATAAAGGAATAGTATCGAAAATTCAAAAAACGGAATTACATCGAAATTGTGAAAAAAGGAACAATATCGAAACGGGAATTTCCGGAATTATATCGAATGTGAAAAACTGTGAAAAAAGGAATAAAATCGAAATAACATTTTCGATGTTAATCATTAAAATGAGTTTTCGATCTTATTCCTTTTTTATTGTTTTCGATTTTGTTCCACATTTGATATATTCGATAAAAAAACTTTTTGATATTAATCAGAAAAACACATTTTCGATGTTAATCAGTTAAATAATTTTTCGATCATATTCCATTTTTATTGTTTTCGATATTGTTCCACATTAGTGAATTTCGATATAAAAACATTTCGATATTAATCTGAAAATCACATTTTCGATCTTAATCATTAAAATGAGTTTCGGTCAGTTATTTTTCGATACTAATCATTTTTTCGATCAGTTAATTTTCGATACTATTCCGCTTTTCCCTAAATTTGGACCAGCATTAATAAAAAAACTGTTTTTTAAAATAAAAAAATTTTTTTCAGCAAATGCTGATTTTTCATAAATATTTTTTTCAACAATTATTATTTTTAGCAGAGTGTTTCTCGCATAACTATTTTTACTAATTACTTCTTTAACTACATTCCAAGTTTTTTTTGGTGTTTTTAAATGCTTTGTCGTATAGCATTGCATAATATAGGTTTTTAGAGTATCATTTTTTTCTTCTTTAATTATATTTTTATAGTTTTTATATGTCGTTTTGTTTTTATAAGTTGTTTTTTTTAACACTTACGATATAATTTTTATTACGATATAAATTTCATATTGCTTGCAGGAATGAATTAGAAATAGATTATATGAGTTGTTAGCATCGTTTGATTGCAATACCAGATTCTATTCAACGTTGTTTTTTAAAATGTTTTAAAACTGATTTACAGAGTTTTCATTGATTTGTCGGCTAAATAAGGTAGCTATAGAAAAAATGTTATTATTTATTATGTTATTAGTAACTAAGAATGTTGGGATTTGAACTGATAAGCCAATTTCGATTATACCTGTGTTGAGACGGTTATTATAAAAGTTATTAGTTATTATATTAAGAAAAAGTGTAGTCACCCTAGTTTCGATTATACCTGTATTGAGGCGGTTGTTATGAAAGTTATGATATTATCAAGTGTAGTCACTCTAGTTTGCTTGTTTATTTTGGAAATAAATTATTTGAGGAAGAGCGCTTATAAATTTTTTTACACTATTATTTACAGCATATTTTATTAGGACAAGTTTAAATCCCTAACCAAAAAGACACGACCTCGCGTTTTATTGATACTTTAATGTCTACAAAATTTGTCTCATTAAATTTACCTATTTGTATTGGCAGTCTTATAACATTAGTATTGACAGTTTTATAACTGCATTTTATTGTAGTTTAATTACGTTTACATTTCACAATTAGCATTTATAAGTATTGTTTCACATCTATGGGGTTTGAATAAGTTGGAATTTAATTTCACATTTGTTTTATGTTAAAAAAATTCTCAAAGCAAGTTGTCAATTTTACAAATAACTTCATTTTAAACTAGTTCGTTTGCAATGTGAACGTAAAATTTATTTAAAAAATAAGCCCATTTAAAGTGATAAAGTCAATATAAAGTTTAAATATCCTAGTTGTGAAATAATACTTATAAATGCTAATTGTGAAAAACGCATGTTGTCGAAATATAACCAAACGTGTTATAAAAGTGTCAATACTGATGATATAGATAAAATAAATGAGACAATTTCATAACAATAGTGTACAATAGACCATTTTATACAAAAAAAAAAAAAAAAAATTCTAGGTTTTCAAGGTGCTCTAAAAAAATCTAAAAAACTTAATAACGAGTACCGCATAAAAACATTTAATCGTTAAGTTTACGCCGCCTTTCTTTCCGATGTTGCTAACATGACTGGGGCAGACAACAAACATTAGTCCTTTTGGTTCTATAGTTGTTGCTATGTTTGCTGTTTACTAAGATAACGCATTTTAAATAAACTGAATAGATATATATGTATTCAGTATAATTGAAATTAAATTAGATATACATATATAATTTCTACTAAGCATATTTATGTAACAAATTGTACCTACTTTTGTTCCGTTGATTAAATATGCATTTTCAGAAAAAGAAGAAAAAAACAAAGAATAACAAATAAAAAGACTGTTGCCCCATGTTAAACCCTCAGTCGATGTAGCAGCAATCCGCTGCGAGTCAGGCTATTTGTAAGTCGATGTATGTACTGAAGCTCTCGGCAGCATTTCAGTATGACGTCAGACTGCTCACCTAAACAAGCAGTATATAATATATCTGAGTGTTTTTAGTTTTTGTTTTTTTGAAAAAAATAAAATAATCATAACTTTCTTTGCTAAAAACATTAATATTAATAAAAAAATGTTGAAGGATGCGTTCTTTCATATTTTTTGTTTAAAAGGTATTTTTCTGATAGAAAAAAAATCTATTTTAAATATCTAATGCATTCCAAGATAATAGGAATCCCATCTTAGATTATGTTTAAAATGATTTTTTTTTCCTCCTGCCGAATTATTTATACTGTTTTTATCGCAAAAAATGCGCTTTTAATGTCTTTTACTTTCTGTGAAAAACATCTCAGTCGCATTTTTCCATATTGGACCAAATCTTATTTGAATTTTATATTAATTTTCTTTTTTTCTTTTTTTATTTTGGTTCGTTTACTTTTAATTGTTGTTCAACTATATAAAGATTTAAAAAAACGTTGTTGTTTTTTTTTTTGACGAGTTAAACTTGCGTCAATACTTTTCTCCTAACCCAGTTATATTTAATGGTTTGAAAATATAAAAAATTTATTTTACTTTACTATAACTTAAATCACGCTAAAATTTCTTAACGTAAACTGTTTTTTCTCCGTCCAACCCGACTTGGATATTGCAGGTTCAGCGCTTGGTGTTCTGCATTATAAAAAGTTTCGGTATGGCAACGGTATCGTTGACAGAATTACCGCTTGTCTAACAATATTTTTTTAATGCTGTTAACCCTTTTTAAACTATTTATAGCTGATACTGTATGTCACTGATAGTGATAAAATTTGTTACTTGGTTAAAGCTTCAACGTAAAAATTACACGGAAAGTAATTACTTTAAAACAGTTAGAAAGAGATTACTTTATACAAGTTTTTATTCAGTTCTCTAACAAAGCTAACTTTTGACTTTTGTGAAATTTACTTAATAATAATAATAGCTTTTTGCATTGTTTCCAAATTCCAATCATTATATCTTTATTTAAAAAAAAATTATATCTTATATTTTATTTTAAAGTACTTTCATTTTTTGCTAACCTAAAGTTGTAGTTTTTTTTTTTTTTCGAGTTCTTTTATCTTATACTTTTATAGTAGTATAAATTATTGATTTTTAAAACATAAAATTTAATGCAACTTTTTTATGGAAGATATATTTTATGTTATAATATATATATATATATATATATATATATATATATATATATATATATATATATATATATATATATATATATATATATATATATATATATATATATATAAATATATACATATATATATATATATATATATATATATATATATATATATATATATATATATATATATATATATATATATATATATATATATATATATATATATATATAGCGTCCTTAAAGATGTAAACGTGCTAAGTCATTTTAGAATTCATCACGTGACATATATATATATATATATATATATATATATATATATATATATATATATATATATATATATATATATATATATATATATATATATATATATATATATATATATATATATATAAATAATCAAACGTCGGATTTTCTACCCTACCTTCTAAATCAAATTATAAAAGAGCAATATAATACCATATCAATTTTTTATTTAGGTTGTATTTGAACCCTTTTTTTTCGAAACACTTATTTTTTAGTTAAAGGGCAATATGCGTCATCCACCATATTTTTGTCAATAATTTTTTTTTTCTAATTTACATTATTTACTTGTCGTGATGTACATGTAATATAAACATATAAACTTGGAATCTGGAAGAAGATCATATTGATCTTGTCTCCAGAGCCATATAAAAATTAAAATATAAATATAATATAAAACAGCGCAGTTTATGACAAAATAACAGTCCAAAACATTTGAAATAATAAATGATTAAAATAATATCTCAACAATATTACAATATATTATCTGTTGAAAAAATAATATTCTTTAGCTTGTTTTTAAAAACAGAACACGAGATAGATGAATCTAAATTAGGCTTGACAATTTTATTCCAAAGATAATGTGCTCGATAATCTATACAAAATTAATTAAACTTTGTTTGGCAAAAGGGTTTTTTTAAATAATAATTATTTTGAAACTATATTTATTCTTTGCTTTAAATAAATAAATCTTTAAAAACATTTAATAAAGGGTTGTACAACAAAACGTAAAACATAAAGTCTTATACAAGTTAAGTTCATAAACCTTTAATACATTCATATCTTTGAAAGGTTTTGTGTTTAAAAAACAATTAAAAATATATTATTCGGGTTGCATGTTTCTGATGGCGGTAAAAACGTTGCAACTTACTTTTACCTGTACTTTCCTAGGCAATATATAATATAGGCAATAATAATTTTTTTAACTTAGCCCAACTAAGTATTATTCAGCACAGACAACAACTTTTCAAATACAGTTTTTGATAAAAAAAAATTATAGAAGGTAGGACGAACTACCATAAAAATTTAGACTAGCCTTAAATCACTTGAATAGTTTAATGACTTTTTAATTAAAAAGATTGCTTTACAGCTCGCTAATTTCTTTATTTACAAAATTCCTTTAAGAATATTTTATCATATTTAGTAATAGCGTATTTATCTTCTTTGCAAAATCTTTTAACATCTTCCCATAGCTTTTTCCTTATTTCCAGTGTTTCATTTGCGTAATCTTCGTTGATAAATATCCCTGTACCCTTAAGTTTTTTTGCTACTGTAAAAAATTGTTTAACAATTAACTTTCTCAGAGATTTATCGTCCTTTAATTTCCCGACACGATGAGCCCTTTTCAATATATCCTCTAAGTTTCTCAGCTTGTTTCTAAGTATATCACTAATTTGATATACGCAATCATTCCAAGTTTCATTTGGCATCTCAGTTAATCCATCAATCCTTAAGTTATTTTGGCGTGAACGAGTTTACTAATCAATAGTTGTTGTTTTAATAAATTACTTAATTGATTGGCCATCAAACTGTTTGAATGTGATAATTTATTTAAAAAGATTTTTCCCTGAAAGTTGATACTTTCCTTTACATTGTTAACTGACTATATACAAATCCATCAAACATCATAACAATAAAATCATCACCTCTTCCTAAATATATTTCATTTGAAAAGCTAAACGATGATAATTTACTTTTTTCTTTTTATACTGGTTTTCCAGATGCAAAAGTATTTTTGTAGTATTTGTTATTGTTTAATGATTTTGTGAAACCGATGAAAAATATTCTAATGAAAGACCATTTGTTGTTAATATTATTGAAAATCAAAGTTGGATTTTTAGATAAAGACTGGGATTTTTAAATAAAGATAAAAACAGCGCCCTAAACACTGCATCACGGCCGCACAGAGCAAACAGTTTCAGACAAACAGTTTTAATATATAAATCTTGGCTTCCAATAATTGCTGAAAATGTTAAGTTTTTAATAGTTTGGCCGGATAAGCATGTTTTGAGGAGAAATCTGCCAACCAGTTTTATAATTATGTTGCAACAACTGATTGCAAGGAAACAATCATTGAAAAACCTTTTAGTCATTTTTCAGCACAAACTTGGTCAAATTATAAAAACAACAACACTATTAAGGTGTTACATCATAAAATACTTGTTCTTAATATTAACTTTTAGATTTATAATGTATAAACTTATTAACGAAATAAAAAAATATATAAATATTTAAAAGTATAACTACGCCTGAGAATGATTAGGGTAATTCCCTATTTATTCAGATTTTTTGTTTCAAGATATCTTTTGGTTGCAAAATGATATTTATATCAAACTTTGCAAAATAATCAATAACGGTGCAATGCATGTTCTCAGTGCCGGATTAAGGTGGAGGCAAAAGATGGGGGGGGGGGCTAGGGAGGCTGTTCTAAACTAAAAAATAATTGATAAATTAAAAGTAAGACTTAATTTGTTTAATTAAAACAATTTGGGTAAAATTTCGCAAAATAAAGTATAAAAAATGCATATAGAAAGAAAAAAAAAAAAATCATCTTTTTTAGATCAGAACATAAACTTTAATGTAAAAAATGAATACTAAAAATTTCGATAAACTTGACATAACAAATTAAAAGTTTTTTCGAACCAAAGTTTAATAAAGGCGAAACCGAGAGACGAAAACTAATTAAAAGAGTAAAAAATAATATTAACAATCACAATAAAATCTCTAAAGTTAGCTTAAATAGAACAACTCTAATAATTATGATATGTGTCTATAACTTGATCAAAATGAGTATTTTTTCTTGATATTAATTTTCCATCAGCAACAATCAAGGAATATTCAGGTTGCTAAAGGCGTTGCTAGAAGAATAGAAAATTATACACATTTTCTTATGCTAAATTATACTATTTTAGACACCGTTTTAAGTAAATATTATAGTTTTTTTCGAAAATCAATTGTTGGAACTATTATAAAATGTTATAAGGAAAAAAAATTTGTTTTTCTTATAAAATTTGTATACCATTTTATAATAACTGTATAATTATTTACAATTACTTACAGTTTTATAAAACTATAAAATAAATCCGTGAAGTGGTGGAAAAAAAAGGATTTATTTCCTAAAACAAGGCAAAATCAATAGCCGACTCAGTCACAACAAGATTTAGCTACGAAGTTGAAGTTTTAAAAGCTCATTTTTCATTACAAATCAATCTATGACACCCGAGGGAATGAAAAACGCCTTCTTCCTCTAATTAAAAAGCAAAAATAATCAACTTTATTTCGGCCAGATCTGACATTGATCCACTATTCCAAAAAAGAAATTAAGCGGTCTAAGAAAAAAAGAGTCAATTTTGTATCAAAGGATGCTAATCCACAAAACTTTCCTGAGCAGTGAGTTATTGAATCTTACTGGGCAATTCTGAATAGAATATTGAGGAAAAGAGGCAAATGTGAAAAAAGTGTTTAAAATTTTCAAGATTTATGGATTAATGCTACAAAAAAGTGGCGCGAGGTAAAATTGTGGAAATGATGGAGAGTACTTAAAAAAAAATTAAGTTACTTGCACGTCGTAAAGTTAATGTTATAATTATTTTTATTGAAAAAAAAATTATGTAAGCGTCAATATGAAAAGAAAATCATTGCAATCGGTTATGTTGTCTTTGATAAAACTTAATTTAAAATCGTTCGAATTTCAACCAATCATAGTGATATCTAATTGGCATGAGTTAAATATCTTAGTTTAATCAGGTGAAAAAAAACTTATATAAGTTTTTTTTTCACCTAGATGTGGTGGTTGAGTATCAAATAAAAAAACTTACATTTAATCTGGATTTTTAGAGAATATAACCCAAGGAGATTGTGTACTCTCAAAAGGATTTACACTAGCTACGGAATTTTAAAACTAATTAAATATTATTTAATATACCCTTTATTTTATTTTTATGCATTCCTTACAGAACCATTTATCTTTTGATATTTTTTTTTTATTTCAACGCAACTGTAATAAAACCATACTACTTTTTAGTTGTTTTTTTTATCGTAGCCAATCATTGGTTCAATCTTGGGTGTTTGTTTATGAATCTAGTAAAAGGTTATTCGAGACATTTTTTTCTGGAAAATTGGTAGTATAAACTTATTTTATTTCAGGTAGTATAAACTTAAAAAATATTGTTGTTAATTTTGTTTTCAGTTTTTGGCAAAAAACCCAATCAATTTGAACATGATTTAACATTGTGTCGTTTGTTTTTCTTTTGCATAAATATAAAAATGATAGTATGTAATATTAGTGACATACAAATCTTGATGCATCTGAAAGTAATATTTATGTGTTTTCTTTAGGGTATTATTAAAGTTTACTGAAAGATCTTTTTCTATACCTATACGAGCACTTATTTTCCACTAAACAAGAAGAATGCCAATCACAACATATCATGCTATCAGGTGAAGCACCAAGACATGGATTTTGTAAGGCACATGCAATACTGTTACTGTCACAACTATATCTGTATATGCTTTTGCGAATAATTGGTCGTAAAAATTTATTGCAACAGTTTCTAATTTTTTACCATAATTGGTAGGTTTTATTTTGAGTTCTGCACTGTGCTAAATCATAGTGCTTATAAATGACTTAGGGTCTTTATCAATGTTTGTTTTCCTCAATTTTTGATAATGATGCTGTTATTCTACCTGCCCCTGTGCAACTTCCAAGTTTTACTAGCATTTTGAATCTTTGTAATTTGATGTAAATTGTTGTACATATTAACATTCTGAGTGAGTTTATATTTATCGTATGGTTCTGCGCATTAATTTTTTAAGACGGAATCATCATAGTAAATTGCCGCAGGCAAATATAGGGAAAAAAGTGGTTGCGGCAAACTTTTTCCTTATCCGCAGTATTTTTCAGTGTAAATGTCAGCTTTTTCTGCAGTATCTATATCACTGCTATGTTCTTCACTTTCATTTTTTATGTCTGCAGACTAGATGACCGCAGCATTAATAAATAATTGTCTGAATTTGAACAGTTTTTTATCTGAATTTGGTATTGGATCTTTAAAGCTGTAAGGTCTTTCATTCTGTGATTTTTGATTCCGAGTCTTCTTAGCGGAAAAATTTGAAATAAGTTCTTCATAAGAAACGTTATTGGTTAAATCAATTGAAACGATCATCATGTAGCGCAATTGCTCCCGGCTCATTGTGGAACGAAGATAATTTTTGATTGAGCTAACTTGTTGAAAGATCTTTTACCTTTAGATGTTGAAACGGACAATGTTAGTAAGATTCTTAGAAAAACACACACTTGCGAAAATATTGAATGCAGCCCCTTTGCATAAACTTCATACAGAAATTTGGCAAACTTTTCGAGGGCTAAAATATTTTTTCTTACAGAAAAAAAATGCTAAACTCCATCAAAAAATTGGTTTTTACATTAGTCTTCTAAATAATGTTCTTCTATTACTTTAAATCTTGAATTAGTCTTCCAGTTAATGCCCTTCTATTACTTTAAATCTTGATCTCATTTAACTAGTCAGATTGTCGAGTGCAACATGGAAATGGAAGACATTACACAGCTAATACTAAGCTAATACATAATATAAATAGTGAATACACCAGAAATGAATAATAATTTAATATGTAGAATACTATATTAGAGTGGACCGAAAGAGGTCATAGACGCGTAATCGATCAAAGGGTGTCTAGCGGACTTAAAAAACAAAAATTGCTTACATAATAACCATAAGAACGCTATTAAAAACTGTATAGTGATAAATAAAGTTCATTAAGATCAAAAAATCTAACAATATGGTAGTCGAATACAAAAAGTAACCGAAATACACGGTGTAAGCTATTAGAGTGACTAAAAGAAAAAAAAAATGAAAAAAATAAAAAGTTATAAAATAAAGTGCCTCATCTACCACTTAAAGGATGGTAAAAGTGATAAACAAATGGATCTGTCTTGTAAAGAACGCATGCTTAACTTAATCTTTTTTTGTCTTATTTTTGGGGCATTCCGAATGTAAAAAGTATATGGCATAGTTTAATTATTGTACATAGTTTGTCCTTGAGTGGTTAATATGTATTGTAATAAGATATAAGTTGCATTTATTGTGATATTTTTTTTTTATTCTAAATAATAAATGGGTATATCGTTTTGTTTTTCTTCAAGGTTTTTTCACTCAAATGGACAAGGATCCATGTTTAAATATCCCAAAAAATTGAGATATATGTCAAAATAAAACCATCTATGTGATTGGTTCACAATGTCTCTAGCTAGTCACAGCAGTTAGTATATTCTTTTGTTTTATTTTGCGCGGTTTTTTCTAAAGCCGAGTATTAGGAACTTGAATATTAAGTATGGAGAGCATCCGTTACCAATGAAAAAATATGCCAATTTAAAAGTTTCAGAGTTGGTTGTAGTTATATTCCAGAATATTATCTGTATAGATAGTGGCTAGGTATTCACAGGGTGGAATCATATTTCATTCATTTCTTTATAAACAATAATATATCGTTCTTTATCAAGACTCGCGTTAGATGATACGTTCGCGTCCTCCGTGATTTGGCGAAGAAATATTTCTAGAGCATGTTTTTTCTAAAAGTGCAGTTAAGTGTGTAAATCATGTGTCTAGTATTTTTATGTAAATAGTTTATGTTTAAGGGGAATTAATAAAAGCTCTGATGTAATATTTTGGTGTATCTATAACAGTCAAATGAGAAATAGTATAACAATATTTACTTATTGATTTATCATATAAAAAAGTAAAAAACATAAGCAACATAGGTGGTATATTTTATGCGTAAAATAGTTAAAATACAAAATTGTAACACGCGGGTAGAGGCAGAAGTACGTCCTACCGGCTAAATAAGAACTGGAGCAAACAGTGGATTTATAGTTATTGTGATTGGCAGTGTATTAGTGCGGATAAGTCTATTTCTGAGGGAATTGTATTAGTGTGTGGGAAGGTGGGTTCTGGTGGAAACAGTGTGCAGAGTTCTGGGTCATTGTGGATATGGTGCCAGTTGTGTAATATCACGTTGTTGAAACGTATAAGGTATACATTTGCTAAAGATGACTAGAGTGTGAGTTATGGTTCCTCTCTTTCTGAAGCGCTAAACTTTACTCCTCCTACTAAATAGTCTATACATTAATTTATGTTTTTTTTACCTAAATGACACCATGTACAACCTGTTTTTATTTTCACATCTCTCAGGTCTACATAACTGGACGTCACTTTTTGCGATCTTTGCGATCATAAACAATAAAACTTGTAACATTCCACTTCTATTACTTTAATTCTTGATCTCATTTGACTAGTCAGATTGTTGAGTGTAACATGAAAGACATTACATTCAAAATTTTTTGATGTTTTTTTTCGTTGTAACTAGCAGTTTTATCAGGGAAGATTTTTTCTCGCGTTCTTCATAGCAAACAACTTCATTTCTTAATTTCATCAAGTTCTTTACAGCTTCTGTTTCCTGTATCAAAATCATGTCCCAAGACAAACGAATTCAGTCCAGATCTGTCAAAAGACCATTTAGAATCTTTACTTCGTCACCTAGAGTGAGTTAAATGGATTGAAGCAGAAAACTCATGTTGTTAACTGCTATCAAACATTTAAATAAAATGTAGTGAAAATAAAAAATTCAAAAGAACTCATTCATTTAAATAGATAATGCACTTCATTACTACTTTCACCTGTTAGGTCTAACTGTTTTTACACAATGTCATGCTTTCAAGATCTCTCTTAACTTTTTTGCTAGTGGTTTGACTTCTTCAACTCTTGAACTCCATTGTGTAACAGAAAATTTATGCAATGATTGGCCTTCCTCCTCCTAAAGAATTTTCTAAAGAACTGGGCTGCGGCTGAACAAATAGTATAACTTTTAAATATTTCCAAAATAGGATTTCACAGGAATCAATGGTTTATTAGCGTGTATTTCATATAAGTTCTAACTGTGAGTAGAGCAAGGAATAAAAATTGTTTCTGGGTTGATCTGCCTAATTGAACTCTATTGTAGGTACCTGTCATATTAGCGCCATTATCGTAACGAAATTTTTTTTTGTCGAGCTTATTCTATTTCAACACATTCAATATCAACTTCATTAGTTTAATAAACTTCAATAGTTTAATAAACTTAAATAATGGGTGATGCTGAAGTTATCGAATATATCTGAATTTAATTATTCGAGCGAAATAATTTGTTTTTGTAGTTTTATGCGTAGGCATAAACGTTCTATAAAATATAAACTTTACTTTTTGAACGAAAATCTTTTCAAAAGCGACTCAAATAAATTTTTGTAAATAAACCTAATATATATATATAAAAAGTCCTAAATCTTTTTATGATTGAAAGCAACCTGGTAGTCCAACATCCTGGACTATAGAATTGTAAGCCGAACTAACAAGACTTATCAAAAATTAAAAAAGGGGTCAGTCAGAAAAAAATAGGTTTTAAATTCGATGTAAATCATTTAACGTCAGTTAAAAAATATATGTATTAAGTATAAAAAACGTGAAAAGACTCAATAACTAAAGACAAAGAAAAGGAGCAGGAAGCTAGTTAAGCAACTCTATAACACAAAATCGTCTTTGGTCATCGATGACGAAAAATCCTATAGTTTTGCAGGGGACAACATGCCTGGAAATTCTGGAAACTACACAAACAACAAAAAAAACATTTTCAGAATGAGTTTGTTTTATAGGAAAAAATAAATTTTCAAAAAAATTAATACTGTGGGAAGCCATACCTAAAAAAATATATAATAGTTTTTTTTTTCCATTTATAATTAAGTTATTGACGTTTTTATTTTGTCCGATAATTTACGCATCACCCGTTAGTTTATCCTATTCCATAATCCTAGTAAAGTCGATAATATTCCTCTTAAATTGAACAATCTTTTAATGAATAACTTAATAATTAAAAGGAAATTGATTATAAAGTTGACTATAAAACTGAATATAAAATATTGAATGTAAAAGCATTCAATGCTTTTAGATTTAAAATTGTCATGGAAATACCATATTAAATATATATCGAAAGTACGATCTCAAAAAGTAATTCCGTGATATATTGAACAAAACCGTTTCTTAATTATGAATCTTTAAAAAATATACTTTTTTGTTTATACACAGCTGTCTTTCTTACTGTAAAGCTGCCTAAGGTTGCACAAATCACACTAAACTCAAAAAAAATTATAGCAAACAAAAACATGCTTGCAGGATATTATTTAGGGCAAACAGCATTGCACATTACGAACCTTTCATACGTCAGCTTGAAGTTTTAAATATTTATAAGAGTATTACTCATCAAGTAAAATTGTTTAAAGCAAAACGTGGCTTATCAACAGTAGCATTTCAATGTTACCTTAATGAAATCTATGATAAATATCCTAGCAAACTTTTAGTGAAAAACTTTGCCATTCACATAAACCATCTTAAATTAAGCTCGTACCTAATTCCATTTTTTTCATAATTTTAATGAAAAACAAGACTTCAATTTAAAGTGCACTTTGGAAAGTTTTAAGGCTGATTTAAAACGGCATTTACTAAACATAGACTTCGATATACTACATTTCCAATATCATTTTTAAAAACAATTGAAAAGGTTTTGAATTAAATAAATCATTGAAAATAAATTTAGCTTTTTTTACTAATTGTTTTCTTTTTTTATTTTAAGTTTTTGTTGATATTTATTAATCAACCCTAAATACTTATTTATATTGCATTATTTTTAATAAAACCTAACGCAATTTTTTGTGATTGATAACTTTCACGATTATCTCACTTTTTGCCATTTTATTTTTTTTAATTATTCCGCTGAAAGATTGTTAGCAAAAATTTATTTTATTGCTAAAGTTTTGTATGTACTTACACTGTTTTATTTATCACTTATTAATTACTTAATTTTTCAAAAACGTCTTAAAACACCAATATAACGGGGTTTGGTGATAAGACAAGTTTGTCTTCTTCTTGCTCCGAGCAGGATTTTGTATTATTGTAATTTCTTTTTAGTAATTTTTAACCAACTGCATATAGGAAAAAGAAAAAAAAAATTGTTATATCAGATTCCTTCTTCTTTTCAAGTTATTCTAGCTTTAAGAAACCTTTCTTTGACCTCCAAAAGCTGATCATCACTGAAATGCAAAAAACGAAAAATGAAAGTAATTTGACCGCTGTGAGAAGAATCGGGAGTGCTATCCGTGATGATGATCAAATATATTGATATTTTAATTTCTCAAATAACTTCTCGAACCACTAATTTGTCGCACTCCTTGATATACTCATTCTGTGATTTCCAGGATAAGTAATGAGCTTGCCTTTTCTTCTTCTTGGTGCTTAGCAATTAGATGCATATGATCTTGTAATGTTTTATTGTGGCGAGCAATTAATTCGTGCCGTCCAAGAAGTTTTCATTCCCATTTTTGAACAGCATTTGATTGGATCCTAATTGCAAGCAAAAAATAATCAAAATAGTAATCCATATTTATATCCAATTATCACTTATAATTTTTATTTATAAATTTTAAATAAAAAAAAAATAACAAAAAAATACAATTTGAAATTTAAAAACAATATATCTACAATTTATCTACATTATATCTAAGCTAAATTTCTTGAAGCTAGAAAAGTTGTGACGTCAAAAATTCAGTATAAAATTACTTTCCATCGCTTTGTTTATCTCCAACTTTGTTTCATTACCAAAATAACTTTTACATACCGTTAAATAAGAAAAAAAAATTTCAGCGCTTTTTACTCCATTATGCAAACAAACGGCCAATAAAAACGCGTGCATTTAAATGGCAAATAAAAACCTTGTAAAGTAATTATTGTCCTATTTTAAATGCACACAAAGTTTAAAAGAAGAACAAAATTAATACAAAAAAATTGCTTAAGCTCTAAATACTTTATCAGCTAAATTTTTTATCATTAGAGTTGTTGTTGTTTTTTTACGGCATATGCGATGCCCCATAAACTGTAATGGTCGAGACAAACTACTTAAAGCGATATTGGTACGGAAGGAGGCGTAAACTTCCTGTTAAATGCTCTCCCGCGGTGCTCTGTGATAAGACCGTAAGAACCTCTGGGAGCACCTAAATAACTACAAAAAAAAACAAAAAAAAAACCTATAATTTCAAAAATATATGATCAATCCAATTTCTTAAAATAAATTGACTACACATAAAATTTGAAATTTAAAATAATATATCTACCCCTAAAAGCTAAATTTCTTGAAGCTAGAAAAATTGTGACGTCAAAAATGCAGTATAAAATTACTTTCCATCGCTTTGTTTATATCCAATTTTGTTTTATTACCAAAAGGGGTAAATATATTGTTTTTAAATTTCAAATGGATATAAATATCAAGCTAAAACGCTAAAACGTTAGTGATTTGCTGAAACGCTAAAACAAGCTAAAACGCTGTCAAACGTTAGTGATTTGCTGTTAAAATCCAACTAATAACTTTACTTACTGCAAACCACACTTCCTTTCATTTCTGTTTTTTCCTTGCCTTTGGCTAGGAATCACCAACAATATATTAAAACTTTGTAAAATAAATAAAGAAAATAAACTGTTAAAGATTTTTTATGCTATTTTACTAAATAGAAACTTTATGAAAGGTATTTATAAAATGTTTTTTCACCACTTTTATGGCGGACTTAACTTTATATTTTGCAAAATTACCTCGGATTTAATGAAATTCACTTTTTTCGTCTGATAAATTATGAGGCACATCCTGAACATGCCCGTAAATGAAAAATTATAAAATTATAAAGATTTATAAGCTATAATGAGCTCTGTGTAAAGCTTCTTTGTGAGTTAATAAGGATATTGTATACGTCACCCTATGTAATGTAGAGCATCATTAAATCGTCTTTCTTTCAATTTTCAAGTACGTAGTTTCAGGAAGTAGAATTACACTTGACAACGTTAATTTCTTTTGTATGCATCTTTATTGTTTTCTTTTAACATTGAGAAATACTCAAATCTACTTTTCATTTCCTTCTGCGTGCTTTTTTTCTATCCTACCAGTGTCCTTCGCTTATGTAAAATTGTAAACGCGCTACGTCATTTCGGAATTCATCTGTAATTCTCATGGAACTTTTTAAAAAGACAATAAAATTCAAAGAACTGAGCACTGTAACCAAAAAAAACTCTGACTAATCATAGACCGCTAGTGTGACATTTTTAAAAATAGCCGCGATAACCATCAACAGCCATTCTTAAACACCTAATATTACAATTATGCCACTTCCCATGTACTCTGTCAAAAAATATATATTTCTTTTATATTTGTTTTCCAATATTGTTCTTTTACCTTAACAATAAATACTCCATCCGTTTTTTCCTTTTCTACGCTAAAGGCAAATTGCTTGTTATTTATATATACATTGGTATTTATTTTGCTTTTAACAATTCTTTGTAAAACCTTCATTCTTGGTCAAGCAATTTTATTCCTCAAAATGAACCTTATTCTATAGGAACCATATTTTGTTTTCGTCTCCCTTAAATATCTTGACCATACAACTTTATTAAAATCATTAATCAATTTAATAATAACCTAATTCTTAATTAATCAGGCTCTTACTTAAATAAAATTATCTATGAGAATTATCTACATTAGTAGCAACTTAAAGTTACTAACTAGTTAATGTTACTCATCAATAAGTTGGATATAAATTTCTTAGCTTTGCTATAAAAATCACTCGTTTAAGATGAGTTTCCACTCATCCGTTTTTTTACGGGAACGGGATAGGAAAGGGAAAAATAATCACGTGAGCATGCGTAGTTTTACTTCGGACAAATTAAAACTTATAATACGCATGCCAACGTGATTATTTTCCGCTTCCCTTTCCCGTTCCCGTGAAAAAACAGATGAGTGGAAACTCACCTCAAACGAGTGGTTTTTATATCAAAGCTAAGAAATTTTTCTATATTTATTTTCATGTCATTTCTTAAAAGTATTGAATTCTGAAGCATAAAATTATCACTTTGTGTTGCAAATGTAATTTTTAAACTAACAAGATTATATAACAACCTTTTTAGTGTATTTGCAAAAGCTATGATTGCAGAGTCTAGCGGGATGCGTTTTAGCAATTTTTCCATGATTTTTGTAAGAAATAAAACATTAATTTCTAAATTGTTTTATATCATTAATAATGATATTACCTTTAATAAAGAGTTCTTTAATTGAAACATCTGCCGCAAAACGAATAATAGCACCTTTCCTAATTAGCAAATTCTCTTTTTTATAGAGACTTTTTTTAAGTCACTACCTTTTCCAGCTTTCAATTACTGAAGGTTTAATAAATAGAGATAAAATATTTGTTATCAATTCTCTAAGATCATTGTACATGATTGGAACCATCGATTGATCAGTCTGATAGTGTTAAATAGGTTTTGAACAAGCTAACAACATAACTGAAAAATTGTAACTTTGAAACTGTCAGAAGTCATTTGATGCTTTTTGAACATTCAAAAAATGTTTTAAGGAAAGCTGATTAGACTTTGATAATTTTTCCCAAAATCTAATTATTTTACAATGTTGTCCCAAATTTCAAATTAACGATCTGCAATAATTTGGTCTTAAATCCATATTGTTGAACAGAAACTTAATGGATACCGATTTGACCCAGCTCCACTGTTATAGTCATCCCACCTAGCCGGAGTATCATGCAATATTTGGTATGCTCCCTTAAGAATACTTTTTAGATTCCATGATGTAGACCGAATTTAAAAGCCTCGTGTATTACATCCAAACTACAATTGTCAATGTCAAGTAAAGAATTTAATTCACACTTATTTCGGTATATGGAAAGTTCTTCAAACAATTTATAATTTGTACTAGGTTCACCCATAGATACTTGAATAATTTTTGAAAAATTGAGACTTTCTAATTCTTTATTCAAATTTTTTAGAATATGCACTGCAGAAGAATGGCCAAGAAAAAATGAATTCAAATATCGCACATTAACCTCGTTCTCTGCATTATTCAAAAATCTAACAACAATATACATTTGACAATTTTGTGTAACTTTGTTCAGACTTTAATCAATGAGACAACATAACAAGGCGAACATTTGAAACTTTCAAGAAGTAATGATTTAAAATACGGCTCATATTTAACCATACATCTAAGTTTTGTTTTTCCTAATGTTAATGTTACAAACTTATTATCTGGAAAAATATTAGCAAATAATTCTCTCATATTAGCAGATGCAATGTTTGACAATCCATTCAAAACAGTTGCAAGAACCCATTTAATTTCAGACCTCGTTTCTTCATTGGAAGTACAACAAGTTCTCAAGGATTTTGACCGACTGCCAGGGGTAGCCTTGGTGTATTAGTAGAATGTTTTACAACAGGTTTGAAAAAGTGAATTTTGGATTTAGCTAAAGTATTAACTTGGTGCTTTTTCCCTTCATTATGACTTTTAACTGCCTGAACTCTCATGTATGACAAATTAAGAGTTTTACAACAACTAGTACATGTAGCAGCTTTATTTTTGTCAGTCTTAACAACCCATTCTATATATTCTGGTTGATTAAGCCAATCATTTGAAAAAAATGTTAAACTCATTTTAATTACTATTAACTCTAACAAAAATGTAGAAGCTAAAAAAGGATTCAAAAAAATTTTAATTGTATTTATTATCTTTTCTAATAACTATTATTATTATTTACATCAACATATCACATTTGAATAAATGTTTTCGAATTTTTTTCTTTAGGTTATTATTCTGTATAAAAAGCGTTATGATTTTACAATAAAAAAAAATAAAATAAAAATATACATATATATATATATATATATATATATATATATATATATATATATATATATATATATATATATATATATATATATATATATATATATATATATAAATATATATACACACATATACACTGGCGTAGGAACAGGCTCGCCAACTTTTGGAGAATTTTTGTTTTTTCTATTCAAATTTTGATTCTGTCTGCCTGAACCCCACTCACTTGGTTTCGTTTGTGCGTAAAAAGAATTGTATGGAAAGCAAATTTTCTGTTGATCCATATGAAATGTAATAAGATAAAGTTGGAGACACATATTCGTTGCAACTAGTAGTCCACCATTTACTGCAATTTTTGAATGTTGTGCCATTGGCGTTGAGTCGATCTGGTTCAAGCGCTAAATATCCAAAAGAAAAATAAGTGGGTTCAAAAAAATGTTTTCAAAAAATAATCCCGCAAAAAAAAGTCATTCCGAAAAGACTTCCCTCAAAGAAATCACCTGAGAACCCCCTAAACATTTTCCTACCCGGAAAAAAAGCGGAATATATATATGTATATATATATATATATATATATATATATATATATATATATATATATATATATATATATATATATATATATATATACATATATACATATATACATATATATATATATATATATATATATATATATATATATATATATATATATATATATATATATATATATATATATATATATATATATATATATAAAAAAGGTTTTTATTACTTCATATTGCGCCTAACTATTTTTTTTTAAAGTTACTCGAGAAAACAGAGGTCAATCAATGAATCACCATACTAAATCAAAACCATGCAGATTTTGACACAACATGATACAATAGTCATAGCATCCTAAAATTTTATGTGCAAGCTTCATAAGGATATAGATGTCAGATTTAAATTATACATCTGTGTATCTTCAGGCAAACCCCCCTCCTTTAGGGCAGCGCCACACCTTGAATTTATAACAGTGCTGTCAACTCAATGTTAATCCCATGCATAATTAAAATGTAAATTATCTTGCTACAGTAGTATTTTTCAATTTTGGGGTGGATTACACATCCTCTAAACACCTCTCCCCCCCACTCCCTCATGCCCACCCAATAATTAAAACTGTTTACAAGAAGGCTGCTGAACAACATACAACAGCAGAAAAACTTAATCTCATAAAAAAGAAAAAGGTTTTTAACAAAATAGAAGTTTCGTTTCCCAGCAACAGTGAACTTGATAGCAGTATTGATATTGAATAAGAGAATGATGTTCTTGGTAATTAGTAGGTTTTTTCATTAAATAAATATTTTTTTAAAAACGTTTCATATATATGCTGAAAGTACGCAGAAAGAAAAAAAGAGAATATAAAAATTCCTCCCTCTTTCTAGATAAATAAGAATGGGAAAGTCTACAGCCCTCACCCCTCCTCCACCTAATAGTTTGTGTTTATTTTTCTAAGCATTTTATATTTTATTACTAAATTCCATTGAGTACGTTATTACTACTGAGAATTATTACTAAGTGGGAGAGATATATCTGTGTATCTCTTCCCCGAGATACACAGATATATATTTCAAACAGGACATTTATATCTTTAAGGAACTTGCACACACAATTTTAGGTTGCTATAAGTGTTGTATCATAATGGATCAAAACCTGTAAGGCTTAAGTGATTCATTGATCTCTGTTTTCCCGTAAAACCTTAAGAAAATACTTTGGCGCAATATGAAGCAATAGAAAGCTTGATTTTTTCTACACATCATCTATACATGGTCAAATATAAAACATGTCATATACATGAGTATGTTAAATATATATATATATATATATATATATATATATATATATATATATATATATATATATATATATATATATATATATATATATATATATATATATATATTAAATTTTAGTTTCCTTAAAGTGTACAGAGTTCAGATTGTTGTAATGATCATTTCTAACTTATTTTCTTATTTGCACAACACGCACACGTCTTGTGTAATCGTTTAAAAACTTAATATAGCATGTTAGCATTAGATCAAGACAGAAAATATTGCATTTATGATGGACTAATTAAGAAAAAAAAAAGCTAGAATAGATGGAATAGACACAAGGTACCTTTCCTCTGATAACAGAAGTTTAACAGAAGTTTGAAATAAAATATCTGTTTAAAACTTTAAAATCAGCATAGAACAATCTTAATGCTGAAAATCAGATACCGCTTTATACAATTAGTTAACATTTTTGCAAAACATTTTAAATGCTTTTTTTTTGGTTCAAAAGTTTGCATTAATATTCCTTTTTATTTTGAATATAAAAGTATTTATATTTTTTATTTCATCCTTTATAACTAAGTCTTTTACTAAGTGGAAAATTATCAAGCGCTGTCAAACATAAACCTTCATCCAAAATTTGCAACCTTTGTCTTATGTTAGCATTTTCACTGACGATGCAAAATACTTCTTTCCACGATTCAAGTTTTTTTTTTTTTGCATATTTGTTTGTAAATATTCGTATCATGTTCTTGCAAGTACTTTATAATGGCAACACAGAGTGCCACTGCTAGTCTTACTTTTGGATGGCCAACAAGATTTAATGAATCGATAACTCCTTTAAAACTGATGTGTTCCATCACTATGTTTTTGCGAATTACCTCGACGTCACATTAAATCTAAATGACCATACTTTCCAACCATATTCTAAGCCCGAAAATTCCTTAAATTATATTCATACTGATTCAAACCACCCGCCAAATATTTTAAAACAGATTCCGCACAAGAGGAGAACAATAATGGAGCACCAAGTGAGGCACTGGCATTGTTTTGCCAAAAGATTCATGTCGTATATGGGAAAGAAATTTTTTTTTCCCATATACTTTAAATTCAGCGCTACCTAGAAACGGTTCAACTTCTGAACAAAACTCCTGTTAACAGAAGAGAAAGTGACAAATTCCGAAAAGATAAAAAAACCTTTGAAATGTTTGATATTTGCTTATGCACATGCTACGATAGAGGCATTGACAGCAAAGATTGTAAATGCAATATAAAAATAGCTGTTTTAGAATGGGAAAATTTTATTGGGCAGAAGAAGAGAACGAACCAATTAGGATTTATTGATAAAATTGTTTCAACAAAAACAAAAAGAATTTATGAAAGTCAACAAAAGTTAAAAGAGCGTGGAAAATAAGAAATGATTGGGACAACTTCCAGCGTTAATATTGAAACCACTTTTGAAGAAACTTCTTTTGAAATTAATAGCATTAGCTCAGAAGAAGAATTCCTTTCCAATGATAAAACGGCTATGAAACAAAATAGATTATGTTGTCCTAGACTTGCCACTACATCAGATCGTTACAGAGTTAGCAGTCAATTGAACGAATTAAACGAATTGTTTATTGAATGACCATTACAGTGGTTAATTTGTTTTTTGCATTTGAATTAATGGCTTTTTCGACATATTTTCTGAAATAGATAGTCCAACAAGCGGACCAACAAATCTTTGTTGTCTGATAAGAAACCTGCTACTTTAGGATTTGACTAAAAGGCCAATTGTTGATTTGCTTCCTGTTCAGGAAAACTTGGAATTGATTCCTCAGGGATTAGTAGTAGAAGATCAACGTTATTTATAAAAAATTTGTCATGCCATTTCTTCTGGACATGTTCTTCCAATGCTTCAGCATCGTTCTCCTGGGGCCTTTCCACAATACAAGACATTTGACATGAGCCAACAGAGTATTGCGTTTATATGCTTTGACTGTCAATCCTGAGGCGAAATTAGTTGATTTTGAACACATAATTGTCAATGTGTGTGCTCCTATTTGGTTTTAAATCAAAACACATCCATCTAAAATCATATTGCTCAAAGAATTTTTTGATCATCATCATTGCTCAAAAAAAATTTTTATTTGCAATAAGATTTCAACCAAAGATCCATATCAGAATACTATGAAGAAAGTTTTTAATACTTTTTTAAATTCTTTTTTTGCACATTCGGAAAACATTATTTTAAACATGTTAGCTGAATATTGGAAGCACGACTAAACAAAGAAGGTGAAAAACGGAATTTTAAACTACCGAAAACACTATGTAGATTTCAATATAAATTTAGATCCGCTCTAATATATACATATATATATATATATATATATATATATATATATATATATATATATATATATATATATATATATATATATATATATATATATTTGTGTGATTTAAAAAAAGGTCATGTCTGAAAAAAATAAGAGCTTTAGATCAAGCCCAGACCATGTTTTAGCACTAATAAAAACATTTTTTAAATTTTTTTTAAAACCTTAAAGAACCCTTCATAGTAGTGATCGACCGAAATTCGGTTCGGTTCCGGTTACGGTCATAAATTTGGCCGGAATCGAAATTCCTGTCTCGGTTCCGGCTAGATTTGAGATTTCAGTTTTGGCCGGAATTTCGGTTCTAAATGCTACCGAAAATAGATATTATAAAACTTTATTTTAAATAAATTATTTAGCATTGTAGCGTAAATATATTTTGATTAAAAAAATTTAAATAATTTTTTTGCTAGTTATTTCAACTTCTTATATTATTTTTTGCGTCCGATCGCGTTGTTACTTTTATCTGGTTTTTAATTATCATGTTTAAAATATCATGATCTACAAACTTAATGACGCTACAATGTTATCTACATTGTAGAGTCATATGTTTATGGACTTGATTATTTATTTATTTTAATTATCGCATGGAATTGGTAACGGTAAAATCTTTACGAACTTGGTGATTTTTTTTTAAATTATCACGTGGAATTTGTTTGAAATAAATTAAAAAGTTTTTATTGGTTTCATTCATTTTTTTAAAGCAAGTTGTTTTAATGTTTTCTCGTCGTTAAAACATTAAAACAATAATGTTTTCTTGTCGTTATAACTTTTTTAATGTTTTCTCGTTTAAATTGTTAATTGTCTTTTTAACGAACTTTTTAATGTATTGAACTTTTTAATGTAACGTAAGAAATTTTTCTTAAATATATATATATATATATATATATATATATATATATATATATATATATATATATATATATATATTGTTAAGTTAACAACAATATTAATACAAATTAATATAATTAATAATTAATATAATTAACAAAGAACTTGTTAATTATATTTTAAATCCTTGTTCTTGACTCTAACTAGCAACATTAAAAAACTCATCTGATTAAGTTCTTCGATTTCATTCTCATAAAATGAGCTCAAACCGAAAAACAAGTTTAGTGTGGAAGTACTTCATAATTGAAGCAAACAATCCAAGAATGGTTCAGTGCAAAATCTGCAACAAAGTTTCAAGAGGATCTGACGACCCAAAAAAACAAGGATTAAGTGGACTCACGTCACACCTGAAGAATCATCATCCTGACATCAAACTTACGCCCGAAAAAGCAGAAAATCCAAAGGCAAATGAAGAAGCTGACTTAAATTCCAACAAGAGAAAGGCAGTTACAATCTTCAACATGCGATCAAAAAAACAAAGATCCGACATGTTACAATCTACAATTCCAAACTGGGTTCAAGCTTCTTCAAAAATTGACTCTAATTCTGAAAAAGGCCAAAAATTTCACAAGTCAATTTTTGAAATGATGATTCTTGACCTCCAACCATGGTCTATTGTCAATGATGCTGGATTTTTGAGGCACCATGCTCTTATTGCTCCAAATTACGAAATTGCTAGCGAAAAATACTACAGAAGTTTACTGGATCCGACTTACGAAAAAATTAAAGTTGCTCTCAAGGAAAAGCTGGTTCAATCAGAAGCTGAAAATGTGTCTGTCTGCCTTGATGCATGGTCATCATTTCATCATGGCTATCTGGGAATGACTGTTCACTTTATTTCCAAAGACTGGAACCGTGTCAAATTCTGCATCTCTTGTTCTCCATTTGATGAAAGTCATACTGCAAAAAATATTTTCAAAGAGATCAAAGCAGCAGCAGAGGAATGGGAAATTTCTTCAAAAATTGGAGTTTGCTTAAGAGACAACACAGCAAATGTAAAAGCAGCCTTCAATGAGCCAAGCTGTAATTATAAGTCAGCTGGATGCCTTAACCACTCCCTTCAACTTGTGATAAAAAAAGACCTATTATCAGATCCTACCATCAACGAACTGATTGAAAAGAGTCGAAAACTTTGTTCTTACGCATCCCATTCTATTGGTTTCTACACTGAACTTTACAGACAGCAAGAAATCCAAATGGATAGAAAAGACAGACTTGGCTTAAAAAACGATGTTGCCACAAGATGGAACTCTACCTATTACATGCTTGAGCAAATTTTACACCTGAAACCAGCCATTGCTGCAACCTTACTCAAATTTCCTTCTGTGGGAATTGAATTTTCCGTCCAAGATTGGAGCCTCTATGAAAAAGTGGTGAGGATTTTAAGTGTTTTTGAGGAGGCAATTCCAATTGTGACAACAATAATTAAAGCTTTGGAAACAACCTCCGGCGACGTCAGTGTTCAGAAATTGAAAATAGCTATGAAAAATGCAATGGAAAAACGTTTTTCAGCAATTGAAAAAACAGAACATTATTCAGTTGCTACTTTACTTAATCCAAAATACAAATGGTATTTTTTCCGATCTCAAGCTGCTTTGCAAAATGCCAAACACATTGTCATGTCCCAAATGGAGAATTTTGAACCTCTTGAAGATGAATTGGCTCCTGTTACTCAAATTCCATCTGGTGACAATGAAAAAAACACGGCATTCTCGCACATAATGTCAAAAATTATTGCACAGTCTCAAACAGGACCAAATAAGCATTCATCTTCCAAAATGACGAGGGAAGTGTTGAAGGATTTTTTGGATTGTCCAATGGCTTCTCATTGCCTAGAATTTTGGAAAAACTATGAAAAAAATGCGACTAGCAAAATCAAGTTAGCATTGACTAAGGTGGCAAAAAAGTACCTCACACCACCCCCAACATCCACAGATGTTGAAAGATTGTTTTCTACGGCTGGAGATATTCTATCTAACGAAAGAAACAGACTCCTTCCAGAAAATTTGGAAAAACTCCTTTTTTGTCGAGAAAATCTTGCAGTTGTTGGATTCTGCTATTAATCATTTTTTATTAATTTAACTTTGTGTTTTAATTGGAATAAACTTGCAAACAAAAACTATTATTTATTTTCGGTTCCGGTTTCGGTTTCGGCTCTGGTTAGGGTTTACTTTCGGTTCCGGTTCCGGTTAGGAATATTTAAAATCTATTTTTGGTTCGGTTCCGGTTCCGGCAAAATTTCAGTGCCGGTCGATCACTACTTCATAGGGTAACGGGGCAATTTTTAGGGCGTTTTGTATTTTTAAAACAGTTTGTTGGTATACGAGTAAGTAAAGTATTAAAGTTAATATTTTTGAATTCTTTTATATTAAACTTATGTTTGTAAAGCAAATTTTTTAAATTTCATTTTATTTTGATTAAATACAAAGTTTGTATTTAATCAAAATAAAATAAGTTCTATTCACAAAAAAAAATTTTAACTTAATCAAAATATACTCTATTTATCAGGTCTTCAAGTAAATTAACTTCTCTTTCAGAGAAGTGGTTAAGTCCCTTGACTGATACTCTATATTCTAGAAAAAAATTGTTGAATTTCAAAAAATTTAGAGGAGTTTTCACTATTTCAATATCTGAGTTTCTGCCTTTTCATGCCTAAGCATGTCAAAAACTAGCCATAATTTGACTGTCGTTAATGAAGTCAAACTAGGAGGCTCATCTTTACTGAAATTTAGGCTATTCAATATAGCTTGGTCCATTATTTGGTGCTGCAAAGAAAAACATGGACATTATTGTAAACTGAACAGTTTCTCGGCCTTATCACCACGTTCCCTAAATTCTTTATCTGCTAAATTAAAAACTACGAAAGTGGAACTCAGATACCAAGTATGTCTAAGAATAAAGCTTTAAATAGTTTGAGCTAAAAAATACCATTCTTTAAACATTTTCATTTGGCAGTAAGCTTTCATATCCTAATATAAAATATTGAAGAATATTTTGAGCAATTTTAATCAATAATGAGCTTTGTAACTTTTTAATAAAATGGTTAAAGACACCATACCTGTGTTGGTGGCAAGGAACCTAGATCTGCTTTTAGAAACCACTATGTATAGAAAAGAAAAATAAATAAAACCATAGCAGTTATTTTTTCCTTGTGCTTGTCAGTGACAATTACAATTTATTCACTTAAAGACACAACTTTAAATAATATAAACCTTTTCCAATGAACCTTGAATAGCAATCCGGTCCTGCTAAGTAAAATTTAAACCTCAGGGACTATTCTAGGATAATAATTCTAGCGGCGGTACCCCCAGGCTGATGTGAGTAGTAAGGTTACATTCATGGAAACATTGCCAAATGAAGGCATTTTTTTGCAAACAAAAAAACAAAAATAAATACTTACCATTAAAAACATTAAAAAAAATTAAAATCCCCAATTTTTTGATTTGGGTGGCGCCCAAAACTTGCCTAAATTCGTCAAAATTGCTCAGTCAATACTTGTTTCCTTGTCTAATTCTTGTACCTAGCAGAACTTAGATAATCTAAATCATTTTTAAATATCTGCTGATAGATTTTTATTTAATTTTGATTTACTTCATTCACTTCTTCATACTGAACAATTAGGTATAAAAAAAGAACTTTTGCTACGAAAATTCAATTTTGCTCCACTATATGTAGAAAGAACTAATATTGAATTATCTCTTTAGCAGTTGCAAATTTTTTTGCCAGATGTTTTTCGAATAACATATTATCTAAAAATATTTTAACTAATCTGATACGTAAAATATTTATTTTTTGCTGTATTTTATTAATTTTTTAAATATTTGATACGAAAAAAAATTTGATGCAAAATATATTTCAAGAAAACATTATTTACTCAAAAAATTTTAAACTTTATTTTAAAAAATGTTCAGCGTAAGAATATTTTTATTTGTTAAATACTTATGTATTTGTTAAATACTTATGTATTTGTTAAATACTTATGTATTTGTTAAATACTTATGTACTTTTTAAATTTTTTTTTTTTTTTTCAAAATTTTAATATTAGGATTTCCTACAAAGACCTTTAAAAAATTATACAAAATGCCCTAAAGATGCCCTTTTGTGCTGGTATTCACCGTACCGAAGCTGGGAGGCTACTACAGTCAATGAGTTGTTACGACAGTAGAAAAAAGATTTTTTTTTTACCACACTGATTACTTTACAAAATAAATAAATTAAATATTTTCACGAAGAACTTAAAGCAATACAATGAAATATCATTTGATTGCTTGGTATTTTGGTTTAAGTATTTTTATGGGTACTACTAATAAACAAACAAATTGTATAATATACAAACAAACTTACTACGAAAAACAGATTATTTTGATAAAGTTTCAATACTTTATAATAAACTAATAATAATAAACAATAATAAACAATAATAGTTTATCGTAATAAATAATAAATACAAGAAAACAATAAATAAATAAAAAAACATAAAAAGATTATAAATATAAGAAAACAATAAATAAATATAATAAAAATTTGTAATGAATATAAAAAAACAAAGTAATAGCATGACTTAAGGCTTACAGTCTCTCGGGTCATAATTTCCGTAGCTTAACACATAACTATCTTCGCTCGAACCAATATTAACATTATAATACATGGTACTAAATGTAATACTGTCTTCGAAAAAATAGTCAACTCTCATATCTGTGAAAAATGTACTTGTTATTTGGTAAAGTTTTTTTAAACCAATCCATTGCTGATTAATTAGACCAAAACCATTTTCATAAGCATCGTAACTCCTATTCCAAAAACCTGAATCCCAATTGAAAAAACGAGCCATCATTGGAATCCAGATTCCTTTGGGAAAAAAAGTTTATATACTTAAAGAAACTTTTTTTTCTTATATATTATATTTTTAATTATACTTTGGATTTAACATTTTATTTTAAATATACTTTTTAATATTTCATTTTAAATTATATATTTCAAATTATTACAACAATATAAAAAGTTAGTAACCTAACCACAGCTAATAATTATAAAAACAAAAGTAACAAAATTACTTGTTCAAGCATGTTGAAATTTAATTTTTATAAGTACCAATATTTTAAAGCTTGGACAATCTCTATATCAAAAAAATATAATTTTGCACCATCATTGAAGTAAAATAACTTTTTAAAACAAAAATAAAGTGTTTTAATTGATAATAATTTTTTTTTCCTTTTTTTATTAAATTTACCTTCCCAAGGCTCCAGAGGGGCCATGCAGTCAAGAAAAATGTTATTTATTTTCTAAGGCCGAAAATGCTACTTTATTGTGGAAGGCTACTTGTTTAAGGCTACTACTTAAAAACAAAGTTAAACAAGAACTGGTTTATCAAAATTAAGCTAACGAGAACTGGTTATACATTTTTGAAATGGGTTTCTTTAATATAAAGAACTTATTCAAAAATTTTGAAGGAAAAAATTTTGGTTTAAAATAAAATATGCAAATATTAGTATTTTTGATGATTTCTTTAAATTACTACTGTTAAAATTTTTTTAATTTTATTTTAATAAAATTTTCATTAAATTTTTACTTTTTAAATTCAGCTAATCTTTTCTTTTAAACTAATATATAAAGAATGGCTGCTTGTAAACCAACTTATAGTATGATTGGTTGTAAACCATCTTAAAGAATTGTTGCTTGCAAGCCACCACTTTTTAAGCTGGGAGTTACCGGAAAACAAAAAATATTATTAAAGAAAAATTAAAAAATTGATAGAAAACTTATAAAACTGTAAATTTTAAGAGTAAAGAAAACATAAAGATGGTAGAGGGTTCCAAAGCATTAATGGCTGTTTAAACTTTTTTTTGTTTAAAAATAAGAATTACTTACCACTTTTTCCACTTGTAATTTTAAGATCTTTAATAGAGCCATCTTGCACGTCATGCCATGGATCGGCAGTATAAACTTTAACATTTGAAAAAGATTGTGGGTTTTTATTTACAACGCTATGAACAAGGGACTCATTTAAATACACTGTATACATATAAATTCCATTCATTTGAAACTGTGATATTTGTAAACTTGACCACTGTTTTAACGGCAGAGGCTGGGTTGTAAAAATATAATTGTGATTTCCATTGACAGCTGCAGAAATATATAACCTTCCTGAGCCATCACCATGAAACCATACAGCGGGGCATCTACAACCGTATTGACCCCAATTGTCTCCAATTGTTAAATGAATAACGCTTTTCCACCCTTGTGAATATGATCTGGGCTTTAATTTAAAAGAAACTGAATAGGTTTTTTCTATAAGGGATAGTGTTGCATTCAAGTTACCATAAATCAATTTCTGCTCAACAGGGTCTGAAGTTTCTACTAAAAAAAAAAAGTTAAAAAAAAAAGTAATTTAAAAATGTTGTTTTTAAATTACTTTTTTTTATAAAAATAAAAGATGATGCAAGTTATTTTATAATGAATTTTATTATAAACATAGTGTTCTTTATAAAATTCACTGTCAAACTCAGGATCAATTTTATCTAATAAGACCAAAAACTATTTATATGGAAGCCTTATGAGTACGTTTAGAGAAAACCTTTTTTATTTTACTAAGTCAAGTATTTGCAGTTTAAACACTAATTGCAGTTTAAACACTAATTGATCCTCCCTAATTGATGGGGTAGTGAATTTGACACTAAGGATATGACAAAAAAAGGCCTCTGCAAGCATTGCCCCCACATTCTTCAATAGGGTCCCATGCTGAAATAGGTCCCATAGACTCCACATCCTAAAATAGGGTTCTATTCTAAAATAGGTCCCATGCTGGAGCTTTCCACGAAACCCTACCCCCTCTCCCCCCCCCAATCCTATCTTAATGGTTGTGCATTAAAAAACATTTTTTTTTTACTTTAGCTGATAAAAAAGGGAGAAAATCACAAAAAGCATTTAAATTTTTAAGAAAAAACTGCTTTTATTTTCAAAATCTAAACCATTTTTGTATTTATTTAGAGATTGTTTTAAAAAGGATGAGACTTAAAATGCTTTAAAGTTAAAACTATTAATTTTTAAAAATATTTTTATTATCTAAAAAAAAAGTTATTAACTAAAATAAACAATTTTAATAAAACTTTAAATTATCTTTTGCATCGCATTATTTTATTCATAAAACTTTGCTTAATATTTATTATGCTATCTTTCACTCTTTTCTCAGATATGATTGTCAAGTTTTAGCACAATCTAAGCAGCTTGCAAAACTAGTTGCTAGATTAAGAGTCAACTGTCCAATTAATGAGAGTTTCTTCAAAATTTAAATTTTGGGAGCTAAAATGGAAAAACGCAATTAAAAAGCAACAAGACTTACCTGAATGTGCACTGGAAGCATACAAGCAATGTAATGGTAATGTCTTTTCTTTAATTAAATGTATTTTTTAACTGTTTTGCACCCTTCCTGTTAGCGTTGCTTGGGGAGATCGGAGATTCTCAGTTTCAAAATTCAAAATTCAAAAAAGTTTCAAAAGTTTCAAAACTCAAAACTTGGTTAAGATCCAATATTTATTGTAGTTTGTTAAATTTATAAAAGTCTTTATTAAAAAAAAGAATATACTAAAGATATTATTTTGTCTTTTGTTGCACATTACAGACAGGGCCAGATTTATCTATAGGCAAACCATTACTTATATACAGATACATTTAGTATATTTATTGGCAAACTTTTCAAAAATATTCTAAACAATCAAATAAAAAAGTGATTTATCTAAAAAAAAAAAAGCAGACCAATAAAAAAAAGTTTTCTTTTGTTAATCAAATTACCTTCCGAATTTAGGACAATGACCTGGATCCGCCACTACAAATGTGTATAAACTTTTTTTTAATAGAAAACTTGTATTTTCTTTTTTTTTACATTAACACAATTTTTTTAATTTACACAATGTAATATATAATACTGAAATTTAACTTTAAAACTAATATATTTCTTAAAAAAAAATAGAACTGACTTTGACATGTCAAAAATTTTTAAAAAGTTAGTAACTTTTAAATAATAAATGCGGTATTTTTGTAGTGTAATAATATTATGTGGTATTGGTGTCAATATTATTTATTGTGCGGTAATAAAGTAACAATGTTAAGTGGTAGTGGTGTAGTGGTAGAGCGCTTGCTTCATTAGCAAGAGGTTCCAAGGTCAATTCTCACCATGTCACCATGTCCATGGTAGTACCGCGCTCATTTTGTTTCTTCGCATATCGGCCTTGTTTGTCAAGCTTCGTGTTTCAGAGTTATAAAGCTGAGAGAAAAGATTATAACCACAAATAGTGGCCTTCTCGGCCTAGGGGAGGTGAACTACAAATATATATATATATATATATATATATATATATATATATATATATATAAATATATATATATATATATATATATATATATATATATATATATATATATATATATATATATATATATATATATATATATATATATATATATATGAACAATGAAATTAAAATCATTTACTCACTACCATTTTCATTTAAAATCCTTAGATCCTTTATGAAACCATCTTTAAATTCACTATGCCAAGAATCTGCAGAATAAACATAAACATTTGAAAAGGATTGGGGATTTGTATTTACAGTGCTATAAACAACAGCTTCATTTATACGTATGTTATATTCATATACTCCATTTTGTTGGACTTGTGATATTTTTATAGTTGACCACTCATATAGTGGAAGTTGATAAGTGGTTATACAATAGTTTTTTTCAAAATTTACAGCAGAACAAATGATCAACTTTCCTAAATTAATCCAAACAGCAGGACATCTGTCACCATATTGCTCATTATTGCCCCCAATAGTTAAATGAATAACATTTTCGAATAACGTTGAATATAATTGAAGGTATAACTTGAAAGAAACAGAGTACGTCTTTTCTAAAGATGTCAATGTTGCAAGCAAATTATCCCATGTCAACTGTCGTTCATTGACTAACAATAAAAGTATAATATATATAACAATACAAAATAAAACGAAAGTGGTTTTTTTAATTTAAAATTAAAAGGGTTTTTTTAATTTAAAATTAAAAAGGAAATCTATATAATATAATTGAACTCAATTAAAAAAATATATACATTTAGGTCGGCATTTAGATTGGTATTTCCAAATTCCAACTCTAATTTCGAGGACTGATATATATATATACATATATATATATATATATATATATATATATATATATATATATATATATATATATATATATATATATATATATATATATATATATATATATATATATATATACATATATATATATATATATATATATATATATATATATATATATATATATATATATACATATATATATATACACACACATATATATATATATATATTATATATATATATATATATATACATATATACATATATACATATATATATATAAGTTTATAAACAAAGAAAATACATTTTTTTATGGTACTAGTTGGTACTAATTTTATAGTACTGACATGCCTAAGAGCAACCATCAGCCATGTAATACCATGTATTACATGGCTAATGATAGCAAATGTTAATTTTTCAATCAACTTGATATATGGTTTTTAAGAAAGATTGAAAATAAGTGTTAATCCTAGAAGTTAAAGAGTAGATGACTCATCGAGTACATTACTATTCATAAAAAAAACAAACCATATCAATTCTGTGACGGTTTAAAAAAATGCAAGGTTTAAAAAAATGCAGTGGTGAGGCGGTGAGGTGTACTCTTTTTTAAACCTATTATCAACTTTTAAAATTTTTTGTAAAAAGCGTTTGCCTTAACTCCTCACCACTACGTTTTTTTAAACCTCGGAGACAGCTGAACTTAAATTAGTCATCTAAAGCACAAATAGGTGAATTTTTGCAATTCACCTATTTGTTTAACTTTGCAAGCGTTAAGACTCAACAGATGAAATATTATTTCGAAGGCCACGAATATTAGTAAAAGATAGATTTAGAGTTAAGTATACGCAAAGTATTACATAGAGGTTTTCATAGAGGGACAATATATACTTGTTACATTAAAATCATATAACTATATTTTACAAACAGATTGCAATTTATTTTTTATTTTTTCAACACAAAAAACAAATAAAATATAGGAAAATCATTCTTTTTAATGTCCACTTGAATTTTTTTTATTTTTTTATTATTTTTTTTTGGCTTTGCCTAATCTAATTTTGTTGCTGAAGATAAAGAAACAAAAACATAAACAGTACAAGTTATTTAAATTAATAATTTATTTTTATTTTTTTATTTAAATTTATTTTAATTTCCTAATTTATTAGTTAGTTAGTTAGTAGTAAACGCTGTAACTGGCAGAGCCAGCGAGTGTGTTATCAGGCACACTTTGACAGCCGAAATGATCGATTGCTGCTCATCCAGCAATCAATTGCTGCTTTAAAGTTATTAATTGAAAGCGATTTAACAATTTCTTCTGGCAGAGAGTTCCATAAATTCGCTACTCGATTAAAGAAGAAGTTTTCTCTGTGCTTATGTTTGGTCATTTCCTTAGAAATTTTAAAGCAGTGACCTCGTGTACGATTGTTAACTATTGGAAAACGAATGCCTTTTTCTAGTTTATCAATATTATTCATAATTTTATATATTTGTATCAAATCTCCTCTTTGTCTCCTTTCCACTAGAGTAGTTAAGTTTAACTCTTCGATTCTATTTGTATAGGAAAGATTTCTAATTGATGATAATAGTTTAGTAGCTTTGTGCTGGATTCTTTCGATATAGTCACAATCTGATTTAAGAAATGGAGACCAAACCGGAACTGCAAACTCCAGTAATGGACGAACAAAAGTAATATAAAGCATACGAAGTAACTTATAATCGAAACAAACAAATGATTTTTTGATACGACCAAGCATTTGATTTGCTTTGTTAGAAGCATTAATCACTTGATTTTTCCATTTTAGGTTTGTATTAAAAAGTACTCCCAGATCTCTTTCTGTATCTGACTCCGTTAATTGAATACTGTTTAAATTATATAAATACTTTTTGTTATTGTGGCCATAATGCATAACTACACATTTTGATATGTTAAACAGAAGAAGCCAAGTTTGAGACCATTTGTAGACAGTATCTAGATCATTTTGAAGATTAGTAGCGCATAGCTCTGATGATAATTGAGACAGCAGTTTTGTATCATCAGCATATAGTTTGGTTACATTAAGCAATTCTTTTGGAAGGTCGTTAATGTATAAAACAAACAAAAGTGCTGCAATTACCGAACCTTGTGGTACACCACTAAAATTCTTAACCCAGTCAGAAATGATATTACCTTGAACAACTCTTTGTCTTCTGTTTTCTAAGAAAGCTGCAATCCATTTAAGTAGCAGACCATCAAAGCCGTATGCTTTTAGTTTGGCTAACAGTCTCCTGTGCGGAACTGTATCAAAGGCTTTAGCAAAATCTAATAAAACTACATCAACTGGAATACCAACATCTAAGCTTGATGAAATGTAGTCAATGCTTTCTAAAAGATTAGTGGTACAAGATTTGTTTCTAACGAAACCATGTTGCTCTTTTGCTAGCAGATTATTTTTATACAGGTACTCTTCCATTTTAGCTCTAATAATACTTTCCATAATTTTACATGGAACAGAAGTCAATGAAACTGGACAATAATTGCAGGGAAGAGTCTTATCACCTTTTTTAAATAGGGGCGTTACGTTTGCTGATTTAAATTGAACTGGAAGTTGACTATTAGTTAAAGATGTTCTAAAAATTAATGTTAGAGGAATTGCAAATGCTTCAGCACAGTTTTTGAGCAGAAATGGATGCATATTATCAGGACCACATGCTTTATTTTGATTAAGATTTTTTAATTTATCTAATATCATTTTGTAGCTGATATCATTTGGATGTAGATCAACAAACTTTGAGTGATTTTCATTAAATTCAACTGTAAAATGTGGAAGATCCCCTTCCTTTTCATTTACGAAAACATCTTGGAAACATTTATTGAGAAGATTAGCTATCTCTCTAGGTTCCTGAGTTAGATTACCATTAGTTATTTTTAAGGCTCTGATTGATTCTTTGACTAGTTGTTGGCTGTTTAGGTATTTATACAGAAGTTTCGGATTCGATTTGGATCTTTTAACTAAATCATTTTCATATGCAAGACGAGCTATTTTAATTTCTTTTTTAACTAACTTGCAAGTCAATTTGTACTCTTTACACAAAGTAAGATCTTTCCATATACAAGCACAGTTCAGGTATCTTAGATTTTGCTTTTTTTTAATTAGAGTTTTAAGATCATTTTTTATCCATGGAGCGATTTGTTTTTTTATTCGAGATACATCAAGCACTGGAATGAATTGATTACATGCTACATTTGAAAAGTGAATTAGTTTGTCATACATTTCTTGTACAGATAAGGTTTCAAAGAGCATTACCCAATCAACATTTGTAATAAAGTCAGAGATTTTATTGGTGTCAGCTTTTTTGTAATTAAACTTTAAGTGGCTGTGCGATAAGTTATTAACCTTATTTTTAATAATAAAATCGAAAAAGATGACCATATGACCTTTATTTATGTTACCGAGGACAGATCTTGGATCAATAGCGCAGATGCTTCCCGGCTGAGTTGTGAAGATTAGATCAAGAGTGTTAGTAGCAGAATTATTTGATATTTGAAATGTTGGAACATTAACATGCTGATACAGAAATGTTTTGCTAAGAGTTTCACTAAAGCTATGTTCAATGCCATTTTCCTTTTTAATGTTTGTGTGTAACCATTTGACCATACGATTGATGGGAAATTAAAATCCCCTGTAATTAATAAGTCTTTGTATCCTTTTCTATCAACATAGTGTTTAGTCTTTTTGATAACCAAATCAAAATCGTTCATATCAACAAAATCGTTAGGTCTGTAGATACAACCAACTAAATACTTGTTGTTTTCAAAATATACTGTAGCCCAAATTTGTTCAATTTTACTCAAGTTAAAAACAGCATCGCTTAGCTCTACTGATTTAATACTTTCATTAATATATAAACACACACCACCTCCTCTGCGCCCATCATTTCTGTCTCTTCTATACAGATTATAGCCATTTAGATTTACAACTGAGATGCTATTAAACCATGTTTCACTAATAGCTATTATTTGTGGGTGGTACCTGTCTACTAATACCTTAAATTCATCGAATTTATTTTCTAAAGAGGTCGCATTTAAATAAATACATTTCAAAGCATTTAGTCCATTCAAAGATAGTGGCTGAAATGATTTTGTTAATTTAGTACTGGTGAGCTTTAATTTTGACAATCTGATTTCCACGAATGCCATATCGAAAGGGCGAGTCTTCAGCAAGTGTACTGTTTGCTTTGTTTCTTTTCTTTCTTAAATCGTAATCAAGTCTCCTTTGTGCTTCAGTTAAATCTGGACTTATGTAAATTGATTTGTAAACTTCTTTCTCTCTCAAATTTTTTGCTGCGAGAAGAAGTGGATTTCGTAATGAAGCATCACTTAGTTCAACAATTATTGGACCGGGTTTGTTTGTGTCTTTAGATTTAAGCCTTCTTGCATAAACTGGGGAAACATTGCTTTTTCCAACTACATTAAAAATCTCTTTGATTTTTTCGCCATCGTCTGCTTTTTTTTCTGCTAAAAATTCCATTTCGGATTCAGGTATTCCATAAATAATTACATTTTTTTTTCTTCTTTCTCTTTCATTTAACTCACTTATAGTTGCATTTGCTACAGCTAATTGGTCAGCTGGTTTTTTAGCATTTTTAGCACCTTGCTTTATTACTTGAACCCAATTGCTGCTGATGTTTGAAGTATTTACTACCTTTTTTGCTGATTCCAAATCTACTTTGAGTTTTGCTATTTCTTTACTTTTTTCATTTTCGTTGCGTTCAAGAAGATTGATTCGATCAGCGAAAGTCATGAGAATCTTTGATATATTCCCACACCACTCATGTAGCTGCTTACTTGATTCACTCGCTCTGCCATCAAGTTTTGGCCAGTTTTTCTCTTGTAGAAATTCTGTAATCATTTTGATAAAGTAAAGGTTTCATGCAGTTCTTTACACAAGTTTTACATAGGAGGGCTACCACCCTACAACAGTGGATTACCTCCGGGTCGTGAAATATTTAATTTTATTAGTTAGCTTATTACACAGGGACTAAAAAGTTTCAGTATGTGTTTTTTTCCGTCTTTAGTTTGCTTTTTTTTTTTTTTTAATTAGTTTTTTTTCCAAATGATTTATATATTAATTAATATATATTAATTAATTTATATTAATTAATATATATTAATTAATATATATTAATTAATATATATTAATTAATATATATTAATTAATATATATTAATTAATATATATTAATTAATATATATTAATTAATATATATTAATTAATATATATTAATTAATATATATATTACGTATATATTTATATATCAGGCTGGTTGGGAAGCGGGTGCGATCGCACTCTATAATTGACCACGGAAATAATATTTAGTTGCAAAAAACCGGCCAGATTTTTTAGTAGTTTTAAAGAACATTTAAAAAACATTTAGAAATTAGGGATATAACTTCAGAATTGAGCACCCAACACTCATCAATTCTTATTGGCCAAAAGAAGTTTTTACCTGGTCCATGTAGATGCAAGAATCTGACTTTTATATCAAGCTCACTTACATCTTCAGCAATCCCTACCCACCAAAATCCATCATAAGAACATGCAATATAATCCATTTTTTTAATATTTAATGAAATATCTACATAATGTTTGCTTTTTGGAATGATATCAAGTATTTCAGTGCATGCATCAATACTTATTTTTTTATAACTTATAGTGTTTGGAGTAATTGGAATAAAATGATGATACTTCCTTGTGCCAGGAACTGTTCTTCCACCTAAATATCTTTTTTCTAATTGTGCTTGTGTTTGATCAATTTCTTCTTTTGAAAATAACTTAAAATAAATTCCATTTATCTTGGCTTTATAAAAGGAGTACATTAAATTAACATCTAAAATCTGCCCAGTAGTTATTTGTTTTAGACTTTCTTGACATACTACTCTTTTAACAGTCCCACCAATACCATCACAGAATTGATATGGTTTGTTTTTTATATAAAAGGAGGTTTTAAGTCACCAATTTGAAATAATGAAATTTTTTTTTTCAAAATTAAAATTAAATTGTATGTTTTTGCATTATTTATTCATTTTATGCACAAAAAAAAAAAAAAAAAAAAAAAAAAAAAAAAAAAAAAAAAAATCTAGGGAGATTGGGGGAGGGGGCATAGGGGCCTCCCGTGGGAGTGGAGGGTATCTCCATTGGCCCATGACTATAAATGTCCTAAGCTATTCAATAAATGACACTATTTGATGTTTGATTCAAATAAATGTTTTAAAAAATATTTTAATTGCTTTTGTTACAAAAATTAAATTTTTCTTAAAAGACACCATTTTTAAATGCAAATTTTGATCACGTATTAGAGAGACAATTGATGAATCTAATTTTTTTCAGTAGACCTAAGATAAAATAATGATATACAATTAAAATTTTTACTCGGGATTTTGGGCCACAGTCTTTATTTTACCTCCAAAAATCACTAATTTACAAGTCAATAATTTTGAACAAAATTGGATAAATGAGGCATTTCTTGAGATAATCGAGTCTTAAGAGTGCTATTTTTGGATTCCTCAAGTTAAAATCTTTTAGAGTACCAAATTTTAGGAAATTTCCCCAAGCCATTATGAAGATACTGTATGTCAAAGTTGCTTTGTAGTCGCTTCAGAAAATCACTAAAATGCTGAGTCAGCATTATTTCAAGTGACAATATCTATGGAACCCATTGGTATTTTTAACTAAAATTTTTGCAGTTATTATTTTTTTGATATGGACTGCAAGTGGTGTAAAAATAAACAAATTCTGAGACGTAAGGGTGTCATGGTCTGGATGATTTCATATATTTTTACCCATTATGAAACTACCAATGTTTTAGATAAATGTTTTAGCTGCAGTTGAAGGATGCAAGTTTGTTCATTGCAATTGGCTATGTTCCATGGTTTTTGAAAAGTTTTTAAGAACTTCTGGCTCCCTACAATAATTTGAAAGCTACCAGACAACCGATGAATTGAGAAAAGTCAATAAGAGTATTGGAATAGCTTTGCATCTCTGCTTAGGATGCCATACGTGGTACTTAACTTCGCAACTCTGTGTTTTGTCCTTTGGGGATAAAGAAGTTTCTTCTGAAAAAAAAGCTAAGAATGCTGTTAGTTTTGATTGAGTTTGAAGAGACAAACAAATTTCAGCGTTGTAATGCATCAAATGTTCAAATAGAAGAGACCACAGAGCTACCTGGGTTGATTTCCGAGCAAAGTTACCTACTCTTTAAACATTTTAAGTAAGTATAAAAGAATACCTCAATAATAGTCTTAATACTATAGATGTTTATAACCATTTTAAGTTGCTAGATTTTATTGCATGGATCAAAAACATATCTATTGTAAATGATGGTGATGAAAAAAATATTAAGCTCATTAAATATTTTATTTCAGCTGCTAGAGATGAAGATCAACTTCAATATGTACTTTTTGTAGTTAAAGGCTAGAAAAAACTTGACTAAGAGTATGACTAAAAAGGAGCTTGGGAACTGTTCAAAAAGTTGTATTTTTTGAGAAATGTTTCACCACAAAAAAATCTTAAATTTGCGAATTTATTAGTTTTCATGTTTTTTTTTTGTTTTTTTTTTGTGTTTTTATATTTATAAATATAAATTATCAAGTTAAATAGTAGAAAACAATTGGAAATGATTTATAAGCATCTAATTGTTTTGTTTTAATTTTCTAAGATGTAAAAAAATTGTGTTTTCTATTAATGTTAAGCCAGCTTAACATAAAAACAGTAAAACTCAGATTTTACATTTAGCACTTCCTGTCAAAATAAAACCATCACATTTTTTTTAGTAATTATTTAGGTCACACAGAATGGGAATCAGTAGAGAGATTTTTTTTTTTTTTTGGTCACCCTAGCTATTATGCCACATGTGAATTGGGTCAACCTATCCCATCATTATGTTTAGAGTATAAACAACTTTCCTTTTAAACCGCTTATAAGCAAAAAAAGCTGTTTGGTATTTTAATGAACGATGAAGACTACTTGTTTCTAGTTAACTCATGTGATAACAGATGTTTTATATGTCAAAATTTTGATTGATCTTTACATCAAAAAGCTGTTGATAACAAAATAAAAACAGATAAAAAAAGATAAAAAATAAAGCAACAGTTTATCAATGTAAGTTGATAAAATTAATAGAAGATACAAATATATTTTTTAAATTAGAACTTCAAGATTCAAGATAATTTAATTCAAGACAAGGAACTAATTCAAAAAAAAAAATTATATTTTTTAATGAAAAAACCTTACAAGAACAAATAAAACCTTGTACACAGTTCATATAATATTTATGTTGTACCTTTAAGTGCAGTAATAAAAAAAGGTTGTGAAAATGTTTTTAATAATTACTATGTTAACATTTTAACTATTTTCTTGTGCAGTTTTGTTTAAGAAAATCTAATGAAATACCATTTTTGAAAATTTTTTATATATGACCACATTTACTACCCCTTTTAAAGTGTTTTCCCCCTATATAATTTTAAGTTTACTTTTATCTATATTTATTAATAGATTTTACTAAGTTTATTTTTTGAAATATTTTTATATAGAGTTTTTTAAACTAAAACCAAATAAAATTTTGTTCAAATAAACTTTTATTTTATTTTGATTTGACCCCTTCTTCCACCTCCCTCCTTCCTCTTTCTAACTGCTCCTCATAATACTCATGAAAATTTTTTTTCTTCCTAAAATACATCAATAAACTTATTTTTAATTATTTGTCAAGTAAGAAAAAAAATTTATTGTTTTAATTAAAAAATCATAATTCTTTCTAGAATTATAATTTTAATTAAAACATAAAAGTTTTTCTCTAACTTGATATTCTGCTACTGGTAATATGTAAACCAATACAACCTGTTTAAAATCCTGCTGTCTTGTAGGATTCGCTTTTAGGCAAAAGCAAAGAGACGCCAACTCCAACATAAAACACCTCTGCCTTGGGGCTTATGGTTAAGTAAAGGTTAGAGATAGTGTCACTCTAGCTTCTGTATTTAAAGTGATTTCTTGCTTAGACTCTTCTACAGTTAGTTATCCGGACAACATACTTGTTAAACCCTTGCAGAAGTGTTTTTCAGAGCTGTCGTCTAAACTTTCAAAACTATATAACAAAGGTCTATTAGAATCTTGTTTTTCTGCCTGCTGGAAAGCGGTATTTGTTATCCCTATTTTTAAAAATTTTGGTGAGCAATCTGATTTATCTAAATACCTTCTAATTAGTCTTCTTCCTATCATAAGCAAGGTTTTTGAAACTTTAATTAACAAACACTTAATCTCTAATCTTGAATCTAATAGCTTACTTTCTGTTCATCAATATGGACTTTGATCTTGTTGTTCTGCAGCTGATTTTTTGACATTAATAACCGATAGGTTTTCTAGTGCATTAGATAGATGTAGAGAGGTTAAGGCTATCGCTCTTCACATTTTAAAAGGTTTTGATAAAGTTTGGCAAACTGGTCTTCTCTAAATACTTTCTTCTTACGGTGTATCAGGCAACATCTTTAAGATTATTGAATTCTTTCTTATCAATCGTAGTATAAAAGTTGTCATTGATGGACAGCACTCTTCTTCATTTACTTTAACTAATTTTAGAGATGCATCTATTTGTTTAATAATGCAAAACCTGTGCCTTTATCAAAATATCTTAATATAAGAATTTTTTTTAAATTTGTTAATGGAAAGACATTGTTGCTTAGTTAAATTATCTTTTAATCTTAATTTTAGCAAATTTGTTAAAATTTGTGAACAGTTTTGTTGTAAAGTTTCTCCAATTATTTCAAAACAATTCTAATATTAAAATAAACCCTTTTGATAGAGTCACAGGTTTCACATTATTAAACCAAAAAGATGCATCTCTCAAATTAGAGGAACAATTAAAAAATAGCAAAATTAGTGATTATGATGCAACATCCACATTGACTACTAAATTTCAAGGACATTTGTTCAAGTTAAGAAGGAAAGCTAGACACAAATACATACTTTAAAATTAATCCATCAAATTGTAACCCGCCAAGGATTTACAAAATGATTAAAGCTGACAAACCAGAAAAAGGTTACCTAATGCACCCTATTGTATCAACAATTAACACATCACCTTATGGAACATTTGATGATCTTGTTAAAATTATTCAACCGACTCCTAACAAAAATAAAATTAGACTTATGAATTCTAATAGTATTGTAATTGAAGTTAAGCAAATAATAGATCCTAATGAAGTTCAAGTTTCATTTGATATAGTCAATTTATATCCATCCATACCCATTGACGAAGCATATCTGGTTATTATTGATTTATTGAATGCTGAAAATGATAACTTAAAAACTCGAACTAAACTTACTCATGCAGACATACATCAATATATTATTTTTTATATGAAAACAATATCCAAATAATACCTAATTCAGGTCCTATAGGTTTATCTTTAATGGTTGTTATGGCGGAAACATTTTAAAAAAATATAGAAAGAAAAGCCTTTAACATAGCAATTATTCATTCATCCAAACTAAAAACATACAAGAGATATTTAGATGGTTATCACGCTAGCTTTGCTTCAATAAAACAAAAACAAATGTTCCTGAAAATCCTAAATGAACAATATCCTGCCATAAAATACACAGTTGAACCTGAAAACAACCTCAAACATCTAAATTTTCTATATATTTATATTACAGACACAGGCTCTGGAACTTATGAATTTCAAATACATAGAAAAGAAGCTATTACAAATGTTCAACTTAAACCTGACTCGAATATTAAACCTAACATTATTATTGGCGTTTTCAAAGGATTTTTATGTCGTGCAAAAAGAATATGCTCTCAAAAACACCATTAAAAAGAAATTGATTTTCTAATAGATATTTTTGTAAAAAATGGTCACGACAAGAACATTTTAAATAGCATTACTATAGACTATTTGAAAAACGGTTTAGAAAAACACCACATTTCAACCATTAGATACCCAACCCATTATAAAACGACCTTGGATATCAAATGTTGGTCCAAAACTTTGTAAAGAATTTCGAAAGCAAAACATAAAGGTTATTTTCACATCAACTCCCAATTTAAAAAATATTTTTTGCAACAATAAAACTAAACTACCACTAAACACAAACCCTGGAGTATACCAGCTAAAATGTTCATGCGGTTTGATACACATTGGCGAAACTAAAAAGAAGGTGATATCGAGATGTATTGATGTAAGAAGGTGATATCGAGATGTAAACACCAGAAAACAGCTTAAAAGAAAAATGGTCCGGTTTGGGTGCAACTGAACATTCTAAAACATGCCACGGTAAGTTTCATTGGTTGCACCCCAAAACATTATTTGTAGCCCCAGAATATCGAACTCGGAAAATCAGAGAGTCACTCGAAATAAGCCAACCTAGTGTCCGACAGGAGTTAAGAAATGGTGACGTGGTTTTCAATTAGGATGATATATATATATATATATATATATATATATATATATATATATATATATATATATATATATATATATATATATATATATATATATGTATATATATATATAAATGTATATGATTGGGATTTATATATATCTCTATATATCTCTCTATATATATATATATATATCTCTCTATATATCTCTCTCTCTCTCTCTCTCTATATATATATATATATATATATATATATATATATATATATATATATATATATATATATATATATATATATATATATATATATATATATATATATTTTATATATATATATATATATATATATATATATATATATATATATATATATATATATATATATATATATATATATATATATATACATGCTCTCTCTTTTGTTTGTTATAGTATATAATATCTTAATATATGCTATGTATTTAAAGTCTATAGAATTTCGAAAATGTTTTATTTTGTATTTTGAAAAATTGAAAAAGATTAGAAAAAAAAGTGCAAGTGCAAGGGTTTGAAATACTGCAAAGCGCTTCAGAAAGTTGCGGCTAACCACTACAACCATTAAGGTGTATTGTACGACAAATCTTTTAATAGTATTTAATAAACAAAAGACTTTATAAAACGGCAAATAATTGCTATAAATTAAAATTATGGTGGTATTACTGCAATGCAGTTTTTAAGTATAAGTAAAACTGTAAAACTTGATATATGCTTTAACATTACATAAGTTGAAGTTTATTTAAGATAGTTGAATACACTTTCGTTCACATTTTCTATTAATAAAAGGTGCTGAGACTCTTTCTTGCCATTATCTTGGTTTCAATGACTGCCAAGAGTTTCGCTCAAAAGGACACTAACAGTTCTACTAATAAGTTTAGCATTAATATAAAGAGATTCACAAAAAAAAATCACATTAATTTTTCATTTAAAACCTTATAACGCTTATAACACTTTTATTTTTGTTTCAAAATTTTTGTAAACATAGGGGCAAACTAAGATGTTGACAATATTAATACAATTTTATTATGTAAAAACACCACTATATTTGTACTTTATATAGTGAATTATTATATTTTATGTTTATATATTTTTTAATGAAGTAAACAAAAACATAATTTTTAACATTTAAAGAAAAACCCTTTGTTGATATACAACATACAAATAATTTAAAGTTGACCATTCATTGTATTTTAATTTAAAATACAATAAATGGTCAAAAATTACTCGATTTTCAACCTTCTGAAATTATTTGTATGTTTTAATAAAAAAAAATATTGAAAATATTTTGGGGCTAAATATGACCCCCAAATATTTTCAATTTTTTTTTTTTTTATTTAATCAAAAAAATATTCCGTGAAGTTGTTTGGCAAACTTTGAGTTAACAAAAGGTCTATTGAAGGATGAGGTTCTTTATATTAGAAATAAAATCAGGTCATTGCCATGGAGAACGTCTTTATTAAAAGTATTGATTTTTAATGAAAATTTAAAAAAGTGCTGGCTTATTTCTACAGAAGAAAAAATTTAATATCTTTAAGTTCTACATGAATTTTTGTAAAAGCAATTTAAGATTACTTACAAAATTATTTTATATTTTCACTTTAAATCGATATTATTTACTTAGAAGCAAGTTCTGGCTAATTTACATACATTTAAACAAATATATTTTTGCATTTGGTTTGTTTCTAGCATTGAGTTGTTATTTATAGATTTGCAAAACAATTAGTACAAATAAAAAATAAAAAAAACCGCAAAAAACCTTTTTAAAATTATTGTTACATTTCTTAATTTTTTTACTAGTGTTAAACTGTAATATTAGGGTGGTCCAGATTTGTGTGATAAAAATTTAAAATATGTATACTTTCTCTCCACAAGCCTAATTTTGTTCGACTGTGATTAGAGAATAACCATACAAAAAATTGGTCCAATCTGAACAGTTTACAAGTCGCTATGATTTCATCATTTTTTTGACAATACTCAGTTTTTAAAAATTTATACAAATTTTTGTCTAATTTTTGCATAATTGAACATCTATCTCAACACTGGTAAACAAATTAATGCTTGCTGAAAAGCAGATGCTATATGAATTCACTTATATGTCTAATATTTTTTAGTTGTCTATAATTTGGTGCCCAATTTGTAATAGGCAGATGTCTGCAGTATTTCAATAAACTATTTATAATGATTATTTTTTATTTCTGGAAACAAATATTTTCTTATACTTAGTATTCTTATATCAACAGATTCCTCACCACTTATGACAGTTACTTCAAGAAGCTCTGCAGAGGTATGAGTCATTGAGAAGGCATCTAAGCAGCTCTCATCATCAAGATTGGCAACAAATGGAGATATCATCTGGTGTCTCTTCTTTTGTCATCTGGAAGAGTCTCACAATAAAGGAGAGCATTTATCATACAATTTAAGAGCTGATTGTTGTGTGGATTAAGGCAAGAATCCCAACACAAAGAATTGATTTTGGTAAAAGAAAACTTTGAAATTATTGATTCTGGTGAAAGAAAACTTGAAAATCAGAAACTATACGATATCTATCAGCTTCTAAAAAGAATCGAGCTAAAGTCCTAGAAAGCTGTAGAATTAAAGAACAAATGTTCAAGGACACACTTTATGAGCTTTTTGACTTGGCAACTAAAACCGCAATGGAGACAATAACCATTGCTGAAGATAAGCGATTTCTTGCAATGCAGCGAAAAGATTTTACCAGCTGCAGCATACTCAGAGTTGATATGAACTTACTGGAAAAGAAAGCCAGAAAGATAGCTAGAAAGATGAACTTACTGGAAAGCTTCTTCTAGAAAACTAGAAAGATAGCTCGAGATTAGGCATTTGATGCAAGGTCATCAAAACAGCAACACTCCAGTGGTCCTGTCTCAGCCAACAGCAACAACAGCAGCTCAGAAGACAGTCAAGACAGCAATGATGACCCGAGTTTTGAGATTCTGTCTTCTGCATTGCAATCTGCTTCTTCTACACTAAAGCCAAAGCGCCTGAAAAGTGCTGTGTCAAGCCCAGAATTTGCTGAAGCTTTGGACAGAGTTAACCTTCCAGATCACAAAGCTATGTTTGTTGTTGCTTCAGTGGCTAAAACACTAGGACATCCTCTTGCAGACTCAAGTCTGTCTTGAAGTACAATTAATGGATCTTGAATGTCTATTCATAAACACATTACTTAGAATTACAAAGGCAACTTTTCCATTGAATTTCTGTTGCTTATACACTGGGATTAGAAACTGGCTCCAGATAATACAGATTCAAAAGAAACTGGGGACCACGTTGCAGTGATTGTAACTGGAAACGGTTTTGAGAAACTGGTAGCGGTTCCAAAAATTAGAAAAGGAACAGGAGTGGGACAAGCAGCAGCTTGCTTAAAGATCTAAGATGATTGGAAAATTTGAGACAAACTGCAGGGTTTAGTCTTTGACACAACATCTAATACAGGTATTCACAAAGGAGCATGTGTTCTAAATGAGGAAGCAGTTGGTCGTGAGCTTGTAAGTATTGGTTGCCGCAACCATGTTCTGGAAGTTGTTCTGAGCAATGTCTTTACAGCTCTCTTTGGTGGAACACGGGAACCTGAGGTTGGCTTGTTCAAATAGTTTCAAAAGTAGTAGACATATATTCAGCAAGCGAGATTCTCTCCAGTCAAAGATGAGCTCTTTATTGGAGATATGGAAGTCCTTTGAAAGAAAATGGTAGCATTACACACCAACGCCATCAACGAAAAGCAATCTTTACTTTTGATATGTCTGGTCTTCCTTGGGGGAGGCACTGTTGATGCTGAGATAACATTTCGCCCTCCAGGAGCAATGCATCATACTCGATGGATGTCAAATGCCATCCATGCTCTGAAAATGGTACAATTTCAAGATCAGCTTACTCTGACTGTTCAAGAGAAAAAAAATCTTGCTAAGTAGAGCTTGCATTTTTTGTGGCATTAATTTATGGAAGTTTTTGGTATGAAGCTCCGCTGGCTGCAAATGCTCCGTTTAATGATGCTTAAATGCTGAAACAGTTTTAAAAGTATCCAAACCGCACAATTGCCGTTGCAGTTTTTACTGCATTTTCTCGACACCTTAGGTCCTTCTCAGAACATCTTATAGGTCTGGCATTTTTTGATAGTCGGGTTGAGCTGGATGTAAAGAGGGCTATGGTAGTCAACCTCCAACTGCCCAAAACAACTCTAGCACTAAAGAGAGTAGATTCAAAGAATACCGACTTCAGCTGACAAGAAACATTTGTGACTATGAGAACCTATAAAATATTCAAGTTGTTTAGCAGTATAGGTAGAGAAGAGACCAAAAACTTTGTTTCAAAAGATCCAAAATATTGGGAAGACAATTGATCATATCAGAAGTTGGCAGAAAGAATCCAAAGAATGAAAGTTGTTAATGACAGCGCGGAACGTGGAATTGCATTAATTGGACATTACAACAAATCGATTACAAAGAATGAAGAACAAAAGCAGTTTCTTCTTTGTTTTGTTCAACGTCACCGCCAGCTATAACCTACTTTATCCAAGGCAACCTTTTCCTTGCCATGTTGGCGAAAGACAAAATTGTTGATTAATAAACATACATTTTTCAACATATTTACAACATTCTTGCTTAATATTACATTTTTAAAAATTACAAAACATTGAAATACTTTAATGAAAATTGATCAGATGATCTATATTCATTAGATAATTTGCAAGCATTCATGTATACGTGATTTAATTTGTTAGTTTCTGTAGTTTTTAAATTTGATATTAAATAATAGTGAAAACTTAAATTTTTTGATTTTTTATTATAGCTAAAAAGTCAACATTTATAGCAACCCCTAAATATTATCTGATTCAAATTTGGATGCTATATTGCAAATATTACAAACAAAGGCAGCCTTATGGAGAAATAAATTTCAATAATTTATATTTTTGGACCACCCTACTGTAAAATGATACAGTTAAAAAATTTTAATGTTTTAAATATACCTTTAACTTGTGGAAGTGCTGTTGGTGGGATTGTCTCATAAAATGAACAACCTATTTTATAAGAGATTTTCTGACCACTAAATCCATACAAGCATTGACAGTCTCCATAAATATCAACTATAAAACTTGCAACATGCCCATTCTGTGTTGGATTTTTTTTCTGATAATCTACACAAAAGCTTACACACGAGCGCCATGAAATGTAACCAATATTAAATGGATCATTATAGCCTATGAGTTGATTAGAATCCCCTTTTGATAAGTTGCAATTTTTTGATGATGAATCTAAATTTTTTTTTAATTTTTATTAATAACACTTACACGTATTGTAATCAAATGTTAATAATAAAGAAATTTATATATTGTTTATATTCAATATTGACCTAACATGATATCATTCAATATTAATCTAACATGATAGCATTTCACGATGCATACTCACATACTCTTTACTTACAAGCCAGCAATATAAAAAATTAATATTAACTATGTTTGAATAATTATTAAATATTTATTATTATCATATGAATTGAAATAAAATAAAAAAATTTAAAGATAAAACTATTTATATGAAGTAAAGGAGTATATTTAAAATGTTTAAATTATAAATTATTTTTTTTAAACATTCTATACTTTTTATAAACTTTTATAAATATTATGATAAATTTATAAAACATTCAAAGCTTAAATCAATATGTAAGTTTGTTCTGGACAATATTGACTTGTATAATATTTTTATTTTTATATTTTATGTTTTTTTATTATTCTTATATTTTAAAATATTTCACTTGGAACCATCCATATTGAAGTTTTTCCTATCATCTATCATTATCATGTCTAAAAGTAATTTTTACAGGTTTTAGATAAGTCTTCTGAGGTCCCTCAAAGCCTCTGAATGTGCACCCCACTTTTGAGTATAACTTCATTAACTTTATGTTTTTAAAATTATAATACGCAAATAAAAATTAATTTAAAAAAATTTTGATTTTTTTTCAGTTGCCTCCAGTTGTATTGTTCAAGTTTTGACGCTGTTTGATAAAAGAATTAATGAAATTTGGGAAAATGGTGACTTGAAGTAGTAAAAAATGTGTTGGGTCACCATCACAACAAAGTACTGAAGACAAATTGTCTGATGAACCAAAAGAAAATTAACTTCATTTAGATAAAACTAGAAGCAATACTATTAGCACCCTTAGAAATAGTACTAATACCCCTAGCTCGCATAAAGCATTTCTAAGTAGACCTTTGACAAAAAAGTTAACAGATTTCTGGTTAATTGTTCATCTTTCAAAATCAATTAATAGAGCCAAACAGCTTGATTGTAGGCAAATAATGCAACTTGTCTTATTTTAAAGGTATAATACAGAAAATGTCAAAAATAAGGTGAAAAACCAGGATATTGCTTACGTTGTCATTGTTTTTTGTAATACAGCGCAGTTTTGGAATACAACTAAAGCAAGACAGAATTGCATGATTGATATCATGAAACTTTGGAATGAATGGCAAAGTTTGATGAAGAATAAAGGAACATTAGATGATACTGGCACCAGGAGAGCAAACATTATTAAACAATTGAATATTCTTTTTGACATTAGTGCACCAGATGCCGTTGACGAAATAATAAAATCAAGATTTATGACAGACTGAAAAAAAAAAAAATGATATCAATTTCCAAATAGGACCAACCACAGGAAAGAAGAGCATGCATTGATGAACATGATAAAATATTTAAAACTAAATCTGAAAGAAAACTTGAAAGACAAGCATTTTAAATGTTAAGATAAAATAAAAAGCAGTTGGAAATGTTAAGAGAAGAACAGGTTGAAGGAGTTGCTAGAATACTGTGACACAATGAAACAAAGTGTGAAACTGTGACACAATTAAACAAAGAAGATGAGCAAAGAAATAGAAACAGATCAAGATAATTTTGTAACTTGTAAGCTAACTAAGAAAAAAATGCAATGTGATCAGATAACTAGTACTGATGATCGTCTCAAGCTTTAAGACAATCATTATATCTGAAGTAATAAAATCTGCTGTAAGTAATCTTAAAAATTTTGATATTTAATGATTGAAGAATTAAAGTTAGCTCTCACCAATATAGTGCATTGCATTGGAATGGCAATTCTTCTATCTAGGGTTCTGGAATACAAGTAAAGAAAATAATAAGTGTCCCCTCTCTAGTTAACTTGCAATGAGCAATTTAGGCATAAACAATGCTCAATCTGCTAGAATTTTGGGATCTGTCAGACAGAGTTATAACTCTAGCATTTAAAACGGCAGCCAGCAATAGTGGTATGCACAAATGGATGAAAGCACAACTTTGACAAATCTGATTGGGTCTAAATCTCATTCGTTGTGCCACATTTTGAAAATAAGCACTTACTGAAATTTCAAACCAGTTAAGAGTAAAAGATTGACCATTAAAACTTGTCAAAGATGCAATGCAGCATGGTGTCAAGTTTATCTTTGATTTTTCTACCAATCATTACAACTAATAATGAGCAAAGGGGATAGTGGTCAAAGGGTGTCAAGCAGCATAAAAATATATATTCCATTTTTGATAAAACACTAAATTTGTGAAAATACTTTAACTTTTAGTGTGTATAGTGATGTTCCATAAAATTATTTAAAATGAACTACACATACCTGAACTTGCTGAATGTATTCATATTGACAAAAATCTTTGTCATACTTTTTTATAAAAAGCACCTAAAATAAATAACAAAGTTGTCATACCTGGAAACTACAAGAAAAATGTCGATGTTGCTTTATGTCTTCTTTTTCATTTTTTATGAAACTACAGCAACAGCAAGTAAACCATTATTTTGCAATTGTTTAGATAATAATACTTATAATAGATAAAGATACTCTTCAACAAAAGGCGGACATTTACAAATTCAAAAAACCAGTTTTCTAATAACCGTCTTAGTAATGCTGCTATTATTAATGATAAAATGTTTTTTCAAGCATTTGCTGACTGGATGAATTAATGAAAAAACACATAGAAATAAGAAATGAGTAATGTACTTTATCTCCTCAAATATCAACAGTAATACAAAGAACTTTATTATGTCAAGCTTCATTATCTGTAGGAAGATAATATAAATTTATATTGACTTTTTCAAGTGATCAGTTAGGATAAAAATTGGTACAATACTGCCAAATGATTTATGGCAGGTTCCTTGTCAGTTTGAAAGACATTATTTATACTGAGAAGATAATCTAAATAAAAAGTTTAATAAAAAGGAGGAATTCAAATTTTTTGAAAATGAAATTAATGTTGTTTAAGGTACACAACATGCTAGATCCTTGATGGATCAGATCAAAGAAAGAGATTTAGATTGTGTGATTTTATCAAAAAACTTTCATTAATTTGTCGATTATATTGCTGGTTTTATTGCCAAAAACTGATTAAGATGTTTAAAGTATGTTGTAAATTGCTTTGTACTCAAAATTGTAAACAGGAGACAAATGATTATTATTATCTAAATAAATTGTCCAAAGGTAGTTTAACAACTCCATCATTACCGCTTTTTGAATATGTCTGTGACAGTTTTGCTATGCTAGATCATGTATATGATGTTATTTATCAATCTCAAATGCAACACCTTAAATCAGCAAGTTTGTTCATGGCCGTAGAAAAGTTTACCAACCATTTTTATGTTTAAATCACCAAAATTGGGGAAAAGAAATTATACACACTGTTATTTCAAATATTTATTTCAATAAAGAAAGAAAGTCAGTAATTCCATTGTTGAAGATAACATTATTGCCTTTATAAAAAGATATTTTGTTTTACATTTTAAATCAGTTTGTGTATAATTTTTGTATAATTTTAAAGGTTATTTTTGAGATTTAGTGTATTCTTATTTCTTTTACAGTCCAATCCCAAAATTTCTAATTACAAATCTAAACCACGTCTTTCTAAAATCATTTTAGTAATATATAATTATCAAGGTTAAAAATGTTGTTTTGTTTTCTATAAACACAGCATTACTATATTTATTACTAAAAAGAAGCCTCGATTAAGTGTACATAGTTTAGTGAAGTTTAGTAGATATTTTGATTAAGCTAACTCA